>VZTB01016970.1:756590-781711 GCA_013397245.1 Thryothorus ludovicianus | reverse complement strand
ATAGCATTGTTACTTGAAAGAAAATTGGCTGGTAACACTGGACCGGTAAGAGAGAAAAGGATTGCCCAGTCCATGTATTTCCAATATCTTCATCGATTTAAATTTTTTTTCCTTCAATATTATTTAAAGATTGCATTTTTGAAAATATCCTCAAACTGTAGCTATTCTCTTGTTAATGACAAAAAGTAAAGATACTAAAATGCATAATTTTCCATTGGAAAAAATAAAATATTCCCACAAGGAAATAAAATTATGAGAAGACAGGAATAGCCTGTGTAGGTTATGTGAAAGCATACAGGTAATGTTCTCATAGAATTCTTTGTCTTCTCTCTAGATGTTCTTCTGCATTAATAAGGAACCTGGTTAATTGACTCTTTGGGAGAGTAACAATTAATACTTTGCTATCACACGAGGGAATGCCTCTGTGGTCAGCTTCTCAGGATGAGGTGATTTGTACTGGCTTTATTAAAGCATGGCAACATCACAGTAATTTTACATTATTGTTGAGAGCTGCTGGAAGCCAGCAGGAGGGATGGTATCTGGAAACATAATAAAAGATAAGAAAAAAGAATGTGAAGAATAAGTTTCACTTGAGGGAGTTCACATTTGTGTCTGGTTTTACGGGGTTGTGAAATTATACTCTTTACTGAATATCATTTTGATTGTTACTACACTAACTATTGCTGTTATCCCAAAAGTTTATTTTAATGCTTTATAGAAATTGGCACTGAACTTTTCAAAGTTTTAAGTGCTTTTTTGTTCTATGCTATTAAAACGCCTCTCATAAAAACAGAACAAGAAAGGCCAGAAGAAAGAAAACAAATGAGGCTTTAGTAATGCTGAAAGTACTTGCTATTAGAAAACTTGAATTTCAGGAAGCAGCTCCTGCAATGAACATATTGTCTCATTTAAAGAACAGCAGATGTGTCATGGAGAACTTCTCAAACTGTTATGATTTTGCCAATTTCTTACCATCATTTTTGTTGTCTTTCCTTGTCTTATTGGCAGACTTACTTGCATAAGAACAAAGCTGTTTAGATTTCAATTAAGTCTGTATTTTCCCCAAGAAGCAGTATTACTTTGAGTAACAGTAATTGTTCCCTGTAGCAAAGCATTAGGCTACCTGATAGCAGCAAGATTGATAAGAGAAATACTGCAACTCAGCTTATAAGCAATCTGTGATGAGTGACTGCTAGTTTTGTAACCTCAGGATCCCATTGGTCAGTCTTGCTTGCAACGATGGTCAGCCAAGCTGCCAATAAAAATCCCCACTATCTCCTTCTGTTAAATGCAGTGAGATTAAGGTGAAAAATCAATTTCTTCTGTCTGAATTGGATCCTCTATATGTGTGGATATCATTGACTACTGGGTTAAAATGCTAGGTGCTTTTTGGAAGAGAGAAAAGATTGGGCTTGGCTTAGTAAATCAGAAAATAAATATACTGTTCAAAAAAATATAATTTCGTTTAGTTTCTTTTAGTTTTCTTTTATTCTGACTTTCAGAGAAAGAAATTAACAGAAAAGGGACAAGGTTTTAAACTACCTCTGAGTTATGGAGGAGGAGTGGATATCACTGCGATGGGGTAGTGTCTGACAGGAGTTTTATATATCTCCTGTCCAAGGCCTGGAATCAATGCTCCTTGGTGTCCACAGCCTCTAGTGAATTCTGCAAGCTTGAATCATGTTTCCTTTGCACAGGCTGTGGCTGTATCTGAGTGTGGATTGACAGCAGTGAGCTTCCTAAGGGCCCTGCTTGTGCTGCCTTGGTGCTGTGCTCACCTTGGGCGCGGAACAAGCCAGGTGTCTCTGGAGGGAGCTCGGCTGCAGGCTGTGTGCTGGCACAGTCCCTGTGGGCACCAGTTGGCATGTGGGTCTCAGGGGATCCTGGAGCCTGACCAGGAGTTGTGGTAGGAGAGGTTTTTCATGCAGTTCCACTCCTGAAGGCAGATGTGGCCTTGGGACGCTTCAAGGTGCACCCAGGTGAAGCTACTGGCTCGTGGGAGGGGACCTGCCTGATGTCAGGGCCTGGGGGTGCCCTGGTGCTCCCTGGCTGTTCTACTTTTTGCTGGGAGAGTGAAGGCAAGTCATGTCTGCAGCACTGTGGCCCTGGGGAGTCAGGGGGCTTGTACTGCCATGGCAGCACTTCAGAGTGGGAAGAGGAGATCTCAGTGGTGTCTGGAGATTGATGGTTGGTAGGTGGTCCTTGGTGCTGTTAGCCTCCTTCACCAATTTGGTAAAGAAATATACCTGGTAAATCATTTACTGCTTACTCTCCTTCTGGTTTGCATGCTTCCTTTACAGGATCCAGGCATCTCCACTTCATACATTTTTTTCTTTTTGATTGGTTTCCTTTTTTGGTACCTCTTTGTTGCCTGGTATTAAAGTATTCATTCCTGTTCTTTCTTTCTGTAAGTTCTCTTCCCCTCCTAAGAAAGCACCAGGGCTCACTTTTTGGTCCTTCTCTCTTCCTCTCTCTTTTAAAAACTTTAAAATTTTGTGAAGTTCACTGGTATGAACATGTTCACATTTTCCTATAAACCTCAAACCTTTCTGCAAAGGGAATCCATGCATCTCCTTTTCTGTGCCCGCCCCTCAGGAGTTAAGCGGTCCAGAGAACTAAATCTCTTTTGATGTCTGCTTGTTGTCAGTTCTTATTTGGTTCACAGTTTATTCAGAGGAATTTAGATGGGAAAAGCCAGTGAACAAACAGATCACAACAGTGTTTGAAGGAAACGTTGGATTAATATAAAAGGGAATGTTTGCCAAAAGTTGCCCTTGAGGTGATGGCGGGTTTACCATTGTGTGCACTGTGATTTCGCTGTGCTGACTGTGTCCATGATAGCGTGCAGACAGCTGGGCAGAGGCATTTAGCCAGCACAAAGGAGCTGTGGAAGCAATAAGCTGTGGTTCATGCTGAACACTGGCAAACAGCCTCGACTAAGATGCAGAAAAGTGTTTCCATGTTGCTAGCTGTAGGCAAGCCTACTAGTCACTAGCCAGTAACTATAAAAAAAAAAGCATTTATGCTGTTTCACTTCTGTAATATCCTGTGACTACCTCTGTCCCAGGGCATGTATTTATTTATAAACACCAGTGCAGCTAGCAGCTATTTCAACATCTTCATGTTCACTCTGTTTTGGAGAAATTGTTGGGATATCCTGGCTCATGCCACTATTTATCTGTTAAAATTTCTAACTAGTTATTTTGGTTTTTTTTCAAGGAAGTACCACAACATGATGTGCAGGGATTATTTTGAGAGTGGGTTGTCTTCTTTACCAGTTAGTGATGCTGCTCTACTCCTTTAAATGTTTCTGCTGCTAACATGACAGCAGCAGAGAAGGAGACTGATGGGTGTGGGACAGTCCAAGATGATAGACTGCTGCTAGAACTTTGTTTTGTAAATGGTGCCTTGAAGACTAGCAATTAACTTCCAAACCTGAGTATTTTGTATAAACTTCTTCAGAGAAGAAAGTTTTAAGTTTGATATTTTTTTTTTTGCTTTCAGCATTTTCTTTTGTTCAGTATGTTTGAGAAATCAATTCCTTGAAAAGCTGCAGTCCTCAATAAAGTACATATATTGGATCAACCTCTAGCAAGTATTCTCACAGAATTTAACCCTCTCCATCTTAAGGGTGGAAGGACCTGGCAAAGGATGTGGTATATATTTGCCAGATTCTTTCTGATTGGTTTTGACTCCATTTTCCTGTATTTCTAGATTTATTTCAGTGTGGGAGTAGAGTACTGGGGATGCATAAGGCAGAATTTTCTCTCGGATCTCTAGTCAATAAAGCTTTTTATCACTTTTTATTAAGTATTAAACCTCTATCATTTATATGTTTCTCAAAATTGTTATTTCACCAATAATCCATTCTCTAATACAAAGTTGATCTAAATCCTGTGCTAGACAGGATTTTTGCAAAGTCTTACACCGTGGTATAATGTACTTTGAAATATGGCAAAGACAAAACCCCTGTGAATGCAAACAGATTACATGGGCCTAAATTTATACCTTAATATAGCATTAGGAGGATCCTTAACAAGAGATCTGATGATCTAGAGAAATCAAAAATCAAAGAATCAGAGAATGGTTTGGGAAGGGAGTTTAAAGGTCACCAAGTTCTGACCCCCCAGCCATGGGAGAGGGCATCTTACACTAGACCAGATTGCTTGGAGCCGTATCCATCCTGGGCTTGAACCCTTCCTGGGATGGGATATCCACAGTTCTAATCATATAAAAAGAAAAAGTGTATAGTCTAAAAACTGCGTAGTTTTCCTGTGGACACCAAATATTGTCTAACTACCCATCCCTCAAAAATAAATGGATTTCCATGTTCACCTTTGCTCTAAAAATAGAGCTACTTTTAGATTTTTTTTTTCTTTTTGTGAGATCTGTGTGGTTAACAAAGAGAGGTTTTTTGCTTTCATCAGTGTTGTGTTTTATTTTTACTTTAATGTGGTTTAACTGTCACTTTCTTCCTTTCCTATAAATATGGATATTTACATGAATATATTTCACCCAGTTTGAAGCGGCAATTTCACGTTCTTAATGATAACAAGATGGCAAGCTGTGATATGTGTGTTCTTCTAGAGGCACAAAGAGTTTATAGTGAGTCATTATTACAATTTGTGTGTGTGTCTTTGATGCTATTGTAGCTTTCCAGGCAGATGTCCCACCCGCTGCACGTTCCTATTTTCAGTCTAATGAACTGCTAAAGTTACTGGACACTCAACAGTAGCTCTGGCATCCCACAATGTATTAGTAATAAGTTTGCTTCAAGATGAAGAGGCTTTAAGTACAGCACACAATCAGTAGCCGACAGTGGAAGAAACAAATCAGAAAACCACTGTTCCATGAGCGTGGAATTCAAAGAGCTGCAGAAGTAAAATGACAGACTATCCATTCCATCTTGGAAAGCATGAATAGGATTTTTGATCTAGCTTAATTTCCTTCAAGCTTTTCAGCTGTGGCTAAACCTTTTAAAATAAAAATAGATGTGTTATGGAAAACCATGCCCGTCCTCTGTTTATTATTTTGAAAAAGCATTGGTCCTCTTGTACCTCTTTGCTAATGTCAAAAAATAAGAGGAATCCTCATCTCCATTTCAGCACTGAAGAAGTGTCCTGATTCTCCTGGCTGCAGTGAATTTGCTTCACATTGATGGCAAAAATGGAAGGAAACATCTGCACCAGTGATTTTTAACAGCTCACAAATAACAGAGCCAATATTGTCTGACACATCACTGAGCTTTAGGTTTTTAAATTGTTTGGTGTAACTTAAATAAGCCGCCAGGTAAAATATTAGATAAAATGTTAATTGAAAAGGTGAATTTTACTGACCAGCGTCATGCATTCCCATTGCCAAATGATCCCCCAGGCATCATATACCCTTCATATTGACTATGAGAGATTTCACCTTTAAGCAGAATGCATCCTTGAATGATTGTATGCACTTTAGCTAAACCCTCTAAATCTTAGAGAACTTGCCCCTTTCAAGGAGTTTAAAAACAACTAAAAAAAACCCAAAAAAACCAACCCACAACAACCTGGCAACTCCCAGCTCTTTGGAAAAGAACTTTCAGACTGAGAACACACTCACATCCCAGTGAGCTGAGTTGACTTAGGAAGTTTTGGACCAATGGCAATGCTTCAGTGGCAGATATTGTCTGGCTCAACTCTTGGTGGGCACTATCTTGCTGTACAAGCAGCCACAGTTACTTCAGGGAGCCTACTTATGGAACACTGCCCTAACTCAGCTCCATTGCCATTACAAGAATCTCACTTTTTATTAGATGAACGACAAGCTCCTTGGGGAACATACAAATCTGTGCTGGGCATAATGAAGAGCTGGAGGAGATGATAATTATGAACAGAAAAGTAGTCTGCCCTCTTCCTGATTATTTATTTTGTTAAACTGTTATCCTTTGTGGCAATCAGAAGGATGGATGAGCTTGTGAGTCAGAATCCTTTGAAAAAACCTTAATGAGCTTTCAGATTACTTACTCCTTTTTTTCTGTTCTTGTAACCATTTTGGAGTATAACATGTACAGAACAGAAGAGGTCATAAGTCTTTGTTACAGTATATCTGTATTTTCAGCTAAGACCACTGCCTTTTTTTTTTTTTTTGCTGTGTTTTTTGAAGTGCAAGATCATAGATAGCTGTAAGAAGTGTTTTAGAACAGTCATTTTCTAAAGAGCTGATTAAGTAACCAGGCTGTTACTGAATGTTTTGGAAACTACTTTGTCTTTACAGGGATGCTTGGGGAGTTAAAATATGTCATTTGTTAACCACTGTTGGTTTTCCTTGTTTATGAAAGTATCTGTATGATAAAGAGATATTATGCTACCCCTGTGTGACCAGTCAAAGCCAAGGAAGAATGTATGATCAGCATCAAAATATTTTGCTAATAAGTAGCTTAATAATCGCACATAGCCCAAGAACAGATGAAACAAATAAATGGGTTATGAGAGCTGAAGGCAAAAAGAAAAAAATAAACCTATTACCTGTCCCAGAGTGCTGATTTATTTGGGACAATACTTTTGCCAGTCCTAGCTTAGGTGGCAGTTGCTGGAATAAACAATTAATTTGTAAGCAGAATTCCGTTTTAAAGGAAAATGAAGATTCTTTTTTGAGGCTTGGACATGTATTTATTTATTTGTCATGCTAATGTGCTAGATGAAAGGCAGGTGGCACACTGGTTAATGGTGAGAGAAAATAGGAATGACAACTAAATAAACGTTTGCAAAACTCAGCAGGAATGCTCATCATTCAGTTACAGAGCTGAATATTGTTGGGGTAACAGTTGTTTCTGCCTGTTTGTCATATTTCATATCCAAGTTTGGTCCTGGTCCATTGTATTTAATAGCATGAAGCTGTGGCCTGAACTGATGTCTCTTATTAGTGGAAAGAATACCAGGGAAGAGCCAGAAGGTTCTATATCAACCTTTCACTTTTCAGAGTTGACTTCAGTAGCACCACTTAGCAGAGCAAGCTCTCAGTTCATGTCTGCAAGTACCCAAGACTAAATCTGTCTGTTCTCTTTGTGTCAGCAGACACGGAGCCTGAACGGGACTTCCCACCAAGTTATACTTTGAAGTATCAGCTGTTTGAGCATCCAGTTTTCAAGTGAGTAATTCCTTTTGATCTTTTTCATCTAAAGGTCAGCTGTAAAGCTGCCCAAAGTGCAGTCAGTACTTTCATAGCATTATGAATGCTGGAGATGTTAAATAGATTCCTGTGGATCATGGAGTAGGGGAGTTTTTTGTATCTGTCTTTATGATTAGTCTGCCCATGGTCCCAAGGCTTTCACTGTGGTGCAACTTTTGTGCGATGTCCTAAATGAAATTATCTGTGATGGAAAAATAGCCAACTTCTTTTGAAATTAATTTTTACTACTGAAGTGCTGACAGTACTAATGTCAAGTTACAGCATCACTTAGTAGCCATGACTGAATAGTATCCATCACATTCAAACAGTAATGAGTTTTGTCCTCCTCTCTTCAATGAAGCTTGACAATTCCTATGAACTGGTATAATAATATTTTTATTCTCTCATTAATATTTGAGAGTATTAGTGAGAAATGAGCAGCTTATGGAATGTCCATTATTTCTCCAGAGCTTATACTGAAGTCTTTAAATCGTTCACTTGAGACAGAAGAGTTTGTGCTCTCAGACTGACCATACTAAATAGATGAAGAACATTATTGAACACATTTGACTTGTCCTTTTTCTAGAATGAGTCAAATGTGAAAGCTCAACTGATCTTGTAAATCCCTCAGGATTTACAGCAGAAATCCCTCAGGGTGAATAATCAAACCTCAGATGTTTATGCTTCCTTTTCCTGCCTAGGTCAACCTAGCAGTGTTATATTATTTGCTTCACATCTAAAATGTCTAATTCAAAATAGATTTTTTTATTAAAGGGAAGCAATGTATTTTAGCAAACTTGCAAGGCATCTTGACACTGTCTTCTGCTTGGGTTTTTTGTTACTGTAGATGGTTTGTTTTTTGTTCCAGAAACTTTTAAGGAGGAGTGAAAAAAGGACCATAATGAGCTTCTCTAAACAATTCTTACACTGAATTAAAACCAGTTCCTACTCTCTGTGCTAAATTTTAGACTAATAATTGTATGAGTATCTACAACAGATATGATTCTGTATTTAAATCTATAACGTGCCTTACTGTGCTGTGGTATTAATCGACAGGAGAAAGAAACTGGAGGTGTTTTGTAAATATTTGAAAATTGCACAGGAAAAAAATATTAAAGAGCTAGACTGTGGATTAGGTCTTTGAGTTCACTAGCTCTGAATGAGCTTACTTACCTGCAAATATTTTTGGGAGAATAAACTTCCTTTTTTTAACTTCCTCTTTTCCACAGAGATCACAAATCAGGTCTTAATACTTTCAATCCTTATAGGTTAGGTATAATTTTTAATTCTGCTTGCAGTGTTGCCTTGTATGTTCAAGTAGATGAAAGAAAGTTTCTTGTCTGTGGTATGGATGTGTTTACAGTGATCTACTTGCCTGACCCAGGACACTGAGGTGCTCTCTCACTGGGCTGGAATTTTGTCACTGCTGTAATCATGTCAGTTCACTCTAAGGAACAGATACTTTTCTATTTTTGCACTTCAAGTTTATTTGCTTTGGGTTTAGAAAAAGAAAATAGTAATGTTTGTTTATACAGGTTAAAATATAAAGGGCTTAAGTATGAAAAAAAACCCTTTATAAAGAGAAAGTATACATCCACATGTTGATTGTTTCTAGGTATATTACAGAAAGGATGGCTCTGCAACTCCCTCAAAGATCTTATAAATGAAAAAAAAATCAAAAATAAAAAACTAAACCCCAAAGAACTAAACTCCCAGCAGAAATCAGTAAAACAATATTATTCTGAGATAGATTTTTTTTTTTTCCCCCAGCTTTTGAAAATATTCTGCACATATATGATTATGGAAGTTTTATAAAATTTCAACATCCCTTCAATTTGACCTTGAGTCAAAAGAAATATTGGACAGAATGCTTCCTGTGAATTGTGCTATGGCCTTTGATCGCTGAGTTATATTAATTTCCTCATAACTCAGGCAGAATTTTACAGTAAAACATGCAAGAGGCTTGTATAAATGGGGAAGGTTTTGCTTTTCCAAAGGAGATGATACTGATAGTACTCTCTCCAGCCTTTGCCCTCATATCTGCTCAGAGGTTAACAGTGAAGGCGCCAAGATTGCCCAAAGGGCATCAGTGTCCTGCTGGACCACATGTTTTGATAAGTAATCACAGTGCTGTTTGCACTTCAATCAGATTAACAGCTGAACTTGCAAATCATGTCTCTGGAGGGTGTTTTTTTGATAACTAACTAATTGGCATTGGTCTGGGGTAAATTGTTTGATATTGGTCAATGGTAAATTGTGATCATGTTAATTTAATTGCAGTTCTGCCAATGATATAATTAACACTGCTATCAAAGCAGTCTATCAGTTTATCGGAAAAAAAAGAAGCACTATGATATTAACTTTCCAGTTTCCATGGCACAATGTGGTTCTGAATAATAGTTGTGATGTTGGCTCTTCTCACTGTGAACAAAAACCATTGTTTTCAATGGAAATAGGGATAACAGGATGTAACAGTGGTTTGCATTATTACAAATGATGTAAGCAAATTGTCCCAGAAAGACTTCTGTCACTCTAAGAAAGCAATTTATCTTCTTAGCTGTCTGGGAAAAAGGAGTTGTGTTCTGAGTTTCATTCTGATTGACAGAAATACTGTTGTGGACATTGCCTAGAAATGACAGGGCTTTACTGCATAACACAGAGAAGCAGATCACAAAATGGTGAGGCTGGAAGGAACTTCTAGAGGTCTTGTAGTCCAAACTTCCTGCTCAAGCAGGGTTCCCTAGATTACATTACGCAGGATTGCCGGGTCATGACTTGGAAAAACAGTTCCTTATTATCCCTTTTCAGTATTTATATTCTCTGTTTTCATTTTTGGGAGTCATTTACAAGGGATAATGACATGGTCTCTGTCCCACATGTACCAGCTTTTCTTTAGAGGTCTTTCTTAGGCATAAAGTGGCCCTCTTCTTTCCTCTGATCCCCAGCACATGACAGTGCCTGCCTCCATTTTATCAAAAGCATGTCTGACCATCACTGGAACCTAGGGGCCTTTGAGATCACTGATTTGATTTTGTTCTGGTTGAGTGGGAATAGAACTGTGTGCTTTCATATCTCCAGCAGTTTGGCTGAGCATTTGTCAAGCAGTTACCTGGAACTATCTTAAGTGAGTCTTTGGTACCTCTTGGGTTGCTGAGTGCTGCTGCAGCTACAAAAAGCTACCATAGAGATTGGCTCAGCAGGTAACTTAAAATTTTTTCCTGTATTGGGGTATACTCCTGTGAGCTGTAGGAGTCCAGAAGTGTTGGAAAGGGAAGGGGTTTTGCCTATTGTGGCTGATACAATTTAGAGCAGCCCGACAAATATGTAGGCAGCTCTTTAAGGCTTGCTGAGCACCTAAGTAATCTCTAGATCAGGAGCCTGCAGAAGTTGCTTTCTAGAGCCTCTTTGCTTGCCATTTTTTTTTCTTCCCTTTTTTATTCTCCCCTTCTTACCTGAGCTGTGCTGTTCTTTATGTCCAAAGATGGAAATTTGAGAGTGGTATGGAAGGCCATAAAGTCTAGAACATTGTCAACTATTGCCAGGTACTTTTAAAAGTCAGTTTCAGAGTTGGGTACTCTAAGAGGCTGGGCTCTGCAAGCCTGTTTGAAGCAGATTTTTAATAACTCTGGGTGGAAAATACTAGGAGATATTCCAGATTTTCTTCTAATTTCTAAATGCTCTCAAAGTATGTATGATTTGTAGATGAAACTTGTATTTCAACTTTATTTCATGAGGAAGTTTTGTGAAGAAGGGCTAGCACTTACAAACTAGCAAAGGCTTTTTTTCTTTTTTTTCCTTTTTCTGGTGGTGGTGGGTCTTTTTGGATGATTAAAACAGTTAATCTGATTTAGTATGGCAAAGGATGAAAAATACTCATGCAAAAATCTCATATTTGAAATTTAAATGTACAAAGTGTACGAGATAAAATGTTCTCCATTATTCTATAACTTGAATTCATTTGCAGAAGTGATTGAAGATTTGTGCTTTTATAAATGGGAAAGGTAGTAATTCCTATTTGAAATACTAAATGGAAGTCTGAGCAGATAGAGACGATTTGAATGGAAACTGACTTTGGGAACCATTATCATCTAGCTATAACAGTAGCACAGAAACTGGAATTTCATTGGTAAGAGTCCTGAAATATGAAGAATAAGGTCATACAAATGTGTTAGAGTAGAATGGAAGTGTATTTTTATTTGTATGGGTTCTTATCAATTGCCTTTTATCCCAACATAAGGCTCAGAAGAATTGGAACATTTGTGTTTCCTGTAAGAGAAAGTTAGAGAAACTGTATTTCTTAGTAAGAAGCATTCATGTCGATCTCTTTCCTAAATAAATTCTTAATTTACTCAAAAGAAATAAAAAGCAAGCTGTTTTTTATTGTTTTGACAAAAATGGTAACAGTTAAGTACATTTTTAGAGTCAAGAGTAAGTTGGAGATAAATCAGCACAGATTTTGTGTCTAGTAGCTTTATAATTGCAATCAGCAAGATTTAAATAACCAGATTTCTCTTTAGAAAGATTTTTACATTGACTCACTTTCACATTCCCTTTATCTCACTCCATTCCAAACAATTAGGTGTTAATTTATTTTCTCTTTGGATTGTCTCTCAAATGCCTGCTGTGCAGTAGTACAGAGCACTATGCTTTCTGTGATTGTCTATTGCCATGCTTTTTATGTGTCTCTCTGTCTGTAATCTGTAAATGCCTATGGGAATTTCCAGCAGTAGTGTCTCCCTGATTTTTCAAGTTTTCTGAGGCACTTTCTAACTTGATGTTTTTCACAATTCTTAGTTCTTTCTCACACACTCGGGTACCTTCACTATCAGAAGTCTGTTTTGATAAGATGAGGTTGTTGTTCATACTTTCTCCTGCTGTGAAGAATAACTGATGGACAGCTGCCTTGACCAATGGGATCGGAGAAGTGTCAGCCTTCTTCTCCAATCCCGTGTCTGTGTGGAAATACTATAAATATGGAGTCAGATGTTTTAATAAATAGTTTTTAACCTTCTCAAGAGAAAGTGTCTGTGTGTGTCCTTGTGTGTCCCACAGCGACACAGTAGGAAATTTCTAATCTCATGTATTTTGCAATTAACAATTGAGCATGAGGGTTTATAATTCTTTTATTGCCTCTTGTTTAGGTAAATGTAGTTATTTCTTTGTCCCAGTTGATAAATTTTAGTCTACAAACGTCACCAATAAGTCTCAAAACATCCTGGGTTTTAACTTTTTGTGGCTTTGTCTTCGCTCTTGTGCTAAGAAAAAGATTAGGGTATTTGATGTGTTCATTACTTTTCATGCCTTCTTCTTTTACTCAGTGTTCCAGTCTTTTCTCCATTTTTCTTGCAAATAAATTATTTCTCCATATGTCCAAAAATCAGATAATCCCCTTCTTTTTCTTGTTTTTGCTTCTGCTGTGTACTTTTGAAGCTGGATGTTTAGGGAGAAGAAGCAGTCCCAGAGCAGGGTGCCCACATAATAGGATTTATTAGAACTGAAGGTAATAGAGAAAGTCAAGCTGAATGTGCATACAGCACACATGATACCAATTCATAGAAGCAATAAAATGGAAATTAAGATTAATATCTCCAAAATTCCTAATCTCTGTCTCCCTAATCATGTGCTTCACCATTTCCACCATTATAGTTACTGCAGCCTAGAAACCACACTGCCCTTTGGATGACTCTGAATTTCACATTGTGGGGAAAGAAGCTTGAAATATTCAGGGAAAGCCAAAACATTACCTGTGGCTGTGAAAATGTTTGCAAGGGCTGCAAATGCATAAAGCATATTCTGATGTGTAATAGGAAGTGGCTGGAAATCTTTTTGGGCTGATCTGAAATTTTCACAGCTTGTAATTATTACATAAATATTGCTCTGAATTTAACAATTCAGATATCTGCAAAAAGTTGGAGCACTTCAAGTGAAAAGGTACTAACACTCCTTCCGGGGGGGGAGGGTAGGTTCCAGGCAACAGAGATTGTATTGCTGTCAATGACCTTGTTCAGTCTTTCGCCTGACATCTCTATTGATAATCTACTTCATGGTCTGTCTATTCTGTATCAGCAATATGAATTTACTGCTAATTCAGTGTAAATTACAAATCTCAGTTTATAATTTTAAACTCTCTTCTGACACTCAACAGCAAAAGGGGCACTGACTAGGAAGCTTTTCTTACATGAGCTCGCTATTTCATGACAACCATCACAACAAAAAAAAAGTGTCAAAATCCAGTACTACATAAAATATAAAGCAACATCAGATTGCCACAACATTTTTTTGTTTTTTTACTGAAACTTAGAATTATTATAGATTAATGTTATTTATACCTACATAGTTTAAAAATTCTATTATCTTTTTAAAGAAAATCAATAACTATTGCTTATTTCTACACAGAATGTTGGATGTTTATAAGCTCTATTCTGTGTGTTCAGTTCTCAAACACATTATTCACATTGAGCTTTTAGTCAAAGTAAACATGCATACATTGGGAAAAGGCAGAGTAAAGTGTTGTATACAACAGCTTTAGAACATTTTCCCATAAATACATTTTCTTTCATAGATACTTCATCAGATTTTATTTTAGTCTTTTTAGTGGAGACTGAGTCTGATTTCATTCAAAGCAACAAAAACACATCTAAGAATGTTGGGAGGTAGGTCTGAAATTCATGTTGTTGTCATGACAACTACAATGCTAAAAAGGATGCAGAGAATGATTATTAAGATGTTGCATCAAGTTGTTATGGCAACTATATAGTAACAGGAAAAAGGTGAGTTTCCAGAATAACATTTTGTGAGAAGTTTTCCCATTATCAAGACATGTCATTGTAAAAATATCGTAACAAGTTAAAAAGAGGAGTGGAGAACCTGGTACAAAACGAGGTCAGGATTCAGCTATCTGCCTCAGTGTATTTACCTTAAGTACTATAATCTTCCATGGAGAGTATCTCTGCTTGGTTTCTTTTTCTGTCACAGATGGATCAGAACATAGAAGACACTAAATACATTCCAGTGCTCTTTCCCAACATTGTAGCCACACCGTTCAAGGCCACATTTCACAAAGTAATAAGCCTTCATGTCCTCATTTACCCCAGAGGAGTACATGAAGCCTCAGTGGCACAGAAGATTGGACTGAAACCCTAACACAAAGATGGGATAGGGAAAAAAGGTTAATGTTGAACAGCAGTATTAAGAGGCCTCGGTTTTGTGAAAGAGCTTATTTTTCAGCACACTGGATGACTTCCTTGTTTGTTTAGCTGAGAGCTTACTAATAAAAGAGTATTTGCTAATAGAAATTATTGAATTAATTGTATAAGTGTATTTTTGAAGCTAGGAAATCTCTTAAGCAGCAACTGTAGTGGAAATGAGTATCTGGGCTCTGTGCCACCTCTTGTGGTATAAACAGCACTAAAGGCTGCCTTGCCTGTTGCAAAATAAAGTAGGTATGCTGCTCAGGGTAGCCTAAATATCCCTGTATTGTTTTCCCTTGTGTGTGGTGCCCAGCTGGCTCCATCGTGAAAGTCACTGTGGTTTGTTCTTCCTGGTTATAAATCCTTTTCTGGGGAACTGCTGCAGGCAGTCAGAGGCTTTTGCTGCCTGCAGTGCTCCCTTTCTGTGGGTGATTAAGTGCAGGAAAGAGGAATGAGCAGGGGGGAGAGTGAAAGCAGTGGTCAGAGAGATACACAAGGCTCATTCACTCTCTTGAGTTAGAGCTGGCCACTTTCTTGGCCCCTTGGGTTCTCCTGCAGCAGGATGTGAGGCAAGGCTACTCAGTATTTTTATCCAAATTATTTCTCTCCCTGAACAAATGTTTTCCCAGCTAAATATTTTTTTTCTGTATTATTTTGCATGAAAAGTCATTGCTGTGTTTGGAGACACCTTTTTTAAATACACACATATATTTTGAAAGTAAGGCAAGGTGCAAATTTTGCGACACTAAAGAATGTCAGCACAGATGTTGTGGTGCAGTGTCTTCAGACACCTGAAGTTTACTTGTCTGGCTTCATCTTTAAGGGCTGAGCTCTCATCTGGACTTGTAAATAGTTTCAACTAGAATTCTCTTATATAATATGGATCCTCTTGCTAACAGTTGAAATTTTGCAATCCATCCTGAGGTAAAGGAGACTTTGAGCTTGAGGGACTACAAAAACTATGAATAGATAAGATACTAGACTTTGAATCAGAGTAATTTTTCAGTGTTTTAATAATTAAAAGTATGAAACTTGTGAGAGATGGAGAACATGTTTGGAAGCCTGAACATAAGCCTGTATAGAACTGGGGTGTGTTGTAATTTTGTGGATTTGAAAACAATTGCATATTTGGATTGAAAATACCTGTGAACCCTAGCTTGAGGTCAGATTTTAGCTGCTGCTCCTTGGAACTGTGACGGCAGATGGGCTAGTTGTGATTACTTCTGCCTTGAAAACCTTTATTTTGAAATTCAGAGAACAATGGTTTTTTAATAGAAATACAACTGCAGGCATACATTTCTTAATCATTATTCTTTCTACCATGTTTGAGGCAGATGCATGAACTGAGTTGATTGTACTGAAATGATTGGGAAAAAAGGTTCTGGAAAAAGTTGGCTTCCAACCTAGAGGTTGGAAGTGGGATATGGTGGTGGTGAGGAAAGAGGACAGAGGAAAGGAACTTGTGTGTGAATAAATCACAGCTTTTTTTTCCCCTCACATTGGGGCTATAAATCCAAGCCAGCAGAACCCTTCCAAGAAGAATCTTGTTAAAGAACCCTGAAGTGCTTTGCCCAGCTTCAGCAGCCTCAGATTTTTTTGTTGCTGCTAGTTCTTGCTCTATCATGCAGGACTAAATTAAATGGCTTTTTTAGCCTAGAGAAAATGAATTTGAATCACTTCTCTGCCTCTAATAGTTTCTGCCACTGTCCTACTGGCACAAACAGAGGTCCTGTAAGCATGGAGAGATGTCTGAGCCACCTGTGCACAGCAGGTTCTTTTCCCACATGGCTAGTAATAGCTAATGAAAATAATGGTGGTTCAACAATAATCAAATTAAGATATTTCCCTGAGGGAAGTACCAATTATATACTTCTGTGTAGTATCTGTCTATAGCTTGGCTAATTCTCTAGGCTTAACTTAATGACACCAACAAAACTTGCCAGTTACTGCTATTCTTCATGGATAAAGCCAGGAGGTAAGGGCTGCATGCATCACCACTTGCTCTGAATGTGTTACCAGTCTGTGCTTTCTGCTTTCAGGGGGATGTAGGAACTACTGGCATCTACTGGTTTCCAGGGAAGTTTTGAAGTCCAAATATAAGTGTAGAGTGCCTTGAAGAGTTAGCAAAGATAAAACATGTTTAAATAAATGTGGAAAAGGAAGATGTAGGAAATGATTATGAGCAGAAGAAAGAATAATACACTTTAGAAGATGCTAGACAGAAATTGGTGTCTAATGACTAGACTCTTACTAAATTGTTGGGCAAAGCTGCCAACAAGAAGTCTGATTAAGTAAAAGCATCTAGATTTTATTCTGAGTATTTTCACAAAATTTTGTCTCATGACTGCAAAGAGAGTCCTAGAGGAGTGCTGGACTCAGGCTACCAGTTAACTTTGGTCTTCTCTGCCTTTGGCAAAGTATAATCTGTTGAAACTTTCATTAGTTGTGCCTCCTTAATGCCTGTTCTTGTGCAAGATTCTTTACTATGGTGAGTGGTGAGTGTAAAGCTTCTGCTGTTGTGTGACTGCAGCAAGAGTTTGCTCCAAGAACAGCCAGCTTGGCTCTTCTGTAACACTTTGCATAATCTCTTTCTTCTGACCAGAATGCACTTGAGACGTGTGACTAGGTGTATAATATCTTCCTAATTTAAAATTTTTCAGCCCTATGGGAACAGAGTTGGTGCATTTCCTGGCTTTGATAAAAACCATACAGCCAGTCCAGACTCTTAATAAGCTGCTAGCTGCTAGCCACTGCTTCTCTACTCTGGACAGATACTGCTTTGTCATTCTTGGATTGAAACAACAAATAATGTTTTGAAACATAAAAATTTCAGGAGATTCTAGTACAAAATTTGAAAAATTTCTTATCTTTTTGAATAAAGGGTAGTCTATTAAATATGTCCAGTCTGAGGAAAAGGCACAAGGATGTTGAATCTGAGAGAGGCAGCTCAAGCACTTCCTCCTACGATGAGTGTGACTTCATCATTGCTCTTAACTACTGCAGCCAGATGACATTATCATGGTCTCTACAAGCATCTGAGACAGTGGATATAAAGAAAAATGAAGGGGAAAAGATAAATTATTTTTTTGTTTTGGTGATTTGAAAGGTTTCTCTATGTTCATTTTATTCTAAGAGGCGTTCACTGAAGCACAGGCAGAAAAATGAGCATTGTAGGATTCTGAGGGATGTTGAAAAGTTTTGGTGCAGTGATTTGCAAAATAGATGGGGCACTGGAAATAAATTTTTAATCTGTCTGGAATTCTGAAATCTCTATGCCATGGTAATATAGTTTGTTCATAGTTTTGTAAAAAAGACCATTTCAAAGATGTAGATTTATTTATCATGAATCTTCTAGACACATGAATCAAGGGACAGCAATGGGGAACTGTCAGCTGTTCTTTCTTCTAAATAGCTTTTCAGATTGCTAAAAACGTGTATGATTGCAGCTGGAAACTTTTCCTTTTGGAATGTTTAATGATACCATTTTTGCTTCAACTGGGATTGCAACAATATTCCTTTAAAAATGTTTTCAATTTTTCAGTGTTTCTTGATAAATCAGCTGACATTAGGGACAGGGCTAAGGTTTGTTTTGGGTCTTAGCTTTTTGTTATTTTGGAAATATCTATATTCCCTGTAGAGTTGTCCCATTGTATTTTTCTGAAGGCTTTATTTAATTTCTGCTTACTGGAATAATGTGAAAGAAGCCCAACCATAGGGAATAATCAGTGGCAGTAGTTATTAAAATAACCAATAAAACATACAACAGTGATTATTTTTCTCTGGCTAAAAAGTAATCCATTGATTCTTGACCTGTATTTCTATAAGGATCAGCTAGGTTACAATGCTATTTCCTTCTTGGGTTCTTCTGTAGCCTGATAAAGCATCTGGTATTGTAATTTCATTTAAAACAACTGTAATTGTGGGTATTAGGCTATGGCCACTATCCTGCAACTAAGCACGGCCTGAGGCTAAGCAAAGAAACAGGGCTTGGGTGTGTCTGCAGCACAACATGGTAACTGCAGAGCAAACCAGACAGGTTTGACCTGTCTGGACTGGGGACCAAACATAGACCAGCAGGAATATCCAACAGCTCTTCATGGGATGACCTATGCCCCCTCCTGAGGCTGGGTACTACCTGTGAACTTTCTTTCTGTGATTGTTTTGGCTTTCAAAGCGCAGTAATGAGAGAAAAATGTGATGGCAGTGTTTGATGCCAAATGTGGCAGTATTAGGCAACACTCTGGAATTGATCTAAAATGACTCAGACTTCCAAACAAGATGTGTTATGGTCTGTGCTCTGAAGAGTTAATGGGAGCATAACTCCTCACTTTATCTCATGCAGTATGACGTTATGATTGACATTCCAGTTCCTCCCAATTTTTTAATGCTGGGAAACAAGAATAACTCATTATTTAACTGCCAGCATGATTTGTCATCCCATTTGGAGACCTTGTGCTAATTTTGCTGTCTCTTAAAAGAACCTTAGCGTAATGGAAGGAAGAGAAATCTTAATTGGCAAACTTCCAGTTTCCAAGAGAAACCTAAATAAGAAGCTAGACATAGACCTTTCCTATGCCTTCAGCCTGAAAAGCAATGCTAAGTAATAATTAGTGTATTGCTCTTTCTGTTAAAAAACCCCCACAAACCAACAAACACATCTATTTTAATTTCATGTTTACATTACCCTTTCATAAAATGCATTTAAAATAGACATTTTTAACTGGGATACTAAGAAGTGTCAATCATAATTCTTGAAGCAACTCAGAAGAGGCGAGGCAATTTACGGACTATGACACTGTTTACAATAAGAGAGAAAGTCCTCCTCCCGTCCTGGTATTGATCTACTTGATGTTATTGTACAGTTCATGTGTATCTGAGGTTTGAATATCTGATCTGTACAATGGGCATGACTCTGTTTTTCTGTTTTGTAAGCTACTGAAAGGCCTGAACTTTATTAAAAAGCTACCTTTGATTTATACTAAAAAGAGCAAAAGTCCAGAACTGACCAGTTTTTGCTGAATTACTGCTAAGTCCAAACAGGCTTTGCAAGGTCCCAGAGATGTTGCAGTGGACAGTTTTGCAGTCTGGATTTTCAGGTACAAGCATACGTAGCAAATTAAGTTGAGCAGCCAGTAGAGAGTGTAACTTGGAAGCAATTAGCATCTCAATAGCCTTCTTTCACTTATATAGGTTAAATCTTGAATGTGACCTTGCTATTAAAGGACTTCAAGTACCAAAAATATTGAGGTTCAGAAAAAAGGTAAGAAAGAGATGTGTTGAAGAAAAGCTGTGCACTTGCATGCATTCACAGCCACACCACCTTTATTCCATTCACAGCCACACCACCTTTATTCTGAGCTGCTCTTAAGGTACTCCTAAGCAATTCCAAATATCAAATGACCGATTTTTTTAAATGTCAGGACTTGTGAACCTCTCTAGGGCAGCGCCCCTGAAAATGCTATTAGGGAAATAGAAGACAAAGATTAGCATAACCAGAAGTTTTATTGCTAATGCTCAGTGAAAAATTTTGACGACTAGTTTGATTACGTACAAAGAGACTAAGGAGCATAAGCTGCCACAAGAGCAACTGGAATTGTATAAGTTATTTTTTCATTTTTAGCTACCTTAGCAATTGTATCTATGTTATACCAAACTGAATAGTTGAATAGATTTTAAATGGGCTGATATGGTGACATTGCATCCCTTAGTAGTATCCCAGTCCTGCTCAAACCTACTTTCAAAATACCATCTCCATGGAGTATTGGCCTTTTGTATTATTAATATACATGCGACCTTTGGCTGCAGTGAANAGAGATGTTTGGCTGAAGGCAAGCTGACTAATCCTGAAGTGTTGGACAGAGAATGCCAGTACTGTCCCTGTNGCATCTGGTATTGTAATTTCATTTAAAACAACTGTAATTGTGGGTATTAGGCTATGGCCACTATCCTGCAACTAAGCACGGCCTGAGGCTAAGCAAAGAAACAGGGCTTGGGTGTGTCTGCAGCACAACATGGTAACTGCAGAGCAAACCAGACAGGTTTGACCTGTCTGGACTGGGGACCAAACATAGACCAGCAGGAATATCCAACAGCTCTTCATGGGATGACCTATGCCCCCTCCTGAGGCTGGGTACTACCTCTGAACTTTCTTTCTGTGATTGCTTTGGCTTTCAAAGCGCAGTAATGAGAGAAAAATGTGATGGCAGTGTTCGATGCCAAATGTGGCAGTATTAGGCAACACTCTGGAATTGATCTAAAATGACTCAGACTTCCAAACAAGATGTGTTATGGTCTGTGCTCTGAAGAGTTAATGGGAGCATAACTCCTCACTTTATCTCATGCAGTATGACGTTATGATTGACATTCCAGTTCCTCCCAATTTTTTAATGCTGGGAAACAAGAATAACTCATTATTTAACTGCCAGCATGAATTGTCATCCCATTTGGAGACCTTGTGCTAATTTTGCTGTCTCTTAAAAGAACCTTAGCGTAATGGAAGGAAGAGAAATCTTAATTGGCAAACTTCCAGTTTCCAAGAGAAACCTAAATAAGAAGCTAGACATAGACCTTTCCTATGCCTTCAGCCTGAAAAGCAATGCTAAGTAATAATTAGTGTATTGCTCTTTCTGTTAAAAAACCCCCACAAACCAACAAACACATCTATTTTAATTTCATGTTTACATTACCCTTTCATAAAATGCATTTAAAATAGACATTTTTAACTGGGATACTAAGAAGTGTCAATCATAATTCTTGAAGCAACTCAGAAGAGGCGAGGCAATTTACGGAATATGACACTATTTACAAAAAGAGAGAAAGTCCTCCTCCCGTCCTGGTATTGATCTACTTGATGTTATTGTACAGTTCATGTGTATCTGAGGTTTGAATATCTGATCTGTACAATGGGCATGACTCTGTTTTTCTGTTTTGTAAGCTACTGAAAGGCCTGAACTTTATTAAAAAGCTACCTTTGATTTATACTAAAAAGAGCAAAAGTCCAGAACTGACCAGTTTTTGCTGAATTACTGCTAAGTCCAAACAGGCTTTGCAAGGTCCCAGAGATGTTGCAGTGGACAGTTTTGCAGTCTGGATTTTCAGGTACAAGCATACGTAGCAAATTAAGTTGAGCAGCCAGTAGAGAGTGTAACTTGGAAGCAATTAGCATCTCAATAGCCTTCTTTCACTTATATAGGTTAAATCTTGAATGTGACCTTGCTATTAAAGGACTTCAAGTACCAAAAATATTGAGGTTCAGAAAAAAGGTAAGAAAGAGATGTGTTGAAGAAAAGCTGTGCACTTGCATGCATTCACAGCCACACCACCTTTATTCCATTCACAGCCACACCACCTTTATTCTGAGCTGCTCTTAAGGTACTCCTAAGCAATTCCAAATATCAAATGACCGATTTTTTTAAATGTCAGGACTTGTGAACCTCTCTAGGGCAGCACCCCTGAAAATGCTATTAGGATAATAGAAGACAAAGATTAGCATAACCAGAAGTTTTATTGCTAATGCTCAGTGAAAAATTTTGACGACTAGTTTGATTACGTACAAAGAGACTAAGGAGCATAAGCTGCCACAAGAGCAACTGGAATTGTATAAGTTATTTTTTCATTTTTAGCTACCTTAGCAATTGTATCTATGTTATACCAAACTGAATAGTTGAATAGATTTTAAATGGGCTGATATGGTGACATTGCATCCCTTAGTAGTATCCCAGTCCTGCTCAAACCTACTTTCAAAATACCATCTCCATGGAGTATTGGCCTTTTGTATTATTAATATACATGCGACCTTTGGCTGCAGTGAAAAGGTTTGCTACTACAGCATCAGATTTTTGGCAGAGTGACCAGTGAAGAGGAGAGTTACAGGATACTCTTGAGACTACACATGTGAAGTTTAGGGTAGGCTGCTGTGCTCAGGAAGCTTGGTACAGATCCAGGTCATGGCTTCTGAAAAGGCATAAGAAATTCTGACTGTAAAGAGAGAATATTAAATAAATCTTTATGGATTCAGTGACTGATTCATGCATAACAGGTTTTTGCCATGTGCATGGCATGCTGATTCTTGTAGTCCTTTGAATATAAGCTANTTATTTATAATGATTCTTGGATGCAGTAAATTTTTTACTCTGTGAGGGTCTTGGAGAAAGTGGCCTGGGAACTTCATGTGCCTATCTATGTGGTTTGTTTGTCTTTTGTTGGGTATTTTTTTTGTTTTTTTTTTCTATGGGAGCCTCAAGGNAATCCTGAAGTGTTGGACAGAGAATGCCAGTACTGTCCCTGTTCTGAAGCCCTGTAGTGCTGTTATAAGTATGTAACAGACATACAATAATAACATTAAAATTCTAATAATTCAACATGAAACATTTACATGTGTATGGTAAAGTTTCAGAAGCAAGACTCTTCTACTAAAGCTCTCTATTTAAGTATATGGCAACATGAACGTGTTCAGGAATGACATAACTATCTGTAGCAGCAATGTTAGGAGATTTTATTGGAAGCTATCTATAATATTAAAAAAATAATTATTTTTNAATGATTCTTGGATGCAGTAAATTTTTTACTCTGTGAGGGTCTTGGAGAAAGTGGCCTGGGAACTTCATGTGCCTATCTATGTGGTTTGTTTGTCTTTTGTTGGGTATTTTTTTTGTTTTTTTTTTCTATGGGAGCCTCAAGGGTTAACTTCTTAGTACTTCATAAGATTTATAAGCAGTTTTCAACCTATTATAGTTGGAGTACCTACAGGAAGCTTCTGTTAAGCAGCTGTTATGCATGCGGTATCTCTTCTGGCTCTTTTCCCTAAAGATATCTTGATTTTTTTCCCAATTTTGGGAACAAAGGCACTGCTTGACACTTTCAGCATATTTTAGGCTGTTGTGAAGTATGTGTTTATATATACACTTCTAGCTGGAAAATAGCATGGCTTAAGTGCTATTCAATGGAAACATGGCTTATAAAGGCATTGCTTTTGCCTAGGCAGCTGTGGTTTTTCAATTCAGGATGTAGCTGTTCACGTCTAACTCTGCAGGAGCTTGCAGTACGGACTTCTTGTCTTGCTTGAAAAGCAGAAATAAATGAGAAAAATAAGAAAAAAAAGTCTTAAGCTTCAATCAGACTATTATCTCCCCTTCCAACCTTCTTTTTCCACTCCTCAGCTGTAGTTTTTTTTTCTAATTTCCTCTAACATAGTGTTTTACATAGATTTTTTCCTTAGAAAATTGAGGAAGGATTGTTTTTATCTGTGCATTTAACTGTTCAGTGGGATATATCATAAAGGGTCTCAAGTATTTGAACGCGGAAAATGAAGACCTTCTCTTCCATGCTGTATAATTCCAGCACAGACTCATATGGTTGCAAGCCCCACAGAAATTGAGTGAGGGCTTTGGTTGCTTTTATAAATATTGACACAATGCAGAAAGGCCCTGTTTCTGTTGAAGGAAAATCAGCTGAGTTTTTGAGGAAAGGCTGCAGAGCTTCCATCGACATATCCGTGTAGATACTGTCTGCCTGATTGGCCTTAGGGGGGCTGTAGCTGGTGTCTCCCCTGAGTTATCATATCCTCTGATTTCTTGGTGTGGACACAAAAACTAGCAAGTGAAGATAACCAAGTGCTTGTGGGAATGTAGGTTTTCCCACTTGTCCTGATGAAGATGAGATCTGCTCCCCTGATCTAGTATGGGCTACTTCCCACAGAATTAAGTAACAATTCATAATGTTCTACTGAAACTGTGTAAGTCAGATGCAGTAACATCTGCTCACAGGTACAGAAATGCTTGTTCTGATATTTTCAAAGCTTTTCTTGAAACAAAAGGCTTGTACAGTCCTATTCAACCACATGTCTATTCTGGGAGATTAGCAGCAAACAGATGATATTACTTTTCTGTCTTATTTAATAGAAAATCTCTGGAGTGTCTAGCTCCAAGAATCAGCAAAGACAAAAATGTCTTGGGTGGTTTTAAAGTTCATGTTTTGTTTATGCTTTCTTATTTTTGCTTCCTCCCCTATATCTTCATGGGTGTTTTTAGCTCATGTTTGAGAAACGCCACATTTGATATAAATATTTGGCAGAAGGATGACTTAGTAAACTACGTGAAGAACATAATCTTAGTAAACTACGTGAAGAACATAATTTTCAAACTGTCTGTCCACACTAAGCACCTTGAGGCTTTACACAGGCAGAGAGTCCCTAGAAAGGTCACCTGGTGTACTGGTGAAATGAGGGCAACCAAGAGAACTTCCTACAGGAGGAAGCCCCCTCTAGAAAATTTGTCAACAATGAGGCATTAGAAAAAGTGTAAAAAGTGTCCTGATAATTAGAAATATTTTTTTCCCACAAATATCTATATATCTTCCATTGTACTGTTCCTTTTTTAACTTCCGTATTCTATACTAGTAATCAAGTTCACTTTAGCAGGGATAGATCTCTATGACTCAATAAAAAAATCTCAAGCTTTTTTTTTTCTTTTATCCTTTGTTCTTGTGATAAACACAGCTATGAGAAAATAAACACTAGTCATCTTTGGGCAAATGTCCAGCTGACTGGATAGAGTATACATGAAGTGACAAATTTTAAAATCATTGACCAGTGGTCTGCTTTCAGGGATGTTTATTGTTTCTATACTTGTGAAGATTGGAATCTAGTGCTCCATTTTTTCCTCCTAGCTTGTATTTTATTTGTATTTTATGATCCTAGTAAGAATTCAAAAGCAGGAAATCATATTAAAGTGATATGGAATTGATGAAAATTAGGTGGGTTTTTTTTTTTTTTTCCTTTTAAAGTTTTTC
>VZTB01016970.1:645573-756576 GCA_013397245.1 Thryothorus ludovicianus | reverse complement strand
AAAGTTTATCAGAGTTTTTGCTATTCTGTGTCAAAGAGCTCTGTTTTGTAAGCTTGTGGATTTAGTAATAAAATGGGAGAGTTCTCATGCCGAAGTGTAATAAGGGTAAAATGGGATTAGAACGGACAAAAGTAGAGCTTAATTTTCGCATTTACAAAATATGAGCATTTCACACTGCTGCATTATGCATGACATAATGTGAAATATAATTAATGTTGAATTACAATAGGAGTACTATAAATGTAGGAGGCAAACATGACATCTATCAACACAGCAAATAAATTTATTTTTTTTTTTTGAGAATAGGCTAGCAATTACCATGGATGCCAAATTGATTTGTAATGAAGGGAGACATTAGATACAGTCTTACCCTGCTTATTGTCACAGCAATTACCTAGACTTGTTCTTATTCTAATGGTGGTGTTTTATAATATTGATCTGAATTTTGGCTTAAAGAACTTTTTTGAGCAAAAGATCAATGCCTTCATTCTTACCACATGATACAGAACATGACAAACATATGTTGTATAAGACTGGTGCATGAATGTTATTGGAATTTTAAATGTCATCCTCCATCTATGGTGAAAAAAAGGCAAAGAACAATAGTAGAAGGTGTAGGGATATTGTATTTTATAATTGCAGTCAAGCTTTTAGAGTGATTACTCAAAAATCTTTCAAATGTTAACATTTTTTGAAACTCAAGTGATGGGCACTGTAAATCCCAAACTACATAGCGCCCACCCCTCAGAAAATTTTAGGGTCTTTTCCCTTTCTTTTCAGGAAAAAAAATGCTTTCAAACTAATTCTGTGATAATTTTATGTCTGTAAAGGCTCACATGAGAATATCTTTTACGCACTCTGCAGAGCACCCTATTATATGATTTTTATTTAAAGGCTAATGGAAAATTAAAAAAATATTTAAAGTTTTAAAGGGTTGTTTCTTTCAACAAAGTTGGCTGACAATCTCTTGTGGGAACCAAACAGTTTTGAGAAATGGAAACATTCTTCATAAGCTGTGCCAAAGATATGGTATAGTAGGAGGTAGAAATGATGATTTGAATTTAGTATCCTGAGTTTTGTATTCTTGTGAAGGATGTAAACACATTGGCGAACTTTGAATGTTTTTGTGGCCATCTTCCTGTTTCAACTTTTATAAGCCAGCAAAACTGCCTTTGCTATGTATAATTCTCATTAATATTACACAAATAGGAGTGGTTCCCTCCCCCCCATTATAAAATAGATTACTTTGTAAGGAACCATACAAGATAAAGAACATCACCACACGAACAAACTATAATGATTTTACTGTCGAATCTCAATGTACACAGAAGGGAAATATTTCTACTTAGAGTAAGTTTATATGAGAGATGACATCAGATATTACTGCTATAGAATGAAATGGCAGAGAAAAATATCTGGATTCTATTGCTTCTTTTCTGTTTCCTTTTCCTATTTGTCAAAATATATATTTATTTAAATCATTTTTGCAGAATGCTGGCCTGTCTCTTTGCCCTATTTTTCTGTCAAGCATCTGGTTTTTTTTAATAGCTTTCTTTACTTTTTTGTTCTAATCTTCCCACACATTTCAGTCTGTCCTTTGAAAAGCTTAATGGCTTTGCACTTTGCTGTTGATTGTTATTTTTACAGAAAGCTGTTTATTTCTTCTGGTGCATTTTCAGCAAAAAAACCCTGTTCTTTTTTTGTTTGACCATGACATTGCTTATTGTGCTTATTAAACAATTTATACTTGGCTTTTCCCTTTATTTCAAAATGAAAAGTAAGACCAGTTATTTCAATTAAGTTTATATATACATACACGTACAACTATTTCTCTGCATTAAATTTTGTTATGGCTATGGAGTCTAATCTTTTGTGATTAATATTTTCCCAAATGCAGGAATACATCAGACTGAATTAACGCTTGCTCTTGTCTGAGCCTCCTTTGGGCTTTTTTATTTTGAACTAGATAAATACGAGTTGTTTCACATGTAATTAGACTCATATGAGTAATTTTCTGGTGCTTATATGTTGAGACAGTATCCACAGTTCTTGATTCTATTTTTAGGCACTCCTTTAAACTTTCAAGCTGACCATTACTGACCTTTTTTCAAGCTCATTTGCTTGAGTGTTACCTTTTTTTCTTGCCTGATATTTTTTTTGGCATTGAATATTTTAGGGCTATTTAACCAACCTATACCATGCACACGTTGTTTGTACATATGGACATGGTGTCATCCAGCCTTTTTAACAAGGCAAAATGGAGAATAGATCAGTTAGGAGGCTTCTTCATCCAAAAATATAATTGACCATTGGCCGGCAGCAGTGCCCTTTGGATCAGGACAGTCCTCTCTTCCTCTGCAGAAATGACTGGGAAAGCTTGCAAGGTTTAGTGTTGACAGTTGCAGGGAAGCCTTGGAAAGCTGTGAAAATTCACATGTGCTGCCAGAAAAGCTGCTCCACCTCTGTCCCTGTGAGGTCTGGCAGAGGTCATGGGAATCTCAGTCTTAGCTCCTAGCTAAGTAAGCTGTGGGAACTTTCATGGACAGATTGCCAGTTTGACTTTGGTCCAGTTCAAAGCTATTTTTGCCTAGCAATGGGCCAGCCCTGAAGGTGATTGTGTGGCCTGGGGATTCCCACTGCGCATATGTGCTGCCTTCATTTATGACATAGAAGAAGGGAAGGAGTGCACCCCCTTCAAGTTTACGATGATATCCAGCTGAGTGGAGTGGTTGACACTCCTGAAGGATGAAATGCCATCCAGAGGGACCTGAATGAGCTTTACAAGTGGGCCTGTGGGAATTTCATGTGTTTCAACAGGAGCAAGTGCAAGGTGCTGCACCTGTTTTGGGGTACCCCTGGTATCAGCACAGGCTGAGGATGAACAGATGGAGAGCAGCCCTGGGGAGCAGAAACTGGGAGTGTGCTGGTGGGTGAGAGGCTGGACAAGCCCCAGCCACGGGCACTCACAGCCCAGAGAGCCAAACGTGTCCTGGGCTGCATCCAGAGCAGTGTGGGCAGCAGGGGAGGGAGGGAATTCTGCCCCTCTGCTCTGCTCTGGTGAGACCCCATCTGGAACCCTGCACCCAGCTCTGGGGTCCAAACACAGGAAGGACATGGAGCTGTTGGAGCAAGACCAGAGGAGGGACACGAAGATTATTAGTAGCACCTTTCCTATGAGGAAAAGCTGAGAGAATTGGGATTGTTCAGCCTGGAAAAGAGAAGGCTTACAGGTAGCTAATAGGTACCTTCTAGTGCCTAAAGAGAACCTACAAGAAAGATTGAAAGAAACTGTTTACAAGGGCATGTAGTGACGGGACTAGTGGAATGGCTTCAAACTGAAAGAGGGTTGGATTAGATTAGATATTAGAAAGAAATGTTTTCTGTGAGGGTGATGAGGCACTGGAATATATTGCTTTAGAGAAATTGTGGTTGTCTCATCCTCATCAGTGTTCAAGGCCAGATTGGATGGAGCTTTGACCAACCCGATCTCCTGGAAGGTGTCCTTGCCCATAGGCAAGGGGCTCAGAGCTAGATGATGTTTAAGGTCTTTTCCAGCTCTGACTGTTGTATGATTCTATGATCAATCCCAAAGGGGTCTGATTTCCCATGGGGGCTTCTGCTGAGGATACCTCATCAGTAGCCAAGTACTCTGTGCTCAGTAACAGGTGTAAGAGTTGCAGTGCTATAAGCATAATGCAGGTTTGTTTGGGGTAAGCAGGAAAAATCTCCCAACTATAGCCATTATCTTTAAGCTTTGTGTAGTTGGCGTTCCATGGAATTTTAGAGTCTGACCCATCATTTGTGGGTTTTGGGACTAACAATCTGAGAATGGTCAACAGAAAGCAATGTAGCAAAAGTTTTAAGAGGAAGATTTGTTCTCTGAAGGAGGCTGCCAGTGACTGCCCTGGAGGGGAAGAAGTGAGAAAGGAGTTTTTCAGAAAAGGGATGGTTACAGCTAGGGAGGGAAAAATCCATCTCATTCTTAGGACCTCAGAGTGGAAGGAGGTTGGCAAAGGAGGAGAATCCCAGCAAAGCTATGTTGACCCTGGCAGCTGAGAGTTGAGGAGAGCCTATTTTAAGAGAAACATTCCTTTCTCAGTTGCTGCAGGCAAAGGGGATTTGCAGGGTTAAGATGTTTTGTGTGGTCAGTTTAGTTGAGGTGGATATATATCTGAACTGTTTTTGATGATTTTCTGCATGTGTGTGTGGCTTGATGTAAACAATAACATTTAAATAATACTTACTGCAGAGTCCTCCTGCTGATCCTGCATGGTGTTGCATACCATATTAATGTCTTAATTAAAATAGTATGTAGCTAAGATTATTCAGGTCACAAGATAATGTAATATGCACAGATGTGAGTTAAACAGAGAGAGAATCTGGAAATTTATATTGCAATCCCACATACAGTATAGATTTGGGGATGGCTAGAATGTGGTTGATTGGTCTCTTTTCACCACACACACCATCCGTGTTTATAAGTGTGTTAGGAAATGATGAACATTCTTGCTTATGTTGAGGCCTGCTCCTGAGATCCTTATGGTTTCAATTCTCCTGAAGACTGAATGCAGTTTTGGTTTACCATGGAATTTAAAGTGTTAAACTGACAAATGTTAAGGAACATGTAGGTTTGCTATGTAGGAAGGAAAAATGAGGAACAAAGTATTTGTAAAAGATTTCTTTGTGGATTCCAAGGTTTTTTGTTTTTGTTTTTGTTTTTTTTTTTGGTGGAAGGACATGATTTAAGCAGCCTTCTGAAGGAGAGTTTGCAGGCAGGGATGGATTTAAACATTTTGGGCACTTGAATAAATTGGTGTTCTGTAGTTAACCTCTTCTCCTTTGGCTTAGTTTCTCATTGCATGAGTGTCTGAGACATCTTGACTATCTCTAAGAGGAAATGCTGCTCTGGGAAGTGACAGGTTTGCCTTTCAGGAGCAACAGGGAAAGAGACCTCCCCAGAGATACTAGAAAGGTGCCTTGGGACAGTCACTGAGCTGTGACATCTGAGTGGGTAATTTTTCCAATTATAAAGGCAAATTCTGGTTCAGAAGTAATGACAAAACTTCAGGACCTGAGATAAAATAGACCCTGTAAAACAGACCTGTATTTTTGCCATGGCAATTTGAGGCTCAGTTCTTGGGTAGTAGTAGTATCAGTGTTTTGGGTCTTGCTGTGCAATGCTCCGTGGAAAAGAGCATGTGGTTGATGGTCAGGTATGCAGTAGCAAAGTTTTCATCCTTAGAGCATGGGGGTGGTACAGGCTCCTGCACAAAAACTCTTCCCCCACCTCCTGCCAGGTGGCTCCACAGTACTTTGGAAAGATTCACTTCAGTGGTACCTGATGATGGCTGTATTATGTACGAGTTTGGAATTTCTTAAAAAGTGTTTTTCTTTCTACTAACCACTTAAAGCTTACCTCAAAGGGATTTTGATGAGCATGGTTGCTGCAAGAGCATCCTCCTCACCCGAACTGGAAAAAGCATTGTGGGTTTTGTGACTTTTAAAATAAATTAAGAAAAGTAAACAACTACAGAACTGGTCCAGAATTCACTGTAATGAGACTTTTCTTACTTTATAGGCATAGATCTGAATCTAGTGTTTGTCACCAAAAAGCACTATCTTCTTTTCCAAAGAAAGAGCCAAGCAAAACACTCATCTGCCTCCTTCATTCTGCTCATTGCATCAGGTAACTGAGCAGAGTGATGGATGTCATATAATTGCAGCTTATGGCTGAAGTGTTTTGTAAGCTTTCTGTGCATCACATGTACAGAAGAGATGAGGCATGCATTCTGCTTATGTGAAAGTGTGTATGTGTATATATATTTATACATGGGAATTGTTGCTATGCAGGACAGGGCCTCTAGAGCTCTCTGTTGCTGCATTTTTCTCTGGCAGGGTTTTCAACTACTTTCAGAGAAGGGCAATACAAATGTATTGGTGTTTTGTTGTTGCAGTGGTTTGTGTTGTTTTTTTCCTCTTTTTTTTTTTTTTTGTTGGATTTTCTTAACCCCAAATGATTTGTACTCTATGTGCCCAGAGGCACAGGGAGAGATGAAGATAACGTTGACTTTGAAAACTCGTCTCTGTAATGCAGCAGAATAGATATGAACATTAACTTTTATTAGTCAAAATTACAAGAAACCCTATAAAGAGAAGAACTAACTAGAGTCCACTGCAAAAGGGAAAGTGTTAGAAGTTCAGAACTAAATTAAGTAAAAAAATCATAGAAAGTAAAATGAAGGAAACTAGGGTAATGCAGCACAGCCTTTTGAGGTAAAAAAAAGTAAGATAGTCCTAAAGTAGAAGTGAAGAATGTGTATCAACAGAGTTGTTCTGACAACATCATCTCCCTCTTTCCTTAAAAAAATATGTAAAGGAAACACTACTAGGAAGCAAAATAATTCAGTCATCTTAGATGAAAGTACACAAACTGCACAAACATAGTAAAACAAGAAATTGGAAAATGTGTAGAACAAACAAATGGTATTTGCTGCAGACAAAACTGGAGGTTTCTATCGTAATTGTTTGCTATTCTGAAGAATGCACAATTATTGAAATGCTGCAAACTAAGAGACAACACTTGGTATCCAGTTCCAGGGGAGCTGTTTTTAGTCCAGTCAAGCAATGGCTGGTTGTCACAAAACCTAATAAAATAACACATTTTTATACCATATAATAAGCACGCCTGATCAGTACTGTGCAGATGTCATTGCAATTTTGACATATTGAGATTTTGACATATTGACAATTTTGAACATATTGAGATCAATTTTTCCCTGTATGTCTCTTTGGGAAACTTTGGCCTTTCTCATGCTGTTTAATCACCATGGGAGTCAGAAGTCTTAATTAAGCTGCAGCCCCTTTTATATGGCATAACAATCAAGTATTTGCTGGGAGAGCCTCACTCAAATGTAGAAAGTATTCTTCACTTCATCTTGCCTTGCCAATAAAGTATTGGTCTAAGGGGAAAACTGCAGGAGTCCTTTTTTCACTCTTGGCAAAGAGGTGATGGATTGAGTTGTGAGAGGCAAGTGCATGATAGAATTTCAGTTTGTTTGTACATTTTAGTTGAAAATAGTTGAAATATGTTAAAAGTGCATAAGCTGCCAGCAGGGATTGTGTATTTCTGTAGAGCTTTACCAAGCAGGCAGCTGGAACATATTCCTTGTGTCACTTGGAGATACCTGGCTGCTTTCTGGCCATCAGGTGCCAGCTCAAGCTGACCTGGTGTAGCTGGATGCTGGCATCCTAGACTGGGGGAGGGAGGCTGTGGCACTGGGCAGTAGGTATGTGATGAACAGCCTGCGGGCAGAGGACCCTGTTTGGGGCGAGTCTGTTTTGAACCTTGCAATAACTGTGCAGTGTCTGTCAAGTTTGAAATACAATTGCATATTGTCTTGGTTGTTAGTCTTGCAGAAAGTCTCAATATTCTCTCTTAAAAGCACCATGTTTCCTCAATTTTCTTTTAAATCTAAGCACTGAGGGAAAACAAGAGGCTTCTAGCACTACTTTCTACCCTATAAAATGAAGCATTAATCTTTTTCAGGTCTTATAATTGCAGCTATGTAAGAATGGTACCTTTTGTCTGCCCCACAATTGTATTTTCTGTGTTGCATATCCTTTCTGTCTAGGCTGGAAAGAAAAATTTGAAATTTTTAGTGTTCTTTATTCCAGCTCACACTCCAAAATGTTTGTGCTTGAAAGCCTCTGTTTGGAATCTTAGGTGGGCTTCTGGTTCTGCAGATGAGCAGAAAAGATTATGCCACTCATAAAGGGAAAATCTGGGAGTTTATCAGGTCCTTGTCTAGAACTGACTGTCACTTAAAAATCCAATTAAATCCCTTTAAAACCACATTACTTTTATGAACATAATTTCAGTGACTGTAGCTGCCAAGTTTTGTATAGACAGAAGATACTCCTTGTCAGTGAGAACAATGTATTTACCTTAGGGTTTGGGCCAGGAATGAATGGGTGTCCTTGGGCTGTCCTTTGTGTCCCACACACAGGGCATGAGCGCAGCAGGGGAAATTTTCAGCTAGCTTTTGGGAAAAGCAGCTGTTAGTCTTGCTGAATCTTTGAACTATATGCTAAGTGAGGAACAGTGTGGTGCTGTGGCAACTCTGGCTGGACAGTCCATTTTTTTTTCTTTTTTCCTGTGCCACCCTTGCTAAGGTTAGACAGAAAAAGAAGACTGATCTCCTCCTAGGTCTAGAGTCATATCATCTGGGCATGCAGCTGAGATAACTTCGGGCCGTTTAGGTGCTGAAGTGGTGCAGAGCCTTCCAAGGGGTAATTCAAACCACCAGACCTCACCTAGAGCTCCCTCCCTTTCCCTGTTTGACTGAGCAGAAAACCAGGCTTTGTTGTCTGGCTTAGGTGAGTCATTAACATGCCTAAAGTTAAAGGGAACCAATCTGGCACCACAGTGGTCACAGGTGACTGGGAAGAGCGTAATTGTTTGTGGTCCCATGGGCATTCCCATGAGCACGAACACAGCAGTGTTTGGTGATGCCAACAGGGAGTGGGTGCTGACTGTCAGACTTGCTTAGCAGCTCTCAGGTGGCCCTGTGGCCATGTCCAGCTGGTTGAATGTGTCTGTTCTTTTTATTGTGGCCATGTCCAGCTGGTTGAATGTGTCTGTTCTTTCTGGTGTGGCCATGCCATGCCTCCTCGCCACCAGAAATACAGACTGGTTCAGTCTGTTGTAATGCAGGTCATGTCCAGTGCCACAGGTTGAGGAATGGACTGAAGCACGAGGGGATGCCTAGCTCTCAGGTACATCATTTCTTGTAAGGCCACAACTTCTGTGTGGCACTGAAGGTGAACCACAGAGAAATGACAATCTGGAGACAGTGAATATAGAAATTTGTGAGACAAATCCCCAGAGTACACTCTGTCAGTACTGTCACCAGGGTTTCTGCTCTCTTGTCTGTCTGATTTTCAATTAACAAGAATATAATATTTAAGTACCAGTTAGAGGCCCAGATGGACCCATGGTTACACTTGTGTCCTGGACCTCAATATTCTTTTAGAGGAGAGGTTTTTATCTAGGACTTTGTCAGCTGTGTTATTAAGTACTATTATTTTAAGGTCTTATTCAGTAAACATAGTATTTTAACAAAACATGATTGTAAGCATGGAATAAATGCTATTTTTTGGGGAAGTACATGACTATTCAGTTGGAACCAACTGAGAGTGCTACTTTTTCTTTTTGCAATGAATACCTTGATCATTCTCAATCAGCCTGTAGTTAAAGTGTGGCTATTATGTCCCCATGAAGGTTTAATTTTTTTTTCCTAAAGTTACTAATTATGTGCCCATCAGAATAATGGAAAGAGTAATTATCCTTATAGTGCTTAGTGACATTGAAACCTCCATTATTCTGTGATTGGAGCTGCATAATTAGAGATAATTGCTGCAACTGTATTGTCTGTTCAAATATAGCTCTACAATAATTACCTTATTTTAATTAAATATGTTTGGGATTTAAGTGGATCTCTCTTCATTTACTCTACTAAACAGAAACTTCATTTAGGTATAAAAATGCTTTATGTTGTGAACTAACCACTGATTTAACACATCACCTATTGATTTCACCTAATGTGATTTTACTTGTGCTGTTTGAAAATTACTCAAATCCAGTTAATTAAATATTAAAAAAAAAAGTGTCTCTGTGTCCCAAGGCTGGAGTTCAGAGTGAAAATCCCAAAAATCTCTTGTCGTAGAGCTGTAAGGCACTGTCTTAAGACTTCAACTTTCTGGATAAAACAAGTATGTTTTCCACGTGTAATCAAAAAGTTTTGTGAACCCCAACACTTTAGCTTTTAAAAAAATATTATTGTGTCTTCCTTTAATCAGACGCAAAGAAGCCAGATGCTTTGTTTCAGAAAGTAATGTTGGCCCAGATTTAGCATCCATTGAACGTATGCTCCAAGCTTTATGATCTCAGACCGCTGCTGACCTGACTGCTAAGGAGGCTGTGTGGGCTGATGACCTTTTTTCATCTCATATTGGCTTATGAAGGCTCCTTTTATCAGCTTTTTCATGCTTGATCTGAGAAGGTGTTGGGCTGCTCATTTGTGGACGGAACATCTGAGGCTGATAGCTCCTGTCCCCACCTTTGCATAGAAAAGTCACTCACAAAATTTACTGCGTATACTGCATACAGGTGGAAAAGTGTACACAGTGACTCTAAATGGAGCTAATGAGATATGTGAAGGACTTGGGTATCCTGAGAGACCTTTCCTTTAAGATGTGACACTTTGCACTGACTTCAAGTTAGCCTTAATTAAATGCAGCTTCTTTTAGAGCTTTGATAATACCTTCTGCTGGAAAGAGCTGCTCAGGTCACAGCTGAGCAGTGAAGGTCAGTGCAAACAGCATTTGCTGGTGCTAAGGTTGCTTAGTGGCCTAACAGAAAAAATTGAGGTCTCTATTATTTTTTCTGGGATATTTGAATCACTACTGATTGGAACTGGTCATCAGGTGGTCAGGCAAACACAGCATAGTTCTTTGCTCTGAATGACAGCAGAGCTAATGATACTTTGGGAGTTTTCAGCTTTTCTCCTCTTTATTTCAGCATTTACAAGATCAACTCAGGATTCATGTAAAATGCAGGAGATGTAACTTTTAGCAAAAAGAGAGCAAGAATTTTCAGGGAACAAAATGAAGATAGTAAACCTTCCACATAAGTACTGATATATGACCTTATCTAATTTACTTTGCCTTTAGTGACAGCTTGATTGCACTGCACTGTGAGTGGACTGTTCAATTTCATTCTACAGTGCATTAAAGCAAGAGTATTACACATAATCAGGCTCAATGTTTAGGTTGTGAATGGTCTTACACTGTGCAACAGAAGGTCTTCAGTTTTGAATGAACATGTAGTCAAAGAGAAGAAAATTGCATGCTATCATGGTACAGAGAATGTACTTTTACTAATAAATTTTAAAGCTTTATGTTTTGGATATTGATGCCCTATGTAGACAACATGCGTTAGGCTAGTAGCAAGCACACCTAGTGGCACAAATATTTAATTAATATGTTTACCACACAGGTCTCAGTATGTGGACTACAAAAAATAATAAAGAGACAATCTGAGAATTGAAGATTTTATTTCTAAATTTTGCATGTGAAAAGAATCATAATGCATACAAGCAAAATACTTGGAAAATAGTGATGTTATCTTAAGTAATTTCACATAAATTTGTTTTTCTATTCAGGCTTAATTTGCCAATACAGATGGAAGGAGTATTTAAGAGTGAGAAGATGAGTGAAACGATCATATTTTATTCTTAAGGATCTTTGGTGTTTGGATGTAATTGGAGAAGATGTGTGTCATAATTGTGTTTCATTCCCGGGTTTGCTGTATTTTGTAAGATATTTGCATTCAACAGAATACTATTTTAATGTGAGCTTCCTCATTATTACCCCAGTCTGAAAAGATTTAGGGGTACTTAGTCTTACATGCATAATATAAATGATTAGACTATGATTAGATTAAACTTTAATGAGGACAATTGTCTGGGTTTTTTTGTTGTAGGGTTTTCTGGTTGGGTTTTTTTTTTGGGGGGGGTGTGTATGTTTGTTTTAGTGAGGATTTTCTTTTAATATTCTCATTCTTGCAAAAATTTTATCTTTTCCTTTGACATTCAGCCCTTAATCATGTGAGATAATCAGATCTTCTTTGATTCAAAAGGATTACCACAGAGAAGGGCAGAATGATAAGCATTTCAGAAAAATGAAACAGGAAATCTTGATCCTTGTTAGTTATTGTTATTTGTTTTACCACACAGATCATTTATAGTGATGCCATTTTTGCCATGAATAAAATTTTTGGGAGGTTGAAGGTGAGAAAAGATGGGTTCACAGGGAGGTTTTCCTTTAGACATCATCCATGGATTAATGACCTCATAGTAACATGTTCTTGGAATCCACTATTGTCTTCAGACAGTCATGAATAATTTGGACTAAAATGTCACTATGTAATTTCTGAGAGGAAGAAAACTTGGATTTACTTCAAGATGGCACTATAAGGAGTTGCTCAGTCGCAGGTAATGTCCGACATGGAGTTTTCCTGGATTTTCCTTCTCCTGGTGGGGACTCCCTCCTATAAGTAATAAATCAAAAGACTACATGCTGATATCTAGAAAGAATGTCTGTGATGTTTTGTGTGCAAATTACTGGCTTGAGTTAGTGGGTTGTGCCATCCCAGTGGCAAATTACTGGCTAGTAACCAAGAAAGGGAAAAAAATGATGGATTCCCTCGAGGTAGTGCTCTACTGAAAGCTGCATTTCCCTAAAGGAGATTGTTATAGCTGGAATTTGTTTGTTGTTTGAACAAATATAATTTAACTTGGCTGTTTTGCTTTAGGTTTTTGCATCCAAATTCCTGGATTATAACAGACAATGCCCTCAACTATCATTCTGCTTTAATTTACAATGACTTCAATGTCATTTTGAATGTTAACACATATGCTCACACTGGAATAGGTAACTGGAATGTTTAAATTTCTTGCAAGATACAGTACTCTCAGGGTTCTTTCTCTGACTGGTGCTATTTTGAATAAGTCTTTTCACATATAGTCTTTCAAATACTTTACTGTACTTCTTTACTCCTTTACTATAGTGAGAAGGTTTTCTATAATATTAAATGAAATCAGGAGAGGATACATGGTCATAAAAGTACATAGAATTATACTTTTACCTCCTGTTATGAAAAAGGAAATGTGGGCAGCAGAAAAAAAAACAGTGAAAGGTGGGAATCCAGTGACTGAATTTTAAGATGAAAGGCTCATAAAATTGCCCTGATCTGTCATTTTATACCCTTCTCATAGTTACTGGAGGCTGCTGTTGTGACTCTCCTAACCCTTCCCTTCTCTGGGCTGATCAAACCCAGATTACTCAGCTTCTGTTCAGAGGTAAAATCTTTGTCCTGACCATCCCAGTGAACTTCTCCTGCATTTTCCCCAGTTTTTCCATGTTTCTCTGCGCTGGGCACCCCAGAATTGAACCAACCATCCAAATGCTGGATTGCATGCGTTGTTCTTGGCTCAGTATATCTGAGGTGCATCTGAGCTAAATTTTAATGGGATAGGCTGAGGTATGTGTTTAATGAGATTGCTGTGCAATACTGCATATTTTTCATTCATGGGGAGGATGCGAGATTTTTCCTTACCAAGCGTATGAGAATGAAAGCTTCCCAGGTACCTACATCAAAAAACAAGCAAAGAAGACCTTGAGATTCTCTGCTTCAACAGTGGGAGAGTCTTCTGCTTACTTTTTCATAACAATGTGAGGAAAACAATAGTGGGAAATGAAAACACATCAATTAGACTGAGAGGAAAGTAATCACAATGTTTCATGATTTCCACCCTCTGCAGGTGTAGTAGTGTCTCCGCACACCACTGCAGCATTTTCTGTTGGGTGAAACTTGTTTGTAAGGAGAGCTAAAGGAGACCCTAAGCATTTATCTAAAATCCTCAAAATAAGACTGGGCTGTTGGACAGACTCTATTGTAGCCCCTTAAGAATTGTGTGACAATTTATTGAAAATTAAATATAGCATTGAGAAACAAAAAAAAAAATATCCTTTAAATGTAGTTGGGAAAAAAATGTCAATTTGATATAAAAATGTTACACAGGTATTTTTTTTTTTTTCTTTTAACTTAGCTTCTCTCTAGTTAGAAAAACCTTGTATGTTGAAACTTAGCATTTGCTAGTAGTAGGTTTATTTGAAATGTTTTTCTTAACCTCTTCCCATTTCCCCTTTAATTAGCATAATCTGCAGGTTTCAGCCACCCAACTGTGCAGATTATAGTATCTAGTAACTTTTCAGGCAGATCTGCTGTGTTGTCTTTGGCTGCCCTTAGGATCTAACATATGGTTTGTTAGGATTAGTCAGGTATTTGTTCTAGAAACTTTTCAATGGGTTTCAGAAAGAGAAATTTACCATGGGGAAAAAGTTAAAACAATTGCCTGCAGACCAGACATATCTGCAAATGGAATATTGTGCTGTGTGAGATGGTGCAAAAACTTCTGGATATACTGTGACCTTGGTCGTGGTGGTGTGAGCACATACATTCCTCTGACTCACTGATGCTGAAAAAATATGATTTTTTAAATTAACCAAATCCTTTCCATGCTTGCAATTAGTGTTTATTCACTTCAAATAGTGTTTGTCCCCTTCAAAATCACACGATGTGGTATTATTCTATTAGCAGTAAAATACGTGCTCCAGGCTGCTGAGTTGAAGCGGGTAATATGGTGAGCATTTCTTTTTGATGCTGTGCTCTTGGTTTTCTAATGACAGGAGCCAAGAAAGCATCCAGGGGACAGATTTTAGAAAATAAGAATCTGTGGAGGGACAAGACTCTGATGTTAAGCTGGTACTATAGTGTCAAGCAATATCCAAAGCTCTAGCTACTGCAAACCAGTCTTCATGGGATTTAAGGCAGAGTTTGAGGCTTCCATCAAATAGATCGTTTCCTTCATTGTAACTGGATCACCAGCTTATTTCTCCCTCCAGTTCATTTCTGTACTGCTTCTGAGCAACTTTATATATCGTCTCTGATTCAACTAAAAATGGTGATAGAGAAACTCAGCTTTCCATTTCTTTCTGTTTCCAGAAATTAAAATTTGGGTAGGAGAAGCAGAAAGTGTTCTCTAAACTGGCCCTGTGCTTTGGATACAGTGAAATGCATTTTGGGACAGGGCAAGTAGCTGTTTTTCACGTTGATTTTTCTTATTTATTGCTGTTTGCTCTTCTTGTCCTACAATAATTTCACTCTACTTTTGACTGCAGATAACAGCAGAATGGAGTGGTTTCATAAGGGTCTTCTATGATGTCTCCCAAGATATTATAAAGACACATCTACTACAAAATTATCTAATTTCATGCCCCAGAAGATTTGAGAATTGAGCAATAAACATATAATTAAAATAGTTAAATGTGGTTGAATGTCTTTTTAGAGTTTTTATTGTGTTGAAGACTGACAATAAATTCCAGTGTTTCCACTTCCCATCCAGCATGTCAAAATGTTTCAGTAAAAAAGGCTAAAAATATTTTGGGAACTATAGAACTATGAGGAAGAAAAGGAATAAGCAGATAATGCAGAAATCCAGTTATCCTATTTGATTTCTTCAGACTTCCTTTTTCTTTGGTTTTCATTGTCTATTTAGATGATAATGTTTGTGGAATACAGAGTACTTTGTGGTGCTAATACTAACAACCTCAGGATTAAATTCACATCAACATTATATAAACTGAGAATGAGGGAAAGTGAAGAGCATATGTGGAAACAACAAAAGAAAGCTTAGCTTCAAGTATTGGCAACATTGGTGGAAAAAAAGCCCATTATTCTCAAACAAGTACAATATGAAAATGCAGAATTTCTTATGACAGAGATTCCGGATAATATTCCTAAAGTGTAACTCTAAATCTCAGATAATGAGATTTGATCATTAAGTAAGGTATTTTGGAAAATTTATCCTTGGAAAACCACTCAGATTCCAGGAACTAAGAGCACAGGGACAAGTTCAGAGGAAATGAAGACAATGACAAGAAATCCCACAGTGGAGTATAAGCAGAGCAGTAAGTAGAATAGTTGAAACATAAAGAGAGATCTCTTGCTAGAATTTTTTTTCTGTAATGATCTCTCAAATGTAAAATACAGTCCCTCTGTTTCAATTTTAGTCAATAGAATTAAAAATGAGTGTTATCACATTTGTTGCTCCAAATTTAACTATGCAATTGAGTTGAATGCTTTTTAATAGGTGAAGCACAACTGATAGACTTCTACTTGTCGAATAGATTTGATAGGTAAAAGTCTGTCAGTTGAAATTTTCTTAGACATCCTGATCTTATGGGTTCCCTGATGGGCTGTGCCTTCTATCATGATACTTATGATAATTGTGCATTTCACATGCCTGTGCACACAGTGTGGATAGAGTTGGCTACTCCAATGAGTGAAGGATGTCCTGTCCCATGCAGATGAGTGGGGTAAAAAGAAACACAGCTTTGCTGTGAGCACACTGAAAAGAACTGTCACTTATCTGCACCCATCCCTAGGGTTTTGAACCAAAATTCATTAGCTTAATTTTTTGAAATTTAAAGAAATTTAGCTGCAGAATGAAATTTTGACAATTTCATGCTCTGTTTAGATTTTTCTTACTGATCTGAAACAGAATGCTGCTTTGAAACGTTGTGACTACACCCAACTCCTTAAAGAACAAAATCCATAAAAATAAATGTAGAAATATGGCTGATCATCAGCATATAAATCTTCCATGAACTGTTTGCTGAACTGGAAGTAAGACTCAGTGTATTTGTGCACCTCTGGAATTCACAGATTATGAGTACCCAGACAAGTACAAAATTGTCTGATATACACAGAACCCTCTAGTGCAGCTTCTTCTAAGAGATTTTCTGGAGCAACAAATAAAATTTGATTTTTAATGAAATAATTATAATGAATTAAACCAGAGTGTTTTGAAGTGAAGCCATCTAGTCAGTAGTCAGGAACAACAGCAAATGATTGAAATGATGTGCCCCAAGACTTCATGTATCACATGAACTATATTCCTAATTGGTTACTTAAGTCTTCATAAAACTCTTAATTGAAGATACACTAGTGTGAACTGTAATTGCAGTTTGTTAATATGGAATTTACTAAAAACCAAATAGGTAAATGCCTGAATAAATTTTTTTCAGTTATTATTTATTATCCTTGTTAAACACACTAAAAGAACTTTGAAGGAGACTGTACTGCAGAATTTTGCTTTTATCTAATATTGGTAAAATGGACTTTGTGTTTCTAAATAAAAAAAATTATACTTATTTATAACAGGTTTTCATAGGTCTCTGGAATTGCTGTTCTATCATAGTAATGCATTGCTGACAGCAAATTTAGTACTGTGAACCTATTAGGGGGAAAATCTACATTTCTTTTTCCCTCAACAGAGAAAGAGTATAAGCAGATATAATACTTACAGGGTGTTATGTGCAAATACACACAAATATATTATAGAAGAAGGAAATAACTGCATTTTCTACTCAAACGTACTCTGTGGCTATACTTTTATTCCTGTGAGATGGTTTTACTTTGGTTTTGGTTTTTGGTGCATGTCTAGGAGGTAATAAGCTGAGAGGTGTTATAAAAAGTGTTAATATGTTAGTATAATTACACTGATTTCATAAGCTCTATTGTAGAGGAGAGCTATATAAGAAAAGGCTTGTTGATTTCCAAATACTATTCCACATATGATCATCAAGGAAGTTAATCTATTGTTTGAAACCATGGGTTTAAACTAGGGCAAAAATGTTATTCCGAATATGTTATACATCTTTTGCTCATATTGCTGTGTCTTACTGTTTATGTGCCAGAAAGCCAATATTTTTGGTGATTGCCCTTTTTAGATTTCACATTTTTGTCTTCCCAGGGTAGTTTTATTTTTTTTTATGAAAGCAGAAATATGATGTTTTCTGGGTGCTAGCAAAGACCGATAAGTTTGTTCAAAAAAAAATAAAAAGGATTTAACACAGATTCTGACTTCCAAATTTCAGGGCTTTCAGGTTTATTTCTAGAAGTAAAACCATAAAAAAGTCTGGCCAGTTAGGTTAGCTTGGTGTAGAGTTATAACATGAAATTCTTTTTAATTTGTTAATTGCAACAAGTTTTTATAGGTTTTCCAGACTTAATGATCAGTTGTTGCTGGCATTTGCAGAAAACAAATCTTATAATGCACTGTGTTATAAGTGGTGGTATTAGAAATCTCTGTTACACAAAATTCCACCTGGAAGATGTCATTGGTCAGCTTCTAGGCTGGATGAAGTTTAAGTTGTCATTTGGTATGAATATGTACATATGGATTGTTCATTTTGAACAAATTATTTAGGTTTTTTCCATTTGTTTCCTAAAGGGTCATCTCAGTGTTCTCAGTTCTGTTCTGATGGGGGCTACTGGCTTCAGCACCGAGGTTATGGTTTCAGAAGCTTGAGTAGGTTTGGGTTTAGACAGGTCTCAGTAAAATTGCTGCAGCCTCAGATACGCCACACGCAGTGGTATCAAGGGCAGGGCTGCTGCTGGTGGCTGAGCACACCTGTGTAATTGGTATGGCAGCAGCACAGGGATGCAGCCTTAGAGTGGGGTTGTTGTTGGACATGATGGTTGTTGAAGCCTCGGGGAGTTGGTTGATGTCGTGATGGGTTGGGGCTGATGAGCTGGGTTTATGGTCACTGCCCATAGCTGCTGCACACATTTGGTTCTGTGTGTAGGGAAAAAAAGAAGCAAGTGAACTTGTTCCTCAAGCCAACAAAGTAGATATAAGCTTTCCTTCTTCAGAGTATGGCAAGGATACTTAGATGTGATAAAAAATTCAGGCTGAGAGCCAAGCTCCTAATTGGACCTTCAGCCAACAAACCTGCTTAACTAACTAGATCTTCATCAAGCAAGGAGTTGGGCCATGATGTAAGCATTCTTCTAGTGCACTTGTCTAGAAATAGTCCCCTGGAGTTGGTACCACCGTCTCCAAGTATTTGGGATGGACTCATTGTTTTTTTTCTCCTTTGTTTCAGGTTTAGACATATCCTTTGGGTTCTGTGCTTTCACATTTGCAAAGTCCTGTTCCAGGCAAGTTAGCGTAAGAAGAAAACAGATTCTGTGTTACATTGTAAAATTCCATTCTTAACAATGGCCATGCACATATTTTATATTAGGGGATTTATAGCATTTTTCTATTTCACGATTTCATAGTCCACTTTTCTTGATGTAAGACACATGAAGAGGAAATGATACAGGAAATCAGCCTAGTGTCACTTATTTTTGTATACCTAAGTTTATTACACTGTATATGGACTCCTAGCAGGCTGATCCATGACTGAAGATTACCTTTTGATTTAGGTTTTTATGAACTAAACTACTTGCTTACCTATATCTTAGTATACTAACAAGATATGCTCTTAACAACACCTAATTTTATGAACATCTGGAATTCTTTTTTGTTGGGATTTATTCTGTTGTGATGCATCTTTTTGCTAATACTTCTTTGTTCAGGATAGTGGAACTGTAAAAGTACTGATACAAACTGGTATTTGAGACTCAGTCTTATTTATATGTCCTTTTCGACCTTGAGTAGAAAAATCTGCTGACCCTTGAAGTAAAATCAGACCAAGAAACTACTAGGACACCAGAAACAGTAAAACTCACACCAGAAGGCCTTGAAACTTTACCTTTAGACTTTAGTGCTGATCTGAGACTAAAGAAGCCAAATCCTGCTCTTTACCCTGAAATGTTGGACAAGTTTTGAGTATTCTGTAGTCCTGCCAGCTGTTTACCATGTCTGTCTATAGTAAATACCTTGAGGGGCAAGGGCCATCAGGAATATGTAAGGCATGGCAGATTGAGAAACTCTGCTGAAGACTCCAGGATCTGTAAGGCTGTAGATTTCTATTAGGATTTGATCCAAATCAATAAACTGTTGTTGCTGATCACTAACATATTATTTTCTTTTCTTCTCCTTGCCTTAAACTATGCCATGTGTAATTTTTCTGTTTTGGCAGTATCTAATTACATGTTTAGAACTTGCTAAATTGGCAAAAAGTATTCAAAGAAAGGACTAAAGAGTGTTTCTTAATGCCAGTGTGGCAGGACAGTGGTCTGGGAAAACGTTTCAGAGTGATCAGGGAAGTCTGAAAAAGAATAAAACAACACGATTGTTAAGAGAGGAAGAATAAAATCTGCTGTCAGCAGATAACTCTTAGTTCAGTTCCACTATAGCAATAAATTGTGTAATAGGGTATGGTGCATTTCCTTCCTGTTTCTCTCCATTTTGGTAGAGTAGCTTCAGGCAAGTCACTGGAACATTGACAGCATAAGGTAGTGGTCTAAACTCTGCTATTGACGTGAGGAATTAGTGGGAAAATATTTCAGCATTTGATAGTAGCAGTGTAGCTATTTTCCACTTGTACTTTCATCATGTCTTTGATCTGGAAAAATGCAAAGCAACATGGGAGTTTATTAAGAAAACTCATATTCCAACAACTCCTACTTCAATTATTCTGTTGCATTTTATTTTGTGCACATTAGTGGATGAGAGACAGAAGGAAGGGAACACAAATATTTCAACAGATTATTAATATTTGGCATCTTTTTGTGTTTTTACTGGAGTTTGTGAATATAAGCAGGAACTTTTAAAAATATCCAGATTTGGAGTTTAGTGACCATTATCAGTGACTCACATAAAATTCTGTATGAGTCATGGAGAACCATATGGGTGTTTTTCCCTTGACTACAAAGTAAATCCAGTTTCTGTAACAGATGCTCTTTTGATGAGGCTCTGCCAACAGAGAGTGGCAGTTCAGCAGAGTTGTAGGATAGCTGCATTCAAAGGGAAAGTCAGCAAACCCAATGTGCTATTAAGGATCAGACTGATTTTTACTAGGAGACCAAAGGAATAAGAAAATATTCTTTGTACTCTTGCATAGACTGTGCAAATTAAAGGTGTGATGCGATTAAATGATCTGAAGACGTATTTAGACAAGTTCTAAATCAAGGAAGTGTAGTTAGTTCTCCCTGGACTAAATGTCCTGCAGAGAAAGGTAATATAACTGTATGCTTTAGATATTTGAGGAAGTGCATTTAGCAAATCAGGAGAAAACTGTTGTGCCAATAGTGTCAAGGTTGGAGGAGTTTTTAAAAAATACACATCTAATCTTTTGCCTTCTAAAGTCTTCTCCAAATCTTTGTTTTAAAATTCTAGCTTTTAAGTAGAGGAATAGAAAGTCATTGAAAGAGAAAAAAGTGAAGGGAAAGCATCCAGGGGAGGGATAAAGAGCCAGTACTTTGTAATATATCCTCCAGATGTCATCACAAAGACAAATAAAACTCTTTCTGTCTTTTCAATAAAGTTTGACAAGTAATTTGGTCAGCATGTGCACTGCTGGGAACAGTAATACTATGCACTAAGATAAACTGTGTATTTTCAGTATTAACAATGTTAACATGTTACTTGTAAACAGAATGAGAGAAGCTGGAGGACAAAGTCTGTGTTATTAGAGAGCTACTGTGCCAGCAGGTGTGATATGAGAGGAATACAAATGGTAGCAGCGTGCACTGCCAACACACTCCCAGAAATGCACGTAGCACAGTGCCAGCCAGGCAGACTTTATGGAATTATCAAAACTTCTGCATTTCTCCTGTAGATAACACTCTCTGTTTCTTCTTGTCATTGTGAGGAAGGCAGATGTTGGAGCAGATGTTATATTGGAACCTTATTTTCTGCGTTCTTCCAGTGTGCAGTGCAAGGTAAGCCTGTGTGCTTAATGTGACAGTTGCCACTTTCTATTCTTCTATTTTACTGGTTTTTCCTGAATAGAATTGCATTATAACTCAGTCTCCATATAGGGCAGGACAGCAGATCTGATCGAGAGCTTGATAGTGTAGTCAGTTCTTGTTGGAAGATGCACACTTGGCAAAACAAAAACCTTATGGGAATTTAGTTTCCAAGTTCCCCGGATTGAAATTTTTTCAATTTTGAATTTAATCCAATTTTTGTTGTTAGAAATATTTGCTAAGTTGTAATGAAAGGGCTTGGAAAAATTTACCCTTCTTTGGTTGTTTTTTTCTGCACAGCTCTTTATGTGTGGGGTTTTATGGTCTTCACCATATATCTGGACAGGAAAGCTTTGCCACATTGCTCCTCTAATATGCCATGCTCAAACACTAGAATCAAATTGACTAGGGACATAAAAACAGCTGAGGCAGAGAGTCACAATTCTCAAACCCCAATGCAGCAAAGCTAAGCTACTGTGAGAGCAGGTAGAGGCAAACAAAACCTTAAATGTCTGAAGAATCTTGGTATAAGCAAAGAGCAGCACTTCTTTATGTTCCTGCAGCTCCATTTGCTGTGACACCAACAACTGCCTGCTATCTGGGAATCAGGCATTAGATCAGTGTTTACTCTATGAAGCTTTTGATAAATTAAATGCCTTGTAATCTGGTTAATTGTTTATGCCAATGTACTTAACATTAAACATCCTTTCCTCAAACAGTTTGCAAGTGTTTCTTTGGGGATAGATTGGTAGTCTTCCCGAGGAAGGTGCTGTTGGCATCCTGAGTGTTTCCAGTTTCATCTCCACACGACCTCAGGGCTCTTTCTGTGAGGCAGTAGCAATCTTCTTCTAAATCTCTATGGTAATGCTGTACATATGTAGAAATCAGTGCTGCATGCTCCAGCATCAAAGGAAAAAGCTGATATTTCTGTGATGAAGCACTTGCTAATATGATACACATCTCTGATAATAGGTAGGTGTAATGACAACACCTAGAGATAAGGAGTGGTATGGTAATGACACCACGCTGATCTATTCCTACATAGAAAATACAGAAAACATGGGAAAACAACACATTATTCTCACTAAAAAGCCCTTAACCCACATTTCTACTATCATTTATTTAAGTGGCTCTTATAAAATAAACAAGGCAGAACTATAAAGCACAGCGTAAAGAAGATGTAAAAATATAAAAACTTCCAGGTCACATTGTCCTAAAATTACATCTTATCAATGCTTAGAGAACTTTGCTGTTTGGTGATTTCAGCAGGCTTACAGTGCCATCACTGAGCCTGAAAGAAAGACATTGGCATTTAGAGAGGAAGTGTCATTTTGCAATTTCAGTCAAAAACAGAAATACATTTTTTAAATTTCTGACTTCTACTTTGTGTTAATGAGTGCAGGTGAAATGAATAGATGGAGGCAATGAAACTAAACCATTGTTGTTCCTAATCCTTTTGAGAACTGATTTCTGGATTTAGAACAGCTATTAGAAAACTAATACTCTTTATTAGAAAAGTTTATATAACTGTGTCCACCCAGACACNGGAGGCAATGAAACTAAACCATTGCTGTTCCTAATCCTTTTGAGACATGATTTCTGCATTTAGAACAGTTATTAGAAAAGTTTATATAACTATGCCTACCCACAGACATAGAGGAATGTTACATGTGCCACTCTTGTAATATTTCTTGATTTATTTCAGTAGAAGTGGCTGACTCATGAAGAAAATTAATTCTGAAATTATAATCATCAATTTTTTGGTATAACATCCATAGCAACATTGTGATTTAATAAAATATATTTCTAATTAACACAAATTTGGATTTTTCAAAACTGAACTTATTTTTCTTTCTAACATTTTAGACTTTGCTTTAAACATAGCCTACTATCTTTAGAAACATTTTTTAATGATTGTCCAAAATAAATCACATAACAATATCTCTTAGATTTCATAAGTGTGCAAATACTTCCAGCTTTGAAAATTTGAAACTACAAGACTCCACTTTTTCCATTAAATTGTGTTCATCATGTTAATGAAAAATAACAATATTCAGAACAAATAGACATTAAACTTATGTTTAATAACTCATGTTTAAGAAGTGTGAGTGATGTAAATTTTAATTCCTTACATTGAAAGTTAAATTAGTTTTGTCAAAATTAGCACATATTTTGTTCTCCTTAGACCATGTAGTAAAAGAAATCAGCTTAAATTGTCATTTAGTACATTCTCTACCTTCTCCACTAGTAAACCTTTCTGTCTTTGGACTTCAATGTGTCTTGAGTCACAGATTGCCATATAAAAGAGAAGCTGAAGTAAAGAAAGATATGTTTCTACTTTAAGTGAAGAATCTGATCTGGAAGATTTCATTGCATCATCTGCGATGTTGCTTTTGAGACTCGTGCTTATTACTAATTTCAATAATTTGGCTGTATTAGTCATAAACATGTCTTTTTTTTTTTTTTTTTTTTTTTTTTGACTGAGAACATAATTTCTAACCCTTGGGAAGAAGTGACTAGCATGACTAGCAGATTTTGATTTCTGGGGGGCAGCAATGTGTGGTATTCCAAGAGGGTGCTGGGGAAAGGTTCTTTGTCCCTGTAGAGTCCTTTAGGAACTGCTCATAGGTGTTTTGGAGTTTAGGTCTGGTAACTTGTCTCAGTGTCCTTTACTGTATTGTGTCATGTCTTCAGGTGTAGCATTATTTATTCCACTCCCTACTTCTCATGGCTTTCGGAGTCACTGTCATTGACTACTGCTCCTGGAGGGTTCCCAATGTGCCCTGGGAGTGCTGTGGGTGAGGAGCAGGTTGTGTCAATTCCCGAGTGTATGTTGCCTCTTCTGCAACTTCTGCTGTGGCACAAAAGGCAGATAACAGGGTGCCAGAAGCAGGTGGCTGCCACTGCTGAGCACAATGGTGTTTAGAAGTCATTGGCCTTAGGAGCTTTCACTGTCATTTAAGTCTCACTGCCTCTTGCAATCTGATAGTTGGAGCTCCTTCTTCATTTGTTTGGAGATTTTACCTCACTGTGAAAACATTTAGAATTTTAAGGCACATGTCCAGCTAAGTCAAGAAACAATAAGTTAAAATGTGATGTAAAATCACATTAGCTGAAGTGTAGTCAGCTCAGTGTGGACCCTCTCATTCAGAAGCAAAGTACCCATACAGAAATCTAATGAGCTTTAGCTAATGTGCTTTCACTCTACAGCAGACTTTAATTAGTCTTTCCATTCCCTGTGTCTCCTCAGTGCAGACTTTAGATCTTATATGCCCTTATGTATCTATTGCATACTATATGTGTGTTACCAGAAAATTCAAGAAGGGTACAGGTCCACAAAGCCCCCTCCAAGATAAGAAAAATATTGGTGTCTCCAATTATGAGTAGTTTACTTTAAAATACAATTAGGTTCCCTCACTGGCCCTGTTGTATGCTCTCTATATACAGCTCTGGAAGTTGATTTAACTTCTGTTATTAATCTCAGCATCTGTTAATACCATTGTGTAGCAAAGCTGTAAGAAATAAAGTGTAAATAAATAAGTGTAAAGATATTCAGGATTCTTATAACAGCTTGACTGCAGGTATGCTATACTGCTGTGTAATAGACCCTACACTTAGAATACAGTTTAAACTATCATTTCTCTACCACAATTTTGTGGGATTTCTTTTTCTCTGAGTTGCCTGAAAAGTCAAGGTGACCAGAGCTTTCCCTGATGGCTCAGAAATTTGGGCATAAAATTAAGACAGTCAAACTAACCCCTGCTTAAAATTGTTTGTCTGTGTTACAATGTTAACATATGATTGGGGGAGCAGTGTCAATATTTGTGAAATAATAAAAAAAACTTCTGCAGCCATAAGTTTGTGACGATTTCTGTCCCATGGGTGAGAAGTCTGTGAAACTTCTTTAGAAACTTCACTCTATCTCATGGGGAAAGGTCCAGGGTACAGAAACCCCTGAATTCTGCACTAAGCTGGTGTTTTCTTTCTGGACACTTTCTTCTGCATTGCTTATTTCCAAGAAGCCTGAAAGAAAATAAATTTTGTTTGAGTCCTCTGTGTATCTTTCAGATTTTGTTAAAATTTGGTAACAAAAATAAATCAGTTTGGCAACATATGTTATTGCATCAGTGAGAATTCTATCGGTATTATTGATTCCGCAGGAAAATACATAAAATTTACAAAATTCCAGAGTATAGATAACTTACTGTACTTTACAAACTGGCCAAGTGATGAAGCACATGCATTAAAAAATGTTAAAGGTAGCACATCGGCAACAAAGAGAAAAGTAAATGAAGAGCTATTTTGTAATGGGTGAGAGAATTCAGAGAAAAAATACAGTAAGCATACAATTTGTAGCCTTCTTGTATTAGACTATCTTTTAGAAATTTTCTTTTTAATCCCTAAAATAAAGCAGAAATGTTGTTTATTAGATAAACACATTTAAACTTTTAGTCAACTTTAACCAGTCCACTTACATGGAAAAGAAAGGGTAAATGAGGTTACAAATACCACTCTCAAAGCAACAGTATTCAAGGTGCCTGCCTTGAAGATATTTTATAGAATTTATTAAAATATATTGGTGATTAAGTAAAAAAAAATAAGAAATCTATACCTAGTCATAAGATTAAATGGAAAGGCAACCACATTTGAAAACCAAAGAATGTCTGGTAAAATTTTCTTTGTATTATTCTTTTGTTTGCCATGAATTAAATGTCCTTGCTTATAGAAGTAGCTATTACAGTGGTACTGATGAACAGTAAATACCAGGCTTATGTTTTAAAAAGGCACTTGTGGTTATTTTGGGATTTACAGACCATGACTTCATCTTCCTTTATCACAGTAAATTGCTTTAAACTATAAAGAAAAGGAGATTAATAAAAGACTTTGAATATAACAGATACAAATAAGAATGGTTTATATGTAAAGGAAAATAAAACTTGTCAGATATGCTATAGTTCTAAGTGCATTAAAAATAGGGCGTTGCTGTATATTTATGTTTGAAGCAGTTTAGAAAACTTTGTTGATGGTCTCCTTTGAATTGGGAGGAGACTTTTAGTCATGACTTTTTAGTCATGACTAAAAATTGAAGAGACAGAAGTATCAGAAAGAGTCTGAAGTTCAGAAATATTCTGCATTAGTTGCTAAATTCACTCTACAATCTCCTAAACTTTCTGGGCTTCAGCAAGCTAGACAATATCCCACTCAGTTGTCTTGCTTGGGAAAAAAGTCCATTTTGTGTGCGGAAGGTCTCATCATAGACATAATAAAACTTAAATAATTGATTTCTTAACTTGACCTCCCGAAATATTCTAGTGGGGTGGGAAGAGGTTTTCCTTAGGGCTTATGATGGAGAAAGCTCTCTCTAGTCTGACCTTGGCTGAGATGTATTAAAAGACTCTTTCCTGCTGATTTAGACTCCCAGTGTCTCGGTTTTCAGCAGGTGTTGCAGTCTATGCATGCCTATTCCACAATTTATATAATTACTTGACTTACCTCAGAGTCATATGACCACATGAATACAAAATAATGGACCAGAAAAAAAGGAACAAACCCCAGTTTCTTATTCAGTCATGTATTCCTTCTATCAGATTCAATGATTGCTTCCTGCACTGTGGTGGCAGATGATTCCTTTTGTATTGCTTATGAACAGCTCCACGTGGATCATTACAGGGGTTGAAATCCTTTCCTTACCTCTGGCCAAATTGCACAAACCCTTTCTTCAGTTTAGTTTGAGATGCCAGGCCTTTTTTGCATTAACTGTGTGGTCTTTCAGACTTACAAAAGACCCTGGATACCCTCTGTGCTGAAGTGTTCCTCTTCTCACTGATTATGTGTCTGTGTTTATTACACTGACTCCTGTAGCAGTTTGATCCAAGCCTGTTTCATATCAGATTGAAAAATCTGGAAGCAAAAGAAGAAAATACCAACTCATAATTTCAACAAATTCTGAAGAGGGCCATTAATCCTGAAAGTTTCTGGCTAGATCAGATAGAATATTCCTGTCCATTTTGAAGACTGGATATTGTACAAGAAAATCAGGAGATTTATCACCAATATTTTCACAGTTCCCATTTCAAAGCTCAGCGCTCCAGTGTCTGGATTTATTCCAGATGCAGCCATCCTTACATATGACCAAGGCACTCTCTCTTTGATCTGAAAGCTTGCTGGACTTTAATCTTTCTTTTCTGCCAGTCTCAATACTTAAATCCTGACTCCTACCCATTGAACTACAGCATGCTGTTGCCCATCAGTCAGCTAAGTCATCAGAGGCAGTACCCAGACCCAGACCATCCCACATATAAAAGTGACAATCACATTTTTCCAGCTCAGTACCCTGACCCAGTGGGGCTTGGAGCACTGCACATAGTGTGATTATGGGGTGGGAGCTCAAGAGACAACACCTCTAACAACAGCAACTGTATCTCCCTGGATATTGTACTGACTTTGATAATTGCAAATAGAGACTGAGGATCTGAGCTGAAGTTGCAGTAAAGGCAAAGACTGTAGTGAACAAATGGATTGTTTTCTTTTTATAGGGGAGACTCAGTTTTAAGGTACTATACAGGTCTAATCCCAAATTACTTATGGGATTTTCTGTGTGAAAATTTCACTAAAATGAGGCTAAGAGATTTCTGCTGGTGAGGAGGAAGAAGACATAAAATTTTATGACCACCCAGCTAGGGAGAAGGAGCATGGGGCCTCATAGTGGTCAGCATCTCTCAATAGCAGTTCTCTGAGGATCACTGGTGAAGTAATGAATGTTTTTATTCTGCAGTGCTTCCTTCAGTGCTAAGACTCTTGTGTTTGCAGTGTATCTCTTCTCAGGTTGCGAAGGGAATGGCTGTCATAGCTCCTGTGGGAAGGTTGACATCACGACAAAATATCTAACAAAATGATGAATTGAATGTGTATCCCCACTTCTGCCTACAGGCTACCTAGCTGTAGGTAGTCCATGAAGAACATGAAACAAATCACTTCCAAGTATGGCTGTATTACCACAGGAAGGATTGTTGTGAGGCTTAGGTGTGGACTTGGGTTCATTGCAACTTGCAAAACTACACAGGTCATATTAAGATGTGTTTCTAATGTCTTTATCATGTTGAAATATGAATATCTCTATAGTGCAAAGACAGTCCAATGTTTTCTTCTTTCACATCACAAAAAGAAAGTGTTTTCTTTTCAAGGAGCCAACCACAAATATCTTTGTGATGGGACATTGCCTGCATCCTCCAGTGAATATGAACAGCAGCAGGCAATGCACAACTGGCTCCCAAATGGCTTGCCCAAGGTGCCTACTTGGCCAATTTGATGGAAATGTGTAATCATACACTTATACCAGATATGCAGATTACTTTTGTGGGTTTTTTTTTTTCCAGATCTTTCAGTAGAGACACAAAGAAAGGAACTGGGGAACTGAAACTGCATCCTAGACTGCAGAGGAGGTCTTTTGTCTAGTCAACAGAAAGTTAGATGTTTAAATGCAGAGGTTAGCAGTGTTGAATTTCTTCTACTGCAGATCCAGAATTGCGTTTGATTTTTCTTTTCAGATCATATGTGCTCTAAAACTGTTCCTTTTCCTCTGTTTGTGATTATTTCACAGTCTTTATTCTCTCACCCTTAGTTGTGGCTGCCTTGCTCTGTCACTGTATTGGCTGACTATTGCAAATGAAGCACCTGGGTTTTTTACTGGACAGCACTGTGTCTTTCAGCTTTTGAGAGCTAATATTTTCTGCTGGGGATTGTTTGTGCGTGAATGGTATTTCTTGCATGCTGTTTGAGCTGTGTACTTGGTCATTGAAATGACTTTGCTTCTATTCTTTCTCTAGGAAAACTGTAACAGATTGTCTTGCAAATATGTCTTCATGTTAGCATTCATATTTACGTGCAAATGTACACACTGGCAATAATGAAAGCTTCTCCCAAATGTTACTGCGAGTAAAACTTCACTGTCAACGTGTTCACGAGCATCAAAAACAGGTCTTGAACGTCAGTGAGCTGAATAGCTTGCATTTGTCTCAGTATTCTCAGAGAATTTCCCCAAAGGTTTTAAGCCACCACTGGCAACCCACAGCTTTTCACAAGGAATTACTTTCAGATTTCACATGTCCATTGTTCCATAATTACAGGATATACCTGATGTTTTTTAAAGCATGTGTTATACAGACAGCTTAGCTCTTGAATACAAAGTTTCCTAAGGTTATAGTTGAAGATTTTTTTTTTAGCTTGCAAGAAGTAGAAAATCACAGATGAGAGACTGCTGTTCTACCTACTTACCCATCTAGCTCAAATTGAATTGGTTACTAGTATAAGCTGTGATTTTTATCTTGCCAAATAATGGAGGTGGAGACTGTTCAGAACTCACTGATACAAGTTGTTAGTGTCATTTCTTCCATATGCCCACAGGCATTATTTCTGACTCTAACCAATGATAATTTATATTTACTACCTGTTTGTCAAACTGGGAAAAAAACGTCTGAAAACTGTTTTAATACAGTTTGGAGTTCTGCCAACAGGCAGCAAAGTCATCATTATTTCTGCTGCAACATAGTATACACAAAGGGACAATAGTCTTGCTGTTTCTTACCTTTTTTGTAGACTGTCCTATTTGGTACTACTGACAGAAATGGCATAGACAACTTGGAAGAATTTCCCTCTTTTCCTCCAGATTTACAATACCCTTTTGCAGGTAGAGCTCGAAGGCCTCTGGAAAGGGCATCAGCGTCATTAACTTCACTGCACAAGGAAGGTGCAAAGGCACAGCTGTGCCCCTCCACTAGAGGAGGGGTTAGATTATGTGTTGGAATGGGTTAGCACAGGACTCCACTTACTGCATCTGTACCCTCATATTTACTTTTTGTGCCTGCTGATGGAGTGATTTGTTTCTCTTCTTCTTCAGCAACATGAACACTCCCTCATTCCACCTGTTCTTTCAGTAAGAGATGATAAAAGAGGACACAAGAAATCCCTGCCAGCCATCTGTCTTGGGATGGTGCAAACCTAGGTGCTGAGGTGCCAACAACTTTCCTGTCAGCATTCTTGAACAGTAGAGTACATAGGTACTCTTTGGCCTCTTTCTTCTAACTTGATATACATTGTACAGTTCACCACCAGGTAAAGCATTGTAGAGTTTTTTTTTCTCTGCATTGTGTCAGGAGTCTAAGACAGATTTGAATCAAGAAAAATGAGTTTGTAATGCAAAGCATAGCCAGAGACCTCTTTCCTATAAACGAAGAAAATTTGTCATAGGTGTCATAATAGCTGGCAAACAAGTGTCCTTTGATGAATGATACTGATTTTCACAAAGATCCTGAAACATTGAATCTGTGTTGTTCTCTGTTGCAAAGTCATAGTGCTGGGCTTTTTTGTGTTGCAATTTATCACCACCCCAAGCCTTTGTAAGATTAAGAGTTTCTTTTTAAAAGAAGTCTTGCATACAAAAGTATTTGAATATTACTGCTCAGGCAATCTGTAAACAGCATATTGAAATTTTCTGGAGTTAATAAATGGTAATTAGCTTCTACTATGATTTTAGCCATACAATTTTTTAGAGCTTAAATCACAGTGGAGTCAGATTTCATTTCAATATTAATAACCAATTATTGAAACATCATTGAAACATCTACTTAATCATTTTAAGCTTCATTAACTTTATCAATGTACTGCTGATGCAAATACTGACTTTAGATATGGACATTGCAGTACTGCTGCCAACTGCTATAAGAGACAATTTTCAAGGCTAGCAGAAATATGTTAGGAAAACGGTATGTTGATCATTAGACTCTCATTATATTCTTGGACCCAATTCATAAATTGCCTGAAATTGAAATCTGAGTGTTGGGTAAATTTAAGTGCACTATGATTCATGTATGTTCATGCATAAATCCATGTACTGATATTTATGTAAACAACTCCACTTAAGAATCCCAAGAATTAGTTAAGTTCACATCTTTTAACAGAGAACAGTCAATACTAAAATGACATTCCAAAATATAAGATCAATATTCTCCCTCTGACTTTTGATGTAATTTTTATGGCAATTTTCCCCTTCAGAAGTTGTACAACTGAAGCTCATTGGTAGATGATGATGATTATATCCAAGGTATATAGAATATGTTATTAATACTTTTTGGAGGAAGAGGGTATGTTTTTTCTATTTTTTCCCTACATTTTATCCTTCTCTTTTCTTTCTAACATTTAAAAAAAATCCAGCTCAGCTGTGTAGTGATCAAACATTTTCTTTCAATCTGTTCTAATGAGATAGTTAAAAGATTTAGAAATTTTTTTCCATGGCATGCTTTATACCTCCACTTCTCAAAGAAATGAGTCAGTGAGGAGTGATACTAGCTAATAAGTTTATTATTTCAGGTCTTGGTCCTAAAGATATCAGCTTGTGGCTATAACAATATAATGCTTTTTTGTCAGAAGTTAAATTTTTTGACAAAAAATTCAAGAAAAATGTCAACATCACTTTAATTTAATTTTTTTTTTCTAATAAAGAGAGAAAATTTTTTTCTGATTTTTCTAATAAAGAGAGAAATCTTGTATTCTGTATGCCTCCAGGACTTTACCTGCACACAGAGTGGATCTTGACACTGTGCAATTACCTAGTATGACATAGAACCAGCGCTGCAAAGCCTTATTTACCATGGTTGATGCACTGGTTTTCACAACTTTATTTTCCCAATGATGCCTTCACGCATGAAGACATGAGAATAGGGCTATAATATGCTTGATTTGCTGTTGTTTTTTGGAAGGATCTGGAAGAGATTTATAACCATCCTTTTCAAAAGGTTACCATACTTAAATGCCTTTGAAACTCTGCTGTTAGGTCAGTGATAGACATTTGCATGGCTCATTCTTATAGCAAGAACTGGTCTTTCAGGTCACATAAGTGCTTTTGAAATTTTTAGCTTGTGTCACTCATAAAAATATTTACAAAAGAAGTTTTCAACTTAACACACACCCCCCTCCACCTCCCCCCCCATGACTGATTTAAAAGTCTAGACAGGGTAGCTGCTTCAGAGCCTTGTTTCCCATAGAAGGCTGGATGAGATCCACTAATGTTATGATTTTTTGCTTTGGCCTTGAAAGACTGAATTTTCTTGGCATATCAAAACTATTTTTCTGCAGTGATATTGATGCTTTGATGCAAAATGTATATTGTGAATGGCAGTTGATTTTGTGGTGTTATAAGTATGCAGTAGGCGGAGATGTTTTCCTTCTGATATTTGTTCCAGGGAAAGGCTGCTAATAGTAATCTAGTAGAGAAGAAATCTGATAGTAAAGTACATAACTATTTTGTTTTACTTGATTTAAGCCTAAAGGGTCATGCACTTAACATTTAACATGAAGGATATATGTATTTACTGTATTTTCTGCTTGGTTAGACAGTGGTATGTATATCATATAAGGCATAATTCCTGTAATATTAACTTAATGAGTCTATAGAAGTTACTTCCCTAGAATTGTAGAAATAACAGGACCACATTGACATTACTCACTGAGATTAGTGAGGAATGATAGAGATCTGTACTTAAAAGTAGCAAAGACAAGATAAATATAGGTTGTGTGTGCAGTTTTTTCTTAAAATATACAAAATCTCCAAAGCATTAAGAGACTATTGAGATAATTGGATACTAGTTCAAAACATGAATGATAGGAAGATGATTTTTCACCAAATGTATCACTTAATACATTTGTGGAATACATTATAGCACAAAACTGTGGATGCCAGATCTTGGGATGACTTCAAAAACGAATGGGTCAAATTTATGCATGAGAATTTTATGGGCCATAAAATGCAGAGATATCACCTCCATCAGAGAAACTTCACAGCTGAGCTATAGATGGCCAGGAGGTGTGAGACTATGGTGGGGCAGCAGCACTATTCTTACATCTGTGCTAACTATCCACTTTTAGCCACTGCCAGAAGTAAGATGATGGTGTAGGCTGTTTCTCAGTCTGATGCTGTCTGATTGGTCTGCTTTGATGCTCAGTGTTAAGTTTCAGTTCAGGGCAGCAATATGGACGTTGTGCCATGAAGCAGAGAGATAAGAGACCCTGTCCTGCAGTAATGATTTGTTATTGTGGTAGGTTTTACAGCTGAGCAGCTAAAACGATGCAGTGGAAAGAGGAAACATTTTGGATGATGGGGTAGATTAATGACTATGGTATGTTGCAGTTAAAAACGTAAACGAACTCGGTAGTGGTCTGTGGACTGTAGTCTCTGCTGCTGGTTGTACCCTAATTCAGAAGTTAAGGGTACAGTAGTGATGTACTTGAGTTGGAGATAAAGTCCCACATATGTAAAGACTGGTGCAGAGAAGGAAATTTTATTTTGTTTAAGGAGAATCAGTAGAAATAACAAGATCTGATGGGAAAAAATAAGATACAATCAAGAAAATTAAAAGACCATTGATAATGCACAGGGGAATTGGGACAAGACTTCAGAGGCATCTTGTAATTCTGGTATTTATTAACTTTTGCCTATTTATTTTGGTGAACTTAATGTGCTTTTAAGGTAGACTTCTGTTTCCTGGCAATGAACATTCATTTTAGTGAATGTAATTCCTTTCTGATTAGATTTCAAGTTTTAAGCGAATAAGCAGAATTTGGCAATTAAATTTTTTCAGCTAAAAAAGACAGAAGAGCCCCATGAAGAAAGAGGGCAGTAGGACAGAAATGTATTTAAAAACATGGACATGAAGTGCTGGAAAAATTAGTGTTAAAATTTTCTATGATTGTTGTTGTTTGAAAATATGTATATATTTTCATATTTACCAAGTGTTCAAGTATCATCACTGAGGGCAGCATGGCAAGTTGTGATGGACATGAAAAAGGCCTTATTGGCCTTTTATTTATTGATACAATTTGCTGTCAATCCTCAGTTCTCTGTACTTGGTAGTAGAGTGGGTGGGAATGACCATTACCTGCAGGGATGCTGGCAGGGCCCAGCTTTGGCAAATGGACTGCCAGAAAGCACCTGTACAAGTAATTTCTTTGTTTGGTTTTTAATTTTTACATATCTGTAGCTACTTTAAAATATCTTTTTTGCCATCAGGATAGAATTGCTAAGCTATGCTGGTTTGAGGATTTTTATTTTCCTTCGTCAAAGAACAAGATTTTTTCCTTTTGATTACTTTTTCTGACATTGAATACCTGGCAGGCAGGTGGCTTAGGCATAATAGCATTTTCTTGGCAAAAGATGGAAGACTACTGTTCTCTTGCCAGATTCTTTCTGGTTAATTTACCCAGTATCAAAATATTTGCTTGCTTTCTTGGATAAAGAAAAGGAAAAAATAAAAAGAAGTCAGGATAGAGGAATAAACTAGGTTTAGCCCATCTTTTTTTTTTTACTTTCTAAGCAATTTGCACAAGGAAATAAATTTTAATCATAAGTGATTTTTCTTTACCCATATCAAGATCGTATATTGATTACAGCTTGCCTTTTTGTGCTCTGATGCTTTTATTGACTTTTCTCTTCATTGCCCTCTGTTGCATTACCAAAGTGATTGGATCAGTATATTTTCCCTTTGGGATTACATCTGAAAAATCTCAAATGCCTTACAGATGCATGTATTAGGTCTCCAAATAGTCAGTGTTCGCATAAAATGGACAATAAATATATAATTTTAAAGGCAAAGATGAAAGACACTCTGATGAAAATTCTTCTCTTTTTTTCTTGTTGAAATATTAGGAGATCGGTGAAGAAAAGTAGAAGGATCTGTTCAAAGTAGACTTTTCCTCCAAATAGAAATATGACAGGACATCTGAATGTTCTGCTAGTCCAGAAATATCACAGGGTTGATTCTCTTTTCTGTTTGGGCTCTTACACACCAGAACAGAGGAGAGGGTTGCACTTTCACATCCCTGCATGCTCCCAGGGAGGGGATGATTTCTCCAAGGACAGCAGGTATGAACTTCTGAACACCTGAAGTTGCATGCTGAGTAGAAGCTACATTTGCTTAGGACTTCCTGTGTTACCTTCTTCCATCAAAGGAAAGAAGTGCTAGTCTTGTAGGTAATCAAAGTTATAGAAACTTCACAGCCAGTGGTGTAGCTTTTGTTTTATTGGTAACTGGGGGAATGTTCATACAATGTCAAGTTTTGAAAAGAAAGAGGAGGGAGGAGGTATGAGAGGTGCAGATGTGATGGACACAGGCTGGAGCCTTTGGGATGCTGCTGAGGATGTGACATTTCCTGGTTAAAAACCACTCTGGTTTTCTTCAGTGTATGCTTATGCTTTCCTCCTTTAGTCTTATGTAAGCCAGTTATAAATCTTCTCCCAATTTAGTATGTCAGCACTTCTCAGTTGTTAATATTTTTGCTTCACGCATTTTCTGTGAGGTAAGTAAGCACGAGTCTATACAGAGTAGAGGAATCTAGTGAATTGTTGAAGCAATTGCTTCCTGTGTGTGGGAAGGTAAAAAGTAAATGAGATTGCAACAGTGTCACAGCAAGCCTTTTCCTCATTCAATTGTCTCTTAACCCTTTGCCTTTTTTTATTGTTTTTTAATTAGGACCAAAGAAGAATGTAGGTGTTGGATACTTGAGTTTTGCAGAAATATCTCTCCCAATGTCCCTTAAGTGGTACTTGATGTTTGGTTGACAAGGTGGTCAAAGGCTGGACTCAATGATCTTGGAAGTATTTTCCAACCTTAATGATTCTGTGATTCTATTTTATTATTACTGACATAACCAAAATGTGATGGGCGATCCTCTTAGGCTATCCAAGTGTTAAGACAACAGACTTTGGATTCCTGGAGTTTTTAGAGAAAACAATTTAGCCTGCTTCTCTTAGCAGTTCTAAAAAGCATCTTGCTGGTTTTTTACATGCCACATGGTGGGGAAATAAACAGCAGCTGAAAGCTTAAGAAAAGTCCTGTCGAAAGATTGCCCCAAGTCCCATTTAATGCTGCTGTAGCAAAGCTGCCTGCATTTCCCAGTACTGAGAGTGGAGCAATAGGGAAGCTATGGAATAAGCACTGGAGCATTCCATTGCTCCTGGGGGTACAGGCTGACTGCCACACTAATGTGAGACAGTAATTGCCCCTCGCTCTCTGTTCCTGTGGGAACAGGAAGTCAGCACGAGCTGAATGAGCAGTGTGAAACACCATTATTTCTTTCCTTTTCAGAGTGCCCCAAGCAGCAAGGGTTGGATCACTGTCTTGAAGAAATTTAGCGCTTCACCCAGAGCAATGTCCAAGTGTGAATTTAACTACAAGCAAGCAAATAATCCCACTGGAGTCACTTAAGGGTCCTGTGCTCAAGCACTTTACTGGAGAGGGACCTGGGCTTGCAGCTGGCTGGTTGGAATGTCCTGTGCAGGCCTACACTCAGGACTAACAACTTAAGTTGTGCATAGGCTCAACTATGAAGAAGCTAAACTATGAAGAGCTAAAAGGATATGCTAGTTCTTGCAGCATGTCTTAATTTTGGTATTTTAATCAAATTGCTAGTGGTTGAGTAACTAATGCGGCACTCATGGATGCAGGGACACTGTGAAGCTATTAGAATTTTTTCTCTTACCTGTTTATTTTTTCTCTTACCTGTTTATTTCCACATCAAAGGTATTAATGGCAGTGGCCACTGCACAATGAGCTCCCTTCTGTGCTGTGTGAATTCCCATATGACCCTCTGGAACTGATTTTCCTGATGGTGAAAGACAAAAAGCCACAGTGCCTACTCATCACTTGATAAAGGAGTACAGTACATTCAGGCAGTGGGGGCAGCCGTGCTCATCCCAAGAGTTTCAAAGTGTGGAACTGGCAGCCTATTAATTTAATCAGGCTGCAGTCAGGTGCTATGCCTGCCCTCTGGTACAAGAGCAGCCTGTTCCTGTCTGCCACTCAAACTGACAAACTGTTTCCCTAGTAATTAATTCATTATAAAGTAATGAGTTTGTCAAGTTAAAGAGGTATATGGTACTCTAAAAATGGAGGAGGAAACTGCTAACTATAATAACAAAAAAAGATTATTTTAGGTCTAAGAAGGCATAGTGAGGATATATTTCTTTCTTCTATTTTCATATCTGGATAAACAAAAAAGATAGATTGTTCCACAGTAATTAAAAACTAGGTGTAGATGATCTTTAAAGACTGTTCTTTTGTAACAGATTTCAGTGTTTATTTTACTAATGCAATTAAAATGAATATGGATTAGAATAATGATTTTTTTTTAATGAGATGTTTTACTAAGATTTTAAATTTTGTAACACTTTTTACTGGATAGGTTTATTTGTTAAATATTCCTGGGAAAACTTATTTTTAACTTAGAATCTTTTAGATGCCATATCACAGATTTTTCATATTGCCCTTTTTCTTATTATTATTTTTTACTGTTTCTTCTCCTACTTTTCCTCCTTTTCATGAAGCAAAACTAAAAAAAAAAACCAATCTGAAATCTGTAGAAACAGATTTGTCAAAAAATCGGAAAAATAACTTCAGAAAAGCAGCAAATCCTTTTAAAACATAGTTCCAAACACAAATGTTTCAACCAGCTCTAGTTACAGTTTTGCCTGTAAATGGACTCTGCAGGCCATATTGGAAAGACAGGGTTTAGCAAAGAACAGATTATCCTAAAAATGAAAAGAATCAAGAACTGTTCCAAGCAGTAGAAGCTCCAGTATGGGAGCTGTGTTAGGGTTAGCAAGAGGAAAAGGGATGGAAAGGTGTATACAATACCTCTTCTTCAAGGAAGGAAGGAGAAAGGAATTGTACAGAATTTCTTGATGCAGTTAGGAACTGTGAAAATCAGCTGGCTGAAACCCTAGCTCTTGTAAACTGAGATTACAGTTGAAGGTGCTCATATTCACTCCAGCTGTGGATCTGTCCCAAGGAGGAATAACCAGAGCATGGTCTTTCTTAGGAAAGTATCGGAAATACCTTCACACACCAGTCCATGTGTGAACAGGAGCATTTTCAAAGTTTGTCACTGGCCAAGGTGAAACACTTGTTTGAAGGTAACTGGAATGGCTAAATCCCTGGAGATAATTTTTACGGTATGGCCATTGGCTAGCCCTTTAGTAAACCCCTGGTGTTTTGCTGGCCCATAATACCCTTCTTCTGTTTAATTCCAAATTAGCTTCTGGCCTTGCTCCTCCCCTTTCTATCCCTTTTACGTTTCATCAGCTGAGTACTGTTCACAGATCCAGCTGTATTGATTCTTAGAGCAGATTTCAGCAGAACTGAAAATAAGAAGCATAGACTGCTCCCCTCTTTCTTCTTTGACTGATGCTTTCTTTTAGCCTGCATGACAAAGTGATAGATGTACTTAGTTAACTTTCTGCAAAATCATTAATGCCACCCTTGCCGGTTGGCTTCCCAGGTATTGGTTAAATAGCTGTCATGCGTTTGTTACCTGAGACACTGCAATACTGTATAATCAGACCATTCATTTTCTTCTGAGGCTGGTCCTACAGAACTGGTTTGAAATGCATAGCTAAGGGAGATAAAAGCTAGCACTCTTTCAGGCAATCAAATTTTTCCTGGTTTTTCCTCAGATTAAAGCTGCAAACTGGTGAAAGTTTGCTTGGGAAAGCTGAAGTAACTGTTCCAATAAGATTCTCCTGATGTATCCCTCTTTCACCCCCTGTGTGATCAGAGTCTACAGCAAAACAATTCACAACTACCTCCCCAATCCCCTTGACTGAAATGTCCTGAGGTCACTGGACCTGCTGTATAAGTGAAGGCTCAGCAAAAGTTCATCTGGCCTGATCCCTGATGTCCTCACAGAATTTCACCTTCATTCCTCCAATCCCCATTGAATTCTGACATTTGATATGTGCTACTGTTAATGCTCTGCCAAAGCTTATTACCTTGAGAAGGGGTGACAGTCCCAGTCTTAAAACTGGGCACTTTAAAAAACTCCATCACCAGTGTCCACAGAGGTATCTTCATTACGATCAAGAATATGTCTTATTTATCTGACTTTTGTCTTTGTAGATTATAAAGGCTTCCATTAGTCTGTGTTTTTTCCCAGTGAAAAAATATATAACAGTCAAAACATTTATTTCAGTTTTGATAAACTAAACTATTATGAGTTCTTTAAGACTGTCTTAGTAAGATATTTTCTACAATCTTAAAGTGTATATGTGGATACTTTTCTGTACCTTACTTTATTCTGTCAACATTACTTGAAAAGTATGGAAAACAAAATCTTTACAGCTTTACAACCAGCCTACAAAATACATGGAGAAAGATATGCTATTTCTCTTTTGTCCTACCCTGTTTATGCAGTAAAAACTGTAGACTGGTTTCATCACAGTGTGGGAGCTCATTTATTCCAATTCCTAAAACTCTTTCCAGTCTTGTGGAGAGACAGGAGAGCCATCTGTTTTGTGTGCTAGTGTGTAGAAATTCTGTGTTCAACTGAATTCAGCTATCCAGATCCAATGTGTTTTCATTTATTTTTATCTAATTTCATTATTATCTTGTAATTGTTTATTGTCTTCTAGTCCATCTACTCCTCACAACTTTTTTGTAGCCAACAGCAGACAGTCTACTGCATATCTGGTGAATATCCTGCAAAAATTCTTCATTTCACGAGCATTTTGGACTAGCAACTATTTTTTGCATGATGCCAGTTACAAAATTACAAATCCCTGTGATGTGTTTATCATTGATAACGATTAATAGAAAGAGTCAGAAGCATTATAATGAGACTCCAGTTGCCTGGAATCTGTATGATGTCCCATAGCTTGAAGAATACAGAATGTTTGAAAATTTGTACAACCTTCCTAGCTGTACTGTGACCATGGTGCCTGTGAAAAAAGTTGCACAAAGAGAAGCTCTACTTCTTGTAGAGAAGAACTACCTTAAATTCCCCAAAAGCAAATGCAGGATCCTGCACCTTGGGGGGAACGACCACGTGCACTGGTACAGGCTGGGGGCTTTTGCATGGATGGGCAAAAAGCACTAAGATCTGGTCAAATGTAAAGAAAAAATCCAAAAGTGATCACATGGGTGTTTTGTTGCTTTGTAGTTGTAAATTCTGCAAAGCCAAAGACTACAAACGTGTATTTTTAGCTGAACTTGCTTTGACAGAGACTGTTGAATACAAGGTTAAGTGGACTTAGTAGCACCTAGACTTACCAGAGAAGTTTGGAAAGCAAGGGGTTCTCACTGAAGCTTGTAACATAACATGAGGACCACAGCCTGATTATGTTAGAATCCATTGTAATAAATCATAGTGTTGTTGCTTAGATACTGCATTGGCAGTGTTTATGTATTAGAAATAAAACAAGTCATAATCATCCACATGATCTGTCCTAGTTTTTGTGTCTGGCTGAGAACCTTCTCTCAAATGTTCTGCTGTAGACAGTCAGATTCTGTTCTTAGACTTACTGGTGTAAATTCTTTGCATTCTTGCTGATGAGCATTGCACCAGAATTTCACAGATAATTTCTGGTGCATCACATTCAGTGTATCACATTCAGATCACAGTTTGAGATTGCATCTACATTAACTAGGGGATGGGTGAGAAATTTTCATGCTTTTAAAACTACAATTCAGCATTTTTTTAAACTTTTGCTTTTTAGTAAAATTGGTCTGAAAACTTAAAAGTGAGAAGTATTTTGTACCAAAAATTTCCCCTTTCCCTTCCCCTGCTCCTAAATATTTTGCTGCAAGTTTTGCACTTTCTGTGGTTGTTGGTAGATGACTTTATCCCAGCTCCTAACCCCTTAACCAGAAAAATTAAGATTTAATTTGGTTTAAATAATAAATTAGTGATATAAACAAGCAGGTTTTTTTGTTTTCTTTTTTACCTAAACAGTTTGCAAAAGTATCAGTCTGATCATGAATATTTTTTCTGAAATGAACATACAGTGAGTACCTACACTTGTGAATAAAGGCTGCGTACACATTTTAGGGAATAGAGACCTCTTTTCCTACTTGAGTGGCACAGGGCTGGAACTTTTGTACAGGATAGATATGAGCCTTATTTCTTGTCATATTTTTAACTTCTTGCCTGCAGTGTTGTAAAGGACTTTATAAAATCAGCCAAATTCTTGTGGGTGAAAAATAGAGATTCAACACTTAGCATTACACATTGGCATTTAAAAACTTAGATACTTTACATTGTACCTTGCACAGCCATTTCGCTTTTGTTTATCTTGCTGTATCTTGTTTTCCTCTACAAATTTTCTGTACTATTTTGTTCTGTTTTCTGTCTTTCAGTGTATTTCTACTGCAGCACCTGGGTGTTCAGGCCCTGGTAGCTCCTAAATGTCATGATTTGGAGGAACTAAATCCCTTTATTTCACTTTCTCTCTCATAGATGGTGACAGATGACAAGCACAGTGAGGGGAAAGAACAGCATGACCATTAGTATGAACATGAGCTTGTTGAGAACAATATTGCCTTTGCTTTGTTAAAAATGTTAGTTGTGAACGCAAAATACAGATGTCCCTCACATAACAGATGCAATAAATTGGTATGCTGCCTAGTGAACAAACTTGCTTTGATTCTCGCTTTTTTCCTTCCATTCTCCAAACAATGTTCAAATTCAGCCATTTATATCACATATGTAGCATGATATCCATGAAGGAAGTAAAGGATCTCCAAGACCTGTGTGATGCTATAAGTGTAACCACGATTGTTCCCCACTTCACACCATTCTTCTCATTTGCTCTCAGGCTATTATGCCATCCTTCTGTAGTGTCATATTCCATACTGGTTTCTCTGTGGAAAGACACATGTTAGTGTCTTTAAAACAAATTTTTACTGCTGGTCCCTGTCTTGCCTTCCCAGCTGTTTCAGTGGATGCCCAATTCCATGTCAGAGATGTCACACTGCTTGCTATTACCCTGTGGTTCTGCTGAACTCTGATGTGCACTGTCCCCTTCTAATGTGTGCAAGCTGACCAGCTTTTAACAGTGAGCCCCTGGATACCATTCCAAGAATGTGCCCCCTTTTCTTGACAGTATCTCCAGTATCTTGACTTTCCAACAGCGTTACATTTCTGCTGTGAGACTTTGATAAAGATCCTTTTTAAAATTTTTTGCTGGTTACAGAATGAAATAAGACCTCACTCTGTCANTCTCCAAGACCTGTGTGATGCTATAAGTGTAACCACGATTGTTCCCCACTTCACACCATTCTTCTCATTTGCTCTCAGGCTATTATGTCATCCTTCTGTAGTGTCATATTCCATACCGGTTTCTCAGTGGAACGTCTCTTGCCAGCGCTTGTTAGTGTCTTTCAAACAAATTTTTACTGCTGGTCCCTGTCTTGCCTTCCCAGCTGTTTCAGTGGATGCCCAATTCCATGTCAGAGATGTCACACTGCTTGCTATTACCCTGTGGTTCTGCTGAACTCTGATGTGCACTGTCCCCTTCTAATGTGTGCAAGCTGACCAGCTTTTAACAGTGAGCCCCTGGATACCATTCCAAGAATGTGCCCCCTTTTCTTGAGAGTATCTCCAGTATCTCGGCTTTCTAACAGGGTTGCATTTCTGATGTGAGACTTTGATACAAAGATCCTTTTTAAAACGTTTTTGCTTGTTACAGAATGAAATAAGACCACACTGTGTCGGTGCTGTATATTTTGCAAGGCTATTCCATCTACAGATTCTGCTGAAGTTGTTGTTGGCAATCTTAATAAAAATTCTGAATTATCTGGGCTACTCAGCTGCTGGACCTGGGTGATCAGGTGCAGAGCAGATGCCTACCTTGGACAGTAGTTCATGTTTTTGAACCAGAAGAAGCTGCAGTTGCATATCCTGGGAGCTTTCCAATATGTTGTATGTGCTACCTTTATGATAGATGGAATGGATTTATTTATCCATAGTGAGTTAGTGATCTCATTTTTTATTAATCCAAATAAAATAGGAATTTATTGTTTTCTGTAGCAAAATCTACTGTTGCATCTATTGTGTCACACATCAAGCAAATTTTATTGTGTTCCAGTTACTGACAAAGAGCAGAGAGCTATTGTATGAATAGCTCTTGGATAGATTTTGTAGTTCTCAGCCTACTCTGAAATCTAATTGGAGGGTATGTGAGAATGTTTCACTAAGTTTTAGTCATTTCTCATTAAAAAAAATCAAAACATGCAAAAACTTGAAATATACAAGATGAAGTCTCTTCTCATCTTACTGTGCAGTTTGGTCCCAGCAGAAAATTTAAAATGGATGCATTAGTGCAGAATATGTGGTTATACCCAAGAATAGGAGCATGCTGCTCCAAATCTTAGAGCCAAACATTGAGAAAAAGTCAGAGCCGAGAAATTTTTGTTGTGGTTTGAATTTGTCTGCACAGATTGTGAATTGCAATGTCAGTATATGTCCTGGATGTTTTCTCACCACAGTGAGTTGTTCTGTACAGGGATTAGATGTATGCATTCTTTTGATATGTGAAGCGGAATCTCCTGTATCTTTCCATTATGGAGATTATAGAAGTCTTAGAAGTGTGTTTTACTTGCTTATGAGCATCAGCGGTCTTGAAAAAATGTATTTCAGTGAACAGGAGTACAGCTTGAAACATTTTAGCTGCTTTTATCTAAGGCACTTATGGTAATTATTGCTTTACATTATTATCCTATTATCTGACTATTTATAATTTCATACGGAAGACAATTTTGTGACCAGTCCTGATGCTGCCACAGAGCTAGGAAAAAGCATAAAAACTTTGCTTCAAAAGTAATCTTATTTCTTGGCCATATTTGTGGAAGACCCTTCAGGAACTTTGTGCAATATTTTTCCCTGTAGTCAAATTTTCAGTGACCTATGAAGATGATACAATTTATTTTAGGCATGGAAGCATATATTTCTCATTAAAAAAAATTAAAAATTATTTTTAGTGTTTTATAGTATCTAAAGTCTGGAATCAGAACTGGGCTTTTGTGGGCTGCGATACGTAGCTATATTACAACATGATGGATTCTGCTTCAAAGAATTAACAGTACTGAGGGGAAGATGGGAATCTCAGTTAATCTCAGCTGTAGGGAGAAGTGCTATTTTAAAAGGTTTCTCAACCATTACAGCTTTTAATGTTCCAGCATTACCTGTCTTATCAGTGATAAATGGTNCTCAGGAATTCCAGTGTGTCTTCTTCACTCTCAGATCCAATTTTTAAAGGTACAACACTTATTTCTGAACTAAACAGATGAATGGGGATACAATTTAACATCAACCCAGGACAGCATGAAGGAAGTAAAGGATCTCCAAGACCTGTGTGATGCTATAAGTGTAACCACGATTGTTCCCCACTTCACACCATTCTTCTCATTTGCTCTCAGGCTATTATGTCATCCTTCTGTAGTGTCATATTCCATACCGGTTTCTCAGTGGACCGTCTCTTGCCAGCGCTTGTTAGTGTCTTTCAAACAAATTTTTACTGCTGGTCCCTGTCTTGCCTTCCCAGCTGTTTCAGTGGATGCCCAATTCCATGTCAGAGATGTCACACTGNCCATGTCAGAGGTGTCACACTGCTTGCTATTACCCTGTGGTTCTGCTGAACTCTGATGTGCACTGTCCCCTTCTAATGTGTGCAAGCTGACCAGCTTTTAACAGTGAGCCCCTGGATACCATTCCAAGAATGTGCCCCCTTTTCTTGAGAGTATCTCCAGTATCTCGGCTTTCTAACAGGGTTGCATTTCTGATGTGAGACTTTGATACAAAGATCCTTTTTAAAACGTTTTTGCTTGTTACAGAATGAAATAAGACCACACTGTGTCGGTGCTGTATATTTTGCAAGGCTATTCCATCTACAGATTCTGCTGAAGGTGTTGTTGGCAATCTTAATAAAAATTCTGAATTATCTGGGCTACTCAGCTGCTGGACCTGGGTGATCAGGTGCAGAGCAGATGCCTACCTTGGACAGTAGTTCAGGTTTTTGAACCAGAAGAAGCTGCAGTTGCATATCCTGGGAGCTTTCCAATATGTTGTATGTGCTACCTTTATGATAGATGGAATGGATTTATTTATCCATAGTGAGTTAGTGATCTCATTTTTTATTAATCCAAATAAAATAGGAATTTATTGTTTTCTGTAGCAAAATCTACTGTTGCATCTATTGTGTCACACATCAAGCAAATTTTATTGTGTTCCAGTTACTGACAAAGAGCAGAGAGCTATTGTATGAATAGCTCTTGGATAGATTTTGTAGTTCTCAGCCTACTCTGAAATCTAATTGGAGGGTATGTGAGAATGTTTCACTAAGTTTTAGTCATTTCTCATTAAAAAAAATCAAAACATGCAAAAACTTGAAATATACAAGATGAAGTCTCTTCTCATCTTACTGTGCAGTTTGGTCCCAGCAGAAAATTTAAAATGGATGCATTAGTGCAGAATATGTGGTTATACCCAAGAATAGGAGCATGCTGCTCCAAACCTTAGAGCCAAACATTGAGAAAAAGTCAGAGCCGAGAAATTTTTTGTTGTGGTTTGAATTTGTCTGCACAGATTGTGAATTGCAATGTCAGTATATGTCCTGGATGTTTTCTCACCACAGTGAATTGTTCTGTACAGGGATTAGATGTATGCATTCTTTTGATATGTGAAGCGGAATCTCCTGTATCTTTCCATTATGGAGATTATAGAAGTCTTAGAAGTGTGTTTTACTTGCTTATGAGCATCAGCGGTCTTGAAAAAATGTATTTCAGTGAACAGGAGTACAGCTTGAAACATTTTAGCTGCTTTTATCTAAGGCACTTATGGTAATTATTGCTTTACATTATTATCCTATTATCTGACTATTTATAATTTCATACGGAAGACAATTTTGTGACCAGGCCTGATGCTGCCACAGAGCTAGGAAAAAGCATAAAAACTTTGCTTCAAAAGTAATCTTATTTCTTGGCCATATTTGTGGAAGACCCTTCAGGAACTTTGTGCAATATTTTTCCCTGTAGTCAAATTTTCAGTGACCTATGAAGATGATACAATTTATTTTAGGCATGGAAGCATATATTTCTCATTAAAAAAAATTAAAAATTATTTTTAATGTTTTATAGTATCTAAAGTCTGGAATCAGAACTGGGCTTTTGTGGGCTGCGATACGTAGCTATATTACAACATGATGGATTCTGCTTCAAAGAATTAACAGTACTGAGGGGAAGATGGGAATCTCAGTTAATCTCAGCTGTAGGGAGAAGTGCTATTTTAAAAGGTTTCTCAACCATTACAGCTTTTAATGTTCCAGCATTACCTGTCTTATCAGTGATAAATGGTTAGTAGTTCATACTTTTGCAAAAGGACTTACAGACCTTGCTTATTCATTTGTATTTTCAGAATGATGGATTATGATATGAGTCCTTCAATGTTTGCTGCTAGAAGAAATCCAGCCTTTTTAACAGAGATGTGCTGAAGCTAAGTACAAAAGAGCCAACTACACCATTGGTAGGAAACTTTTTCAATGTTTAATACTTTGCTATTATGCTTCTCATGCAGAAAAAAATCTCACTGACCTCAGGGAGAAAGACTTATTTATGGGAATAAGGTTATTGTGTTGGTGTAAAAGATTTACCTTCTAAAAATATAGAGTTCATAAATATGTCCCTCCAAAACAGCAGCATTCTGGGCATTCTTTCTTGTGAACAATAAGTGTAAACCGAAATTGCTGACATTGATTTAAAATATAAACTTTTCCTGAATGGTATGAAAACTAAAAAAAACCAAAAAGAAACAAACAAAAATCCCACTAGATATATAAAGTGTATTTTAAATAATTAGATTACACTGTGGAAAATATTTCTAATGAACTTCTGAGGTGTTACCAGCTTTGAGCTAATTGGACATTGTTACTTCTTCAGTAAATAGACAGATAGGTGAAACAATTCATAAAGCACCCCTTCTTGTTGGCAATAGTTGGTGTATCAATAGATATCTGCACACTTGAGAATAGAATTTTAAATATTAGTGCATCATTCACATGCATAAATATCTTTATCATAATCCTGTTGACAAAAATTTTGTGCTATAAACTGCTCTTACTAGAATTAAATCTGCAAATATTCTATTCAAAGTATCAATTTTCTTGTCTTTAAATTAGCACAATGTAGTAAAAGAATATAACTGAGCTACTAAAGATGGCACTGTAAAAATTTAGGTGTTAAACTGCTGCAAAGCAAAATATTAACTGCGTGGTATGTGTAATTCTGCTCCCCAGAGACTAGCAAAATTATTTATAGAGTTCTTCTTCTGGCAAGTAAAGAGTGTTAAAAAACATTGTGTATCAAACCTTGATTAGCAGTTCTCAAAGTTGACTTTAGTTCCTAGTGCTATTGGTAGTAAGTCAGATGTCTCATGCTGAAAAATTCCATGAGGGTGAGAAGAGGAGCCACAATTCCGTGTAAATATTTTGTCATGGAAAATTGTCAGAGACATCAGAGTCTACAAACATACTCTTGCTTCCAAAAAAGTAAGTGCAAAAGAAAACCAGAATGGCTTATGCATGTTATATTAGCAAAAATATTTGAAGCTGAATCAGAACTATATGGGATAAAATAGTCATTTTTTTGCTGCTAGTAAGATCTTCAACCTTTAGTAAACATTGGACTACTATTAAAGGAGATAAAAAATGCCATATTCTAAAAATATTCAAGAAATCAATATTGACACAATGATCTAACCATATGTTATCTCTTCCATGAGTGCATTCTTTTAAAAATTATTTGTTTCCAACATTACAGGCAATAACGAGAAAAATGTCAGACATAAGCTCTGTTTGGGTGAGAATCATCTGCAGAGAGGGCTAAATTGAGCAATATGCATTCAGTGAATTCTGAAATCAAAGCCTGAGTGAAACCTAGACAAACATGCTGAAGGTTGAAAACAGAATATTCTCTAGGAAATGGAGTTACATCACCATAGAATTATTTATATCACAGATTTGATGACAGTATTTTAATAGCAGCCATTGTACTATGTATTGTTGCTGTCAGTCAGAACTCAGTTATTTAAAACAAATTCTGTGAGGTTTTGTTTCTTTTTGAAGGTTAACATGATTCTAGGTGATCAGAAACTTTGGATTTTCCGCTGGATGATTGGTTGGCAGGAATGTTTGATTAATTCTGTATATCAGAGGTTAAGTTCAGACCTTGTTAAGAAAACAAGTTTGGTTTACTTCACAGGACACTCGAGTGATTTATTCAGACCTAAGTATAAAGGAACTTTGGAAACCATGCAGTGAGGTCTCTTCCATTCTGTGCATCTGCTCCATAAAGGAAGAAATAATCTTCTGCATGAGCAGTTAATGGCTGTTAAAAGTAGCCTCTCACCAAAGCCATATTTTCATGCAATTGAGATAAACCAGGATCAAAATCAGTGGTAAGCAGTGCTGGCAAAAGACGTACATCACTATGAGAAATAAGCTCAAATCATGTAGTGAAATGAAAAAAAGCCAGCCCTTGGAACCAGAATGAATCATCTGCTTGTGGCAATTTTTTAGTGTCTTGGTCATGAAAAGCTGAAGATAACTCTGGAGGATGGAGAGGTTATACCTGAATGCTTTTGCAGCTCTTTTTAGATGTGCACAAGACACTGGGATTCAGAATTCTCTGTTTTTCACTATGAAGTAGTGCAAATAATCAGGAAAATATTCTGAGAAAAAAATTAACTGCTTTGTTTTATATGTAGATTCAGATTTCTTTCGATCAGTTTTAGAGTTATGTTTATTGTGTTTGAGTGTGGATTCAGGTAGGCTTGGGCAAGTAAATCCATGCTGATTTAGAAGTGTTTGTGAATAAGTAAATGTTTGTTGCAGAGTTTGAAGTTGTTTATTAACTAGTTCACTGAATCAGAAAATGTCCATTTTACAGAAGATCCTATACCATCTGATGATACAACCATATCCTCTTTAGTATCCCATTGCAGTTGCTTTATGATCAAAATAGGTATTGCAGGTCTTGTGAATAATATCAAGTCCTTGCAGGTGCTGCACTGTGGTGTGCGGGAGCTGGGGAAGAATCCTGTGTTCCAAGAGAGAAATCCTTCCTGTGTGACCATATTTCCTCTCCTGTCTGTGATTGCTGTACAGGCAGTGCAGGGTAATAAGGGGCAATGTTTTTGGGACACCTGAGATTAGGGAATCTCCTAGAGGAAAGTAAAAAGAAAATGTTGCAAGGGCAAGACTTTTTCTTATTAGGATTTCCTTTGGAGCCTAAGCAGGAACATGTTTTTAGCCAGACTGACCAAGTACAGCATAGCAGAAATCAAACTATTCAAAGTAGGTGCTTTACTTTTCTATATGATCTGTGTCAAAAACTGAATACCAAAAATGTTTGTTTTTTTCTGCACCTAGTGTACTAACCTAAACTGACGAAAATGCCACACAAAAAGGTGAGGCATTTTCACAGCCTTTCTCTTGCACAGGGCTTACAGCCTGGTGCTCTCCCTTACACCAAGGCTATTGTCACAGTGACCTGGGCAAACAGCTCCTTTCCTTGGAAAGCGTTCCGCTTCCTACTTGCTGTTGGTGCTTCTCTGTTGACTTTTCTGGTGGAAGAAGATGCCCAAGTATTTTTTGATTGTCATCAAGACAGAGATTGATTAAGGTGGTGAGTTTGACTTTGCCTGGGTCTGTTGTGGACCAGGATCAGAGGAGCAGAGGCCCCATCTCTGCAGGACTTGGGAGGGCTGTAATGTCTGGAGTGGATGTCATGTGAAGCACCTTTGAAAAATGATGCAGTGAGTGGCATACTTAGATCTGGATTAGAGTGTTACTCTGCTAACTTGAGGACCTTAACTTCAAGGAACCTTAGGAAGTATTTTTCTTTACACTCTCCTCCATGACATGCTCCATTTCACAAGGGTATTTCTCCTAGGATATCGGGGATAAGCTTGTAGTTTCTCTTCTTCAGGATTTTCATCTCCTCTCATGCTTCAAATTAATGTTCTGAAGCATTCCCACATCTCTTTTTTTATGCAGTTCTGAAGCATTCTTTAGGCTATGCTAACATGGAGGACATGAGTTTACACATTCCCAGGAAAAGTAGAAAAGCAACTTTTCTCAAAATAGGCAAGTATTCTGACCTTTTGATTATTGGTTGAAAAGAGAATATAGTTTTCTGAAGCAGAAGTTGAACAATTTATTGCCAATTCTAACAGGGTTGCATGACAGGGCACGCAGAGAAAAACTAAGATCTAAGACTTGACAGGAGCAGAATTAGGCTCTGACATGTCTCTAGGGTAAGACGAGAAATTTTGCAAATGCCTGGATCACTTGATTGTTGACACAGATGCTCACAGAAACCTTTAAGCACACATTCTTCCTCTTGTGAATCATTAAATCTCTGCTAGAATTGATAATATTTTGTGCTTATGGGGTTTACGGTATTTCCTTTTCAGCAGGCTTTAATAACTACCTCTTCTATACTCCTAGGAAACATCAGGAGCTCTTTATTACAGCCTAGGAAATGCTGAGGCCTGTGGCAAGGAGCCTTAAACATTTGTATTTATTACCATTTATCTAGCCACAATATTAATGTTAAAGTACAAAGTAACCAAGAAGTTGCAGAATAGGAAAGTGCTAGAATTCTTAAGATCAATATATTCAATCAATGAGAATATGTCCTTGGATAAAGGAACACTGATTTCTGACCAGCAATTTAATCCCGATTTTGAAGGATGCAGTAGGAATTAATGGATACATAGCCTATGGATAAAGGAAGGAATTTTTCCCTGGGTAGCAGTTAGGTTTGCTACACCAAATATTGCAGTTTGTGAAAACTGGTCCTTGCAACTCAAGTGCAAATATTAATATTTGGGTTTAAATATTTTTCAGCGTTACCTAGTAGCAGAAGACACAAGGCTCTCTGTTATGTGGGCTATGGCTTGTCAGACCCAGCCAGACCTGATTTTTAGAAGAGCTGCTGAGTTCACTTTCCTTGTGGACTCATTCTTCTCCCCCCAGCACTGTTTACGTCGATAATTGAACAATATTATTATCTCTATCTCAAGTTCCCATCAGGTGGCTTAACTCACAGCCCAAATTCCTGGAATCCAGGAGGCATGTTTTGGGACTGGTGGTTCAGTTGTTGCAGATGAGAAGTTGCTTCTTTATAGAGTTTGCTATAGTGAGCAAAGTCCTTTGTTGATCTTAGCAATATTTGAACCATTAACCATTAATATCTCTCACACTCTCCCATTCAATTTAAATGCAATCTTTTATGCAATTATAACCATTTATAATTCATCCTTTATGCAACTATAACCATTTATAATTCATCTTTTATGCAACTATAACCATTTATAATTCACAAAGTACAAGTTGTAATTAACCAGTTAAATGGCAAAATAATTACTTAATAAAAGAAATTAAAAAAGAGACAAGTGTAGAAAGAAAAAAAGTCACTAACTAACTGTGAATGCACTTAATATGGAAATTAATTAAAATCTTTTTTTGTTCTGGGAAAAAAGTAATTTTGGACCAGCTCCCCAACAGTATTGCCGCAGCAGCCAGCATACAATTATTTTAAGTGCTTTCCAAGATTATTACTCAAAAAACTTGGCTGCACAAAATAGCAGAGGAATGATCTTTTATCTGTTAGTGTTCCTTGTCAAGCCTTTAATCTGTGTTTTTTGTTTCTTTACAAGTTCTTCACATGAATACATGACTAAAAGAATAAAACAGAATTCATGTGTTGAATAGCACATTTAGACTAGGCTCTACTAATGAGGTTTCTTTGCAAAATTTGTTAGTGTCATATTGCTTTCAGGAGATTAAATGTCTTCTTTTCTTGTAGAACAATACCTATTTAGTTAGATCTATTTGGCATTTATTGCATTGTATTTTCCGTTTTCTAACTACATCTGAAGAGAAAAATCCCTTCCCTTTGTTCTCTCATGCACAAAGCTTTCAAAAATAGAAAGAAAAGAGTACCATCAGAAAATGAAATAGAGAGTTCACCTTCAAAGTATTTCATGTGACTGAAAATAGAATAATTCCATTTCATGGAGTGATGTATTTTCAGTGCTTTCTCTATCTGCAGATTTACTGTCGTGTCAGAAAAGTAACTTGAAATCTACAGCAAGGAAAGAGAAGGAAGATATCTCTACTTCCTTCTGGAACATATTATTACCAAATACCTTGAGTCTCTAGACTATTGGTTCATTGGGTGCAGTATGAAAGTTTTCTTTGACCTTTGACCTTTTGAGTTTCAAAAAGTTTGAATCATCGAAGCAGACCTCTGCAACCACACAAATGTAAATAATACCAGTTTAGCCCACTGGCCTTTAAACCCAACTAGCTCGACAAAGCCTGAGAGTTACTAAAATACAGGTATATGGATTTGAATCACCAAGTATAATATATGTTGCACCACTTTGGAAACATTTGGGTTAGACAAATGATTAATGAGAAATACTCTTTCATTTTTACTTTAAAGGAGTTCAGTGAGATAACTAAGTTTATCAGAGGAACTAAGAAGATAATGTTACCCATTCTGCTTGATACCTTTCAAGCTGCAATTAGATTACTGGCAGTCATTCTGATACCAGACATTAAACCACACATGCCCCAAATCTTATCTGAACTTATACTAAAATTAGTACATTTAGCAAAATCTGAGGCGTTCAGGTGTGAAAAATTTGCACTTTGGAAATCATCTGTGTAATTTTGAAAGGCCTGTTCAATCTGCAAATCTATAAGTGTGATTTGTTCTGAATGAAACATTCACAGTTTAATGTAAAACCCAGAGAAGTTCCTGGGAACTGATTGCATACAATGATTGCATTTCCTACTTCTAGTGCCTCCCATCCTAAAATAATTTTTAGATAGGTTGAAAAGAGGTTTCTGGGGTATGCTGACACTTCCTAGGTGCTGAGGTTGGTGAAAGAGAGACATGATTACCTTTGTAGATATGACAAGCATGTGAAATTACCAACTCTATTTTGCTGATTGATAGTTCTCTTTTATTCCTCTGATTGCAGCTATAAACCCAGCAATGCGTTATTCCACAGCATTCACCATCCTGTGGCAGAAAATCTACCGAAGAGTGGGGCTGGTGACCCAGCAAAGGTGCTGGTGGTTTGAGAGTGGATCTAAACTGCACAGTGCTGTGCAGCTCAGAGGCACCCTACAAGGCTCTGGTCACAAGGGCATGGTACCTGGTCTAACAGTGTTTTGGACCTGATGATTCTCAGCCTGGGAGGAGAGCTTCCCTAGAGTCTAGCTGTGACAACTAGATAAGGAAAATTCATAGAGACTGCAGAAGGGATTACATTTTGTCCATAAACTACCTTGAGGACCCAAGTAAGGCTTAAATGATATAAAGACGTTGAATAAGATATTTGTGTTGATCTACAGGAGTTGACTGAAATTTTGAAAGCAGTGTGAAAGCCTTTAAAACACGGAAATAATTTTAAGAATAATACTGATGTTATGGAACCCTTACTTCTTCACATCTTGAAGGTAATGAGACATTTTCATTGAACAAAAAAAAAAAGTAATTTTATAAATTATCAGTGAATGTGAGTTATACTTCACTGAATCACAAAATGCAACTTTGGCTTTGTAATTATATATCAGCATACTATACTATTCAGTGGTGATCTGATATGTTACATGAATTCAGAAAATCAGTGTTAGGAACAAATAACATGCAAGTAATATTCTAAGACACTCTCTAATAATATTAGCAGAAATAGGAAAGAGTGTGTATAACAAATACCTGAAAATTTTATTTACACAGAGAAATATATACACATGCATGCCGTATCTGACATCTGTTTAAAGAAGGTATCTGTTATTATGTGTTTCCTGAAAATTTTGTAGTAATATAGTTCAGTCAGATATTATTCTTGACACACCTGTTCTTAATACTGTAAATTTAACATAAAATATAGAAAATATCTGCATTTTTACCAGTCTTTAAAATTAGAGTTTGCTGTGAGTTGTTGTGATCCCTGATCTGGGGAAAATAATAATATAGAGAAGGAATCTTCTATGTCAGCAAGTGCTGAGTTATAGCAGTTGTTCAATAAATTTTTCTAATCCCCAGGCATCCTATAGAGTGCTTGTGGCTGGAAGAGTTGCAGCTATTGAGTATTGGTCAGCTACTCCTCGTGATGTTCATAAATATGGTGGTGTGTTCATGTAAGGCACAACCAGTGCTGCACCTACTGAACTGGGAGAAAGACTGAGATTCAGATTTTCCTGTATGCCTTGGTGCCTTAAGCAGGGCAGTTCTCATCATTAGCACGCATATGTGTGTGGACAAGGTATGAGAGATATCGTGTGCAATCTGACTGCACTTATTTTCAGCTAGTGGAAATCAGTACATCCTCAACTTGAGACACAAGTTGTTCTGTTAGTGCAGGAGTTTAGGAGATAGGGAAAGGTTTAACAATGACAATTTTTGTTGATCTGACAATACACAACATTAAGTGAAATAATAATTATAACTGGCATAGCAGAAAGAGTCTAGACAAACAAATATCTTCAGAGATAGAGAGTGGAAATTTAAAGATGTCTATGAGCTCATAGAGATTTCAGAGTTGTTGCCTATTATTTTCATTCATTGTTGAGAACAGAGGAGGAATTATGTGATTTAAACTAGACCATGGGCAATTTAATTAGATACCAAGGCAAATTTTTATAGGACAATAGATGAAATCCCCCTTGCATTTCAGTCCTTGCAAACATGTCAGGCTACAGATAACACCCAGCTATCCTTGCCTGTAAAGTTCTTGTCGTTGTTGATAAAAGTCTCTAGTTAAGGATGCTTTGGTGTAATCACTAGGCAGAGAGAATCCCCTGCTCTTTCTTGTCATGCTGCTTTGCCTAATGGTCGACAGCCTTTTCTCCTACCCAAATATCTTCATCTACTTTTTTTCCCCATCCAGAAGAGCATTGACAGGATAATAATGACTCCCCAAATGCAGAGACTACAATTTTGCATGCTGCTTACATGGGCCACATAAAGAGTAAAGGTAACAGGCTATATAAATAAAACCCCAAAAAATTATTTCTTTCCTGGACATTTAAGAAAAGACGTAAGCCATACATCTGACTTTATATTGTTATGGATAATTATAAGATATTTCAGCTGATGGCATGCATATATTTAGGTGGTGTAAATCAGCCTTGTTTCATCTGGCTGAGATTGATCACTGATCTTTTCTCCCTACAGATACTGCATCTTTTGTATTTTCAACAAAAATTGTGAGCAACATTCTACTGATAAGCCTGTGAACTGAAATCATGCTGAATAAGAATGAGAGGTGGAGAAATAAGATATCTGTTCTGCAGTGGTTCAAGTTTACTTTTTTGCTGTCATATATTCTCCAGAGTTCTCCCTTCATATTTTTTCAATTAACTGAAGCAAATAGATCTCTTTTACTCGGGAGTTTTTAGGGGCCAAGAGACCTTCACTATTAGGGGGGTACAGTGTTGGAACAAAAATGTGTTATTAATGCTGTAATTCTGTAAAAGGGTCACTCACTTGTCTGTGTGCAGGGCTGGTCTTTCAGCTTTCGCTCTGTTTTGTTTTCTTTTCAATAATTGATAAAGCCTTCTCACACCTTCAGCCCATGTGTCTAGCAATTACTCATACTGTTTTCCTGCCTTTATTTTTTTCTTTTGCAAGCTTTAACTCATTTATGTAGTCTTCATTGATTCCTTCCATTTTTTTCTATTTCCTCTAGATCTTTCAGCTGTTCTTTAAAAGTCATGTATTTCGCTACTAATTGATTGCATTTTTCTGTCAGTGAAACTATCGTTTGTTATGTGTTAATTAGTGCTGCAATCACACCCAGGTATTCCAAATGTCTCCTCTTGTCATAGTCACATCTGTTTTTTATGCAATTATGTTCATCAATTTTTTTATTTGAAGTCCAGTAGGTGTGTGAGGCTCTTTGGGACCATTCCATGATGCTAAAAATTCAATTGACTGCATTAGCCATGCTAATATCTTGGGCTGGGCATGACCCCTATCATATTCAGCACTCTGTGTAAAGTGTTAACCCCCTTTCGTGAACCTGTAAGAGCTTGCACTCTCATTTTATTAAAAAAATCAGTTTTTTGTCCTTTTTGATCTACATGAAAGCCTAAAAGATGTAGGACCTGTGCAGTCCAATCCTAGAAGGCAGAAAACAACTAAAAGCACAATTTTTAAATGTCACTTGTGTAAATTGTGAGCTTTTTGATCAGCCTAATAATTCTTGGGTGTTGGTAATCACCTCTGATCAGCAGCATCAATGCTTCAAGTCCTCAACTTGAGACACAAATAGTTCTGTTAGCGAAGGAGTTTAGGAGATAGGGAAATGTTGAACACTGACAATTTTTGTTGATCCTGATGATGCACAACATTAGGTGAAAGTATAAACCCTTGCATAACCATTTTAGGCTTTAGACAGATCTTCCTCCGAAGCTATGCTTCCCTACGTCTGAATACCCCAGATAAAGAGCATATTGACAAAGAAACGAAAGAGTTAAGCATCCTATAAAATCTACCCATCTTATTATCTAAATAACTGATGGTGCCTTTAAATTTGTGTAAGAGCATACCAGAGTAATGCAATCTTATTCTCTGCTTGTCTCCAGCACTTACATTATCAATAGAGTTCACTGAGTGGGAAATTTTCACTAATATTGTGAGCACTAGGAATAAGGGAAGGAAAATTCAAGACTTCATTGCATTGTTAAATAAGAAAAAGCATCTCGCAGTACTAGAATATCCCCAGAGTCTTTTTGAGTAGTAGAACTAAAATTTTGTGCTTAGGGCTGTTTTGACCTCAATAAGAAAACCCACTATTTCTGCCTCACTCTAGAAAGATCTTTTTCTCTTTATCACTCCTCATTCAGGCTAAAAAACCAAAGAACACCTTGCACCCATTAAAAAGAAAATGAAGGAAAAGTATGATCAGTTTTAAATTCAGGTACTTGACAGTGATCTATTATTCTGTCTTATAAAGAAATCACATAGATATTAAAAAGATATGTGAAACTTTTTTAAGGAAACATTTGAAATTTCACTTTTTTATTATAAGACAATAAATCTGGGTATTAAAGGGATGATGTTTTGTTGCATTTAGGAGTTGGCAATAGATTTCTCTCTTTGATGTCACCTTAATGGTGAGAATTTCCCGATGGGTTAATTAGCTAACCCCTATAACATCTACCTTTTTTCATGCAAGTATATGATATTACCTCTAGAAGAGACTTCTCAAATGAATGCCTTTCAACTTAACCAACAGATATTAAATGAACCTGTTCATAAAAAGGAAGTCACAGGGAACAGTTTGAAATGCATTACTTTAAGAAGTTTGGAAGTGTCTAGAACAATTTTGCAGCTTTGTAAGTCTTCAAGGTCATGTGAGAGAGCTTAAGGCTTAAAAAAGTTGGAGGGAACAGCTGCAGCTTTTGAAAACAGTAAAGGCAAACTTGAAACGTAGTTTTATCAAAGCTTGGCTGTTTTCTTATCACAGGCAGTATACGCCACTAATCTCTTCCTTTTGTTTAAACAGATGCTATTTGCTTGGCAAGTTGCTGAATTTTAAATGCAGAAAATTATTATACAGGAGAAAAAATTTTGACTAGAGGTTAGAAACAGAAGGTTAAGTTCAGGAGAAAAATCTTATTTTCTCTGACATCTTCCAAGCTGTGTGAGGAAAGTTTTCCCCCCACACTGGGAATTATAAATTTTGATATTTTTCAATGTAAAGAAGGGAGTTTTGCATTTGATATTTTTTGTGTTTGTGGCCTATTTTTTTGTTTTTTTTAGTTTCCAAATATAATAATGGTAAATGGTCAAAACCCTTTGGATATATTTTGCTTGCGTGATTGCATTTGGTGTTAGTGAAAGACTAGAAAGAATAATTCAGAGGATTACAAATTCTCCGTCTCCCTTTGGTGTGTGATTATACAGTTCTTTTTTATCAGCACAGCTCATTTTTACTCTGGTTAAGTCAGGTTAATCAGCACTCATGACATGGGGGCACAGGGGTTTTGGCCCATTAATTGTCTATAGTAAAGCTCAGCCATTTTTCATCATTTTTTGAGGCTGGATTGGAAATCTTACGAAAAGTGGCTATTCTTGGGATGGATCTCAGATAGTGTCCACAGCTTTCTTCTAAGCCATTCAAAACATGTGAGCAGAACAGCCATGGAGTCCTGATGCAATGCAAAGCTTCTGGACATTTCTGTTATGACTTAGGCAAGAAAATGATGCTTTGTATTGCACATGAAGTGATTAATCAGCTCCCAGTTACGGTTAGATAGTGTGTCAATAGCTGCTGGTTTTGAAATCAGCAGTGACCTGATTTAAAGGCTGGTTCCACCTAAGCATATGTGGTTTTTCTCAGAGCACACAAAACACACATTGCTGAATATAATTTGGGGATATGGGTCTAATCTGATCTGCTCAGCCCAAGAAGGGGTTAGCTTTCAGGGCTGAGGAATCAAGGTTGCTGCTGGAACAAGTTTTGCCTCTAGCCCTTCAACTTCTCAGATCCAAACACAACAGATGGTACCTCTTGCAATACAATATCTCTTTAACATCATGCTGAGGTTTTGGTTCAGTAGGGGCTCTCAGCATTGATTTCTGCAGTGCTCTGTTTTTATGTTTTTTTTCCTTTTATTGAGTGGCTCCCATTTCTGTCAAGACATAACATATTTAGCCAGTTATGGCTGCCAAGTTCTCTAACAGAAATGATTCTGTAACACTCCCAATTTTAAAGTTGATTTCTTCTTAGCACTTCGTTACCAGAAAGAAAAGAAAAAAATCCAAATTGCCTGTGTTCTCACCTTCATTCTATATTCTGCTCTGTCCCAAGAGACATTCTCTTCACTCCCTGCATGCCTCTGCTCTTCCTGTTAAGAACTGATCATTGAGAGATGACTGTACCTGAATTAAGGTGCAAATGAGACCATATGCTAAAGTCAATAGTAAAGATTTTATCTAGCAATAAAATGTGAGGTAGAGAAAGAAATAGAAAAGAGAGGAGACGGAGAGAGAGAAAAAGGGAAAGAGACAGAATGTACAAGGGAGTCACCACCTGTGGCTCCAGGAGTGTCCCATTGACTCTTCTTTACCTTTGGCTTCTTGGTGATGGAGGTCCCCAGATTGTTCCAAATTTTTCATTGTTTCTACATTTTAGCTAACAAAGGAATTAATGCTTATTGGCTAGACAGTTTTCCTATGCTGTTGGTTAAATGCTTCTCTCTCTTCTAAGGCTAATTAGTCTGCATGCTTAGTCTCTCTCTTGAGTCAGTGGGTTGTGAATTGGTGGTTGTAGTCTCCCTCTGCCAAAATCCCCTTTTTCTCAGTCCGAGCTGATTTCAGTACCTTTGCTGAGTTTGCTTTCCTTGTTGCTGCATTCTTTATGTCTATTATCAGTGATACATTCTTCTCCCCAAGCAGTTGTTAACCTTCCCCTAGACCTGAGATAACATTCAGACAATAGTATCACCTTTATCTTATCTCAAGTTCCTGTCATGGTGGCTTAATTTAGTCCAATTTCTGGGTATCCACAGAGGCATATTCAGGGGTGGGGCTTCAGTGGTGGTTTCTGGGTGTCCTGGTTTAGGGCAAATTTGAGAGAGACTCTCCAAAGGGGACCCCTCCAGAAAAAAAACCCACACGGCCCCTCCCCCCCCACCGGTCCGGGAAGAATTCCTTGGAGAGAAGTGGAAAGAACCTGTTNAACAGTCCAGGAAGAGATCTGGACTGTTTAGCTAAACTAGCTAAATAGCAGGAGCAAGAGCAAACAGAAGCAAGAGCAAGAGTGAAAAGCAAAAGCAAGCAAAAAGCAAAACAGCACTAGGTATTGCCTGTCTCTGTGTCCTGCCGGCCTTGGGGGAGAGGTTGATAGCAAAAAAAACCAAAACAAAACATTCACTCTTTTGAGACAGTCTTAAAGGCACAGAACATGATATCCAGCAAAAGTAGCACACATAAATGGGGATACAAACATCATAATGTCACCCTAGGACACTGGGCAAGGTGCCATCTGCCCCATCATTTAGGCTAGTCCTTGTTTGACTGTTGAGATGTGTATGAGCAGTTGCTGCTTTATGCAGTCTGCCACAGTGGGAATTTTTGTCTGGATGTAGTACTCAGAATGTGATAGCCAGATCTGACTTCTGCAAGGCTTGGAGTTAGCACCATCCTGTTGCTCCATCCTGTGCCTAAGCAAAGTCCTTCTGTGGCCTTAAAAGTGTTTGAGACAGGCAACCGTGATCTTTCAGTCTTTACACATCCCACAGGTAGACAGCTGCTCACACAGTTCAGGAGCAGAGATGTTTGTGATGACGTTGGGGAAGGTTGGCAGCAGAAAGGTGGTGCATTTTAATTCTTGAATTTGTTCTTGCTGTGCAGGTATTTCATCCCTGGCACAATTCCACCTGTACAGCAGAATGTTAATTTTTCCTTGACTGACTTGTATTTGGCAGAGGCTGTAAACAGCTTAAAAAACAACAACAAAGGAATGGATCCCTTGCTGCTCTGCTTCTGACATTTCCATCACATACTGAGGGATAGCAGCATGAGGGTGAGATGGGAGAGATGTAACACTTTTGAAATTATTTGTCTACTGTTACTGGAGATAATTTCTGAGAAATGTTTTGCTACTCCTATGTTCCAGTTACTGGGTTCTTCCTCAGGTTTTCAATGTTTGTTGTCAGATTTTTCATTTTTAGGAATGGAGGTCTTTCACCAAGATTGTTTTTAAAATGTTAATTCTTAATGGTATTGTATTCAAATGAAAATGCTTAGTTTTCCTTTTGTAAAACAAATGTGAAGAGTAATTTGTAGGAAACTAAAAGTGAGACTCAGACTTTTTCTTTCCCCTGTTATCCTTACTTTTTTGGTACTATATACTATGAAAAAGAGCCAAAAGCAATTTTTTTATGTATTCTGCCTTCTCAGGGTTTATCAAACACTGCACTCGGCATAGTCCTTAGATAAAAATCCTTAGAGTTCATTTCCTTTGGTCTATCTCCAAGGATGGGTTGTCATTTATGACTTCAGTATCTCCCGCTGTTTACAGATAAATTCTTTTTGTGGTGTGTTCTCACAGTGAGCATCAGAGGTACTACTCTAAAACAAAATTGCGTAAATATTTCTATTTGTCAGCTTATGAATTCACCTGAAGTGAAACTCAGCAACAGGAGATATTTGTCTCATCATTCTCTCATTTCCTATATTTTTGAGGTTTAATATGCTGCAGTAATTTTTCTTTACATTGTGATACCTGAAGTTCCACTTTAACAGGAATTAACAAGGTGGGAGAGAGTTTATGAATTTACCTTCACCCAGCAAAGGCTGGAGTTGCCTCTGGAAAGAACAGCTATTGTTAAATCCATGTTTCTAATAAAATATCTCATGAAATAAGAACCTGCTTTAGGTCACTGGGGACAGCTCTTGATGCTGTTCTGATTTGCCCTGTAACCTGTCTCTGATAACGCTGTGACTTCAGATATTCCTGCAGGGTATGACTGATTCATGGATCCTTGCATCGCTGTGAGCTTTAGTCTCCAGTGGGGCTTTTCTTATCTGGATTGAATTTTTCACAGTCAGTTCCTGAGCATTACCAGGCTGCTAGGGTTTTTTGGTGGGTTGTTTGTTTCTAACAGCTGGGAGTAAATTTGCTGTTCCTGTTTTAAATATAGCCCTTGATACTAGTTTACTTTCATTGCCTTGACAGCAGTTTCCATAAATATCTGACCAAGTCAAGTCTGTCAAGGGGTCTGCATTCATCGTTTAACGACTGTGCAGGTTGTTATCACTTCACTGGTATCTTTTCCATCTTGAGTGATCATATCCCTTTCCAGTCTGTACTTCCTTCAGAAATGTATTCTAAAAAACCTCTATAGAATATAAATGAAATAAATGGTATTATATAATATTATAAAGTAATAATATAATATTGTATATAATAGTAAAATAAATTTATATAAAAATTATGGAAAGAAAATTAAGAATATCTAAGATCTGATTTTTCTTTAGATTTTGTGTCAGAGGTACTCATGGATTATTTGCTTATGGTTACACTATGTCTTAGGAGTTTTCATCCTATGATTCAATTTCTCTCGGAACTTTATGCTACAGGTCCTTCTTGGTATTGCAGTCTCCTAGAAGAAATTAAATCTCCAAATCCCTGAAAGGCTTTCCAATGTGGATTTAGGGACAATACTGTTATTCTTCAAACATATGTAGAAGTATGTAGTGTACCACTACTGTAGTGTACCCTTTTAGGGTTTATCTCTCCCACAGGTTGCAGACTTACGGCATTTTGGGATGTGCCTCTGCCTTGCACCTTCTTGTCTTCACAGAAAAGGATTGTTGCACTTGGGTTGAGATCTTCCAGTAAAAGACAGGAGGCTGGAGGACTTTAAGACTGGGCTAAGGATGACATAAAAGTAGTAAAGACTTGGAGCATTGGAAGGTGGAGGTAGAGATCTTCAGGTTTTGCTGGATTCAGTGTGACAATTTGTCCCCACCTGTTTGCATAGGGATGTATTCAAGTAAATGTGGCTTTGGAGGTATTTGCACAAGTAAGGGCATGGCCTTGTGGCTCTTCAAATGAAAGCCTTGCCTTTAATTGTTCTTCTCTCAGCTTGTCTTACAAGCTCCATTGTTGCATGTTTCTTGCTCATTTTCTCTCCTCTGGAACATATTCTCCTGTTTACTCTGAGGGTTGTTTTGATAATTATGTGGAATTGTGGATTTCCTTATTTTTTTGTAGATTGGAATGTACCTGTGGTAGATAAGGTATACTCTTCTTTTTTTGACTTAGCTACTTGTACCTAGCTGAGGAGGAACTGTTCCCTGCTTTGTGATCCAGTGTGTATCAGGAAAAAATACCTGCCTCCATTGAGCTTTTTAGTGCCTCACAAACTGTTAAATGACTGAGTATTTTTCATTCAGATGGAAAAGTAGTACTGGTACTTCTCTCTGAGTAGTGGTCCAGATGAGACACAGAGGTTTCTGTTTTTATATGTTCTGCAATTTTTTCCATTTCTGCTGGAGTGGGTTCTGATAAATTCTAGAATAATTGGATTTGAAGGGATTAGCTGTAGAAAATATTTTTTACTTTTAACTCAGGTAATATCAGGATGGTGATATTTTATCATTATACTCTGGTATAATTTTCATAGAAACAAGGCTTACGTAGTGGTGTTCTTCAGCATAAGCATTAAACCAAAGTCTATTTAAATCAACAATAACTCAGTGTCTGACTTAGTGAATCAGGACTGAATAAACAAACTAATTTTCAGAAGTCAGGACCTCCTTTTGTTCTCTTACTGTTCTTCACTTAATGATGATATTTGTTTCTGACAAACACATTATGGATTTTAGAGATCTCTTCCTCTTTTCCCTTTTAGTGGCCTGAGTCTGGTTTGCAGATTTTGTACAATATCTGCATTCCCTATAATTCTGGTTTCAGCTGTGCTGACCCTCCCATTGAGGTCATATGTGTTTCAAGTAACAGCAGTTGATATGCATATGAACTCTAAATGTCCTGATCTATGTCAACATTTTCCCCTCTTTATTCAGCCTTTTCACAGGGAGAATCTTTCACTATCTAATATAGGTAACCAAGACACCAATTTATTTCCTTTGCAGAACTGAAACCAGTCTTCCTGAGCTGTCAGATTGCCAATTTTCTGTGTGAATGACTTTTAAAAGTCACTGAGATGCAGAGAGTAGATGCTTTCTGACCAATTTTTATATTTATAAGGCGAGGTTAAGAGCTTGATAGATTCAGTTTCAGCAGGTAACATCTTAGATGATGTGTTCAAAAGAAGGGGTTATAGAATGATGAAGAATAGTTTTTTAAAAAAAGCAAAGAGTAGAATAAAAAGCCTAAAGTCATTACTTAAAATCCAGACAATGTTCTTCCCCAATTATTAAATAAAAGCCACATAATATCAATTACACAAATATGTGCTTTTTAATGCCCAAGAACAGTTAATGAGAAAGGGAAACAATGCAATAGTAAAACTTAAAAAGCTGCCCCTGATTCAGTTGACTCTGCCCTTACTGTCAGTGTTCAAAAGCAGCAATATTCATTACAATTTCTTTTCACTTAACCTCTACTTTGCATATGGTTTGTGCAAAAAAGATACAACATCCAATATTTCCACTTGAAGTTAAGGGTATTTATAGCACAGGGCATAAGCCTGAAGGTTTATTCAACCCTCATATTTAGCAGTAAATAGTTCATTTTATTTCAGTGATATAACTTAAATTTGGGCACTATCTTTTTGTTGGTCAGCACAGACTACTGCAGCCTCTTCTAGAATCATGTACATAGTCTTTCATCCTGAATTATTTAAAACTAGAAAAAGAAACAAAAGGTTTTTTTGATAAAGAATATTAAGTTGTGAAAAAAATGGAATTATTAATTTTGTGGTGACATCTACAATTTAAAAAATTCCTGATGTTGCTTTTCGTAGTAGTCTTACATAACCTTTATCTGACAGTGTTTCTAATCAGAATTGCTAGGTACAAGGGAAGTATCAAATTTTATAACACATTTTCAAGGCAGACAATTAATTTGCAAGCAATTAATTTCTAAAGTTTTCATTTATGACTATGATTTTCTTTTTGAGGATTACTTTGACATTTGTATTCTTTGAAGCTAGCACAGATAATCCTCATCTTTCCACATCAGAATCTGTGTTAATTTCAGCTGAAATATTAGAAGTACTCTAGATAGCCACAAAACCTCCTTATTTTTAATGAATTACAATGGTATTTCAGAAGGTAACACTTGGAGGTAGGCAGTTAGAGGAAAGGAACTGTACTACCATAACTCTATTCAAGGCAGAGATTTTCCCTTTAAGCTATTGTTTAAATGTCTCATTTACCAATAGTTTTCATTACCTTCTGCTTCCTTTGTTCTGGTACTGAGGAGCTGGAAATGGAATCCTTTGTCAGCTTTGTAGAGCTTTCTGCGATTGCCTGTTCATTAATATAAGAACCAGGCAGACCCTTATGAGTGGCTAGTTGTATATCAATGTAGCTCTTGTATATCAGTGTGGCAGCCCAATTTTACTTGAGTCATGCCACTAATTCCAGTGAGCTATTGTTTACAGTTTACTGTGACATCCAGCCTTGGTTCAAAGACTTTGTGATGGAAAACCCAGCATGTCCCTGGGGAAGCAGATCCTAAAATGTGTTACCAGTGCTAAAAGAAGACTGTATTTTATTTCTGCATTTTCTAAGATTCAGTATGAAGCCTGTTTTTGACCTCCAATGGTTATGCCCTAGTATTTGCTCATGTGATTAGGGTAGTATCAAAATTTTATTCCCACCCGAGAATTGAACAAGTTCTTTGTTGCTGTAAAAAAGCTGGTGGTGCTATTTTTTATTTATTGATTTGTTTTCTTTTTATTTTTCGATCTCAGTCAGAACAGCATAAATTTGGTATTTATGTACTCCTGTGGTATGTTTTTGCTGTGCAAGAACATACCACATGTTGGATATGTCATGTTGGACATGATTTCACAAGCTAATATATCTTAACTTTTTTAAACATGGGCAGCCCTTTGAGAAGCACTGAAAAAATTAGCACAGAAAAAGGTGTTTTCACGAATGCTTCAGGAACTGATGAACCCAGATCACTCTCATAATTGATAGTTCTTGAGTAATGCGATCACTTTTGGAAACTCTTCCACTGTGGCACCTGTGGCACACTGTGGCAGGGAAGGAAAGAAGCATACTCTTACATTGCCAGAGATAATGTATATTTTTGCATTTTCATTTAAAAAGATTGAAAATCTGGCAGTTATGGTCAGTGAAACTTGGCTTAAGTTGCTTTTCTATTCATTCACTATTACAGGAGCAACTGTGCACCTGGGTGCTGCATAACTATATTTTCATGCCTGTTTTAGATCTGTAGTGCTGAAAAGGATGTGAAGAAATTACTTGCTTCTTCCCTCCCCCAAAGACAGGATGAAACAGATTTATAGTATTCCTAATGTATATTATTTTTTCAACCAGTTTTTAATAATGTTTGGTGATGGGAATTCTTCTCCCTCTGAAGACAATTCATTTCATTGTTTTACCCTCTTGACTGTTAGAAATTATTTTAAAGGAAAATTTGGTATAATGCTCTCAAAGCTCCATGATTATTGAACAGGGTGGATGAAATATTTTTCTGCCTGTTAAGAAAGAATGTGCTTTATAAAATCTATTGGGACTCTTGAAGACTATCACTTCCTTCTCTTTACTATGTATAGTTGTAAAAAATGCATTTTGTTTTTTGGAAATGTGCCTTTTGTGCTCCTGGCGTGGTTGTCAAAGTCAGTAAAAATTTAGTAGGGATTTCATAATTATCTATGTTTGCACCTAGATATTTTTACTGTCCTCATCCCTCAAGATCCAGTAACAGAAAGTAAATGGCAGTAGATATAATTATTTTCCATCTCTGTCAAAAATGAGGAAGCATAGTTTCATTGTAGTTGGTGAGGTGGCTGTATCTTTGATGAGGCAGTGTGTTATATTGGCTCAGTGAATATGTGATTTCCTTCCCTGAGCCAAGAAATCTTTCATGGCAACACAGCATGCTGGATTCGCATGAATATCTGATGAGTTTGGAGTGTTTCTTAGGTGCATATGAAAAACCAAACCCGAAACCCAGTGAAAAAGCCCCACTTGTAGCTGTTGTGCCTGGACTATGTGCTAGAAGTTTATTGAGATCACGGGCCTTGTTAGCGTTGATTGTGTGATCAGTGTTTACATCCAGAACACGAGTCCTGCCTCGGATGTGCAGTGCTTATAGACAAGTACAGACTGAGATTCCTCCCTCCAGCAGTTTTACAGGTCAGGATAATAACTTTGGTTTCCCAGATCCACCTATCATGAGGTGTCAGCTGATTCAGTGTCACCATTGGCACAGTGGATTTTCACCACCTGTGCCAAAGTTCTTTGAATTCTCTTGATTGATAGAACTGGGGGATTACCTGAGGCCTTTGCTTGGTGAATCACCCCAAAGCAAAAAGAAAAATGGTACAGAGGAAATTGGACAATAGATATGTGGTAAGATCTGTGCAGAAAGAAACACTTGAGCATCATTCTGTTCCTTGTTAATACTGTGGGAGTAAAATGAAATGTGTATTTTCCTCTTTAAGACTGGTCTTGAAATTATATTGTATTTTCTTTGTCTTTACTTGATTTATGTATAGTTTTCAACAGTGTGCATTATTTCCAGTTTTCCTGGTGGTTTGTTGTATAGGAGGCAGAAAAGGCAAGGTTTTGGATACCCAAAAAATCTTGTGAAGCTTATAGATGGATCTGGTAAAAATGGCAGCAAGGTGTGGGTGGAGTAAAATATGGATTATTTCTATTAAAAGTAATTTATAATATGAATAAAATTTATGAAATTATTTCACTCGAGTAATTTATTCAGAGATAAGCAAAAATGCTATTTTAATAATTTTCCCCTTTTTGTGCTTATCTCCGTGGTTGGAGGATTTTTTGAATTTCTAGGCTACAGCCAGATGTTCTATAAGATTCTGAAATATTCTTCACTCTAATCTCTTTCATGTTTATAACACTTGCATGAGAATAGATGTGGTAAGATCAGAAATAGGTTCACTCCTTTAAATCTCTAAAAGTCCCTATGTCCTTTCTTCCTAAGCCTCATATCCCTCAAAACTTGCACTTTTTGCTGTCATCTAAGTTAGAAGTATTTTGCCCGCTGTTTTTGATTTTTATATTCCAGACAACCAGACCTTCACCATTTATTCCTTCAGAAATTCATCAGGTGAGCATTTTTTTCCTTATCTTTGGTATGCAGCAGCTTGTATGACTGTTTTCCCTAAATCCTATTTTTTAGATAACCTGCTTGTTTTTCAAGCACTTCTTTAGTCTTTTTGTGCCTTGTTTTCCCTGTCTTTTTTTTTTTTTTTTAAATTTTCTTTTTGCATCGGGATATATTTTCCATCTNCCTTGTTTTCCCTGTTTTTTTTTTTTTTTTTAAATTTTCTTTTTGCATCGGGATATATTTTCCATCTTGCAGCACATGTTTATGGTGAAACAGGTGTTCTACTTTCCTGAGTATCTGTTTGTGGTCACTAGATGCAAACATGTACCCCAGCACCACAGCTCAAATCCTTCTGCCCTTTGGCAGATTTATGAGAAACACAAGGCTCAGCTTTCCCTGAGACATTTAATTATAAAATGAAGCAATCACTATAGTCACGTGAAAGACATGCAGAGGCCAGCTAGTTTCTTCCTGGTGGCAAGTGAAAACTGAATGAATTAAAAAATGCCCTGCTTGGCTTCTCACTAACAAACCAGCTCAGGCAAACATAGGAGTACTCCAGGTATGTGTAGGACCGAATTCAAGTTGCTGACACATAGAATTAAATTGTTCATGTACATGTGAATAAACTCTTACTGTTACAAGACATATTTGAAGCATGAGTCTTAGTGATGTGTAACACTTTTGAAGTGTGTCTAGAACTATCAGAGAGGCCTCTTAGAAAACAACTTAAATATAAAAGAAAAATAGGTGTCGATGTCCCTTTAATCTCTTTTGGTACTTCTTGGAGAACAATGGCAACATTTGGTGCTGCTGACTATCAAAATTTGTTGCATGGATTTATGGATTTCAATTTTAGTGTGTAGCTGAGCTTCTAGATAATGGGATGTATACCTATAAACCAAGAAGTTCTGCTGCTTAATTTGCTCCTAATTCCTAAAGGATTACAAAATTCTCTTATGAATCCTATATTTTTCTAAGCATTCTGTGGCAGACACAGTGCAAAATTTTTACTGATGCTTTGGAAATGGCCTTTTCTTCAGGTGTATCATATCTGATTTGTTGTCTTGCCTCTTCCTTCTTGCTTTGCAGTGTGATAAAATTTTAATAAGAACTGATGCCTTCCATTCTTATTTGGAAAACATTGTTTCCTAGGAAATAATTAATGACACTTACTTTCAGACAAGTCATACACATAAATGAGGGAAAAAAAAGTGCTTTTTGTCTGAGAAAATGTAATTTTAATCTTTTTTTTTCTGTTTTTCTGTGCCTGAGGTGTTTTGAATGGGGTCTACTGGCTTAATGAGTTGGCATTTTCTATACCAATGTCCAGGCAGCTTTACTCTAAAAGTGTTGTGATGAGAGATTGATGAATCGGTATATTATGACTTGCATCCCTCTTATTTAAGTGTTGACCAATGGTATTAAACCATAGCTCTTCACAATTGACAACGAGCACTAGGTACCACCCCAGTGAGGGCTTGTCACCAAAAGAAGCCACCAAAGTCTGCCAGTTCTGTACTGATGGCAAGAGACATGCACAGAGAGGGCCAATTGCAGAAAGATAGAAGGACAGGAGTTGACAGTGGAACTAAATTTCTAGAGAAGTAATTTGCATTCATTTTTCTTGGCAGGTCTGGCTGGCATGTTCTTCAGTTCTGCTTTGTATGATCATAACTGCAGGGAATTGTCCCATTGTGTGAATATTCCTTTTATTTGTAGAGATGGGCACAGAGAAAACTACAGCACTGCATAAGTGATTAAAACTCTTTGGTGTTCAACAGAAAGCTGAGAACTGGTTCTGTTTATAGAACTTAAAGAATGCTAAGAATAATAGTTACACAACCATTGTACAAGAAAAATGTTCTAAATTAAATTAAAAAATATGCCAGTATGTTGTTACGCCACAAGCACAAACCACTTCTCGAGTAATCCAGGGAGTGTAAGGAACTTGTGTAATGATTTTGAAACAGCCATGTGGCTAGCAAAATTCTTACCTGTGGCTAGGCACCCGTGATGCTGTCTGGTGCAATTTGATAGGTTAAAGAATATGTTTCTTATGAATTTGTTGAGAAGATGAGCAAGTAAATACACATCAAAGCAAGCAATTATTGTATGCTTTCTTTTTTGCTATTTATTGCTATCTTACTGCAGAATTGCTATTCTGCAATTTTACCCAACTAATTAAAGAAAAACACCACATTAAAGTCAAGGTCACAGTGATATTAAGTCAATAATCTGTAATTCTTGAATCTTGAAATCACAGAATAATTCCAAATTGTAAGGTTAGTAGTAGTTTTCTCATGGACAATTTTAAGTGGAGGATTGATCCCTTTCTAACAGTAATTATCTAATCAGTGCTATACGTCTACATTGTCCTGGGTGGTAAAAGATACAGCTGTCCCTCAAATGTATTTATTCAAGGAACCTGGGCATTTGTTCTCCTCTTCCACAGCAATCAGTACAGTCTCCTTGTTTTTCTTCAGGCAGTTTCAGAAATACTTATAATGATCCCTATTTCCATTTCCATCTTAAATAACATCCCTTTTGGTCATTGTTGTGCTTGATTTTATTCTCCTCTTCCTTCCTAAAATGGGACAAAACCTTTCAATAGAGGTATTGGTAAATTATACATAATAGCAACTATAACACAATAATGCAAGATTTTATGACTGAAGTACCTATTGACTTCTTCCATTATTGGCTAATTTTTACTTTTGAGAAGCTTTTAAAATCATAGCTTCCATAAATACACACACGCAGTATATCCATAAAACCATTAAAAACCGTTGATGCCTATTCACTTGAAAAATAAGGTAAAATAGAGTGATCACATATTCTTTCCTTGGTTTTGTAGTCTCTCACAAAACTTGTAACTCTCTAGACTGAGAACCTAGAAGAATGATTTGTCTCAAAATACATACAGTGAATGTGATTGTAAATGGTTGAGAGCAGCCTTGAGGAGAAGGGCTTGGGGGTGTTGGTGGATGAGAGGCTGGACATGACCCTGCAAGGCCAATGGTATCCTGGGCTGCATCCAAAGCAGAGTGGCCAGCAGGGCAAGGGAGGGGATTCTACCCCTCTGCTCTACTCTTGTGAGACCTCACCTGCAGTGCTGCATCCAGATCTGGGGTCCACAACCTAGGATTGAGTCCAGAGGAGGGCCCCAAAGCTGATCAGATGTCTGGAGTGCCAGTCCTATGAACAGGCTTGATAGAGTTTGGATTATTCAGCCTGGCTAAAAGAAGGTTCTAAGATCTTGTTTTTTTTACCAGTATCTAAAAGAAACCTGCAAGAAAGCTGGACAGGGACGATTTAGAAGGGCATGTAAAGATAGGACAAGGGAAAATAGCTCTAAACTGGCAGAGAGTAGGTTTAGATTAGATATAAAAAAAGAATTCTTTACTGTGAGGATGGTGAGGCACAGGAATACGTTGCCCAAAGAAGTTGTGGATGCCTGTGAATATTCAGGGCCAGATTGGATGGGGCTGTGAGCAATGCAGTCTAGTGGAAGATGTCCCTAGTTGTGGCAGAGGGATTTGGAACCAGATGATATTTAAAGTCCATTCTGACCAAAGCTCTTCTATGATTTTATCATTCTGTGATTAACTGTCATCAGAGCTGCTGTCCTGATAACTGAAGTTCACATTTCCTCTGCCTTTGCACAGGTTGAGATACGCAGGCAGTAGAGATACTTCAAGTTTGGAGATGGTCAGTGGCATAAACAAGTGAAAAGCATATTTTTGTGTCGTGGCCTTTGATTTTATAATGTTTTCTATTGGTTCTGCTTTAGCTTTCATTTCATGCTCAATGACAATTAGATGAATGTGAGACTTCTGAGTATTTGCAAGACAACCTCTTCATGTTGTTTCATGTTTCAACCTTTCACGATAATATAAAGGTATCCCACTGAATTAACTTGCTTTCACAAGGACATCCATAGTGAGATGACATACAAGTATGAATACATGGAAAGGTGAGTAGGGAATTTTGGCTGAAAGAACAGAACTGCACTTTCTGCCAGAGATAAAGGACATAGAACCCCAAAACAACAAAATCAAAATCCTGGAAAAGTATAAACAGTCTAAACAGTATGTGTTCAAACAGTGATGTAGATGACTCATGGCTCTCTAATGTCTTCAACAGGTATTAAAAAAATCTGCTTCCTGTGACTGACAGTGAACTAGGAAACTAATATGGTCTGTAATTTACTGTGGCTTTGATCACAAAATCCATAATATATTTTATTACAATATCTATTCATAATGAAATGATTAGCATCCTCCAATGCGTGCCTCAAATTTGGACCTATTTTCTTCATGTATCTTACACAATTTGAAACATATCAGTTAATTGGGGTTGTCATTTAGCTGCCAGCTTTACTGGAATAGATGTTTAAAACCATGTAAGACACACTGAATGAGGTTCCAGGTATCTAGTGGTCACTTCATGGTGCTCCAAATAAATATGACAATTTAGAGAGTATAAAATTAGTCTCATCTGCTAAATGCATCCTGCTGTGAAATTGCAGCCAGTTAGAAAAGGAAAGATGCCCTTAGCATAGAAAAATGGTTTGAGAGAATATGAAAGTTATAATGGAAAATGTAATAGGTGCCAGAAATAATTACACAGGTGACTTCCACAGGGTATAACTGCTACTCCTTGTATTCCTTCAGAAAAACCAAAACCTGTTATTAATTAAGCTGCAAAAATAGGAATATGTAGTACTCCTTTAACCATCACATAGTCTGTTTTTCTTTTATATAAGTTATATTATTTTAAAGAGTACTTGTTCCTGCAATCTTTCTCTGCAGAAACAGAGGTTCATTTAATATTCAATTTTTAGGATTGTTCTATTCTCTCCCAAGGTACTGCTTTGAAACACCTTAGCCAATGGAAAGCTAACATGCAGTGGTGTTTCTAAAGATGTATACAGAGCCAATAATTTGTGGAGGAGAAATGGCACTGCTCTGAATATTGACTATAAAAAACACATACTGCAAACCACCCATGTGTATAAAAAATATAAGGAAGGTGAAGAACTTGCAAATTAGGGAGTTGCTTCCTATAAGCATTGCTGCCTTTGAGGTAGTGGGTTTGGTTTCTAACCGGGAATCATGTCATGGTGGCTTCTGGGCCATTTGGTTTACTAAGCAGTTTCAGACATTTTCCTTCTATTTTACTCTTTCGCTCTCAGTGGTAATAATTTGATCTAATCCCACTGTTATAATTAAAAGGGGAGAAAAAATATCACCCAATTAAAAATCTGAAGAAATAGAGAGTAGGGAGGTATTACATCTCTTGCCTCACTATAGAGCTGCCCTTGAACTGCCACTACCACTTAATTTGTTGGCATCATTCTGAAGAATCTGAAGGCTGCTGTTAATGCAAGAGCCAAGGTGGCAGGTGGTTATTGCAGTGCACCCAGCTTTCTCCTTCTTAGTCGTCCCTTGCTTCTGATTGTGCTCATGAAAGGGGTGGGACAGGCTCTGCTGAGGCCACTCGTGAGTATGGAAACACACTGAGGTATGATGCAGGTATCCAAGGCATGATGACAGTGCTTCAGGTATTTTTTTAGTCTTGTTTAGAGCTGGTTTGGGTGCAAGGTGTAGATGTAAGCTCTTAACTACCACAGAGGTTTTATTTACACTGGAGAGCTCCTCCAGGTATCAGCTTACCTAATTTTAGATCAAATTTCAACTCTGGAGGAGTCTGCAACATATGATGCATTTAACAGTGAATGGAAAAAACAAGCAGTTTTCATTGTGCCACATAGATCTGTTTTCTGACACAGATTTCACTCATGTAGTGAATAAAATCAGAACTAAGCATCAAAAATCTTCAGGGGATTGAAAACATGAGGTAGGATTGCAATCTTGCAAAGCCAGATACAACATTTAATTGACTAAGCTATGGTGTGGAAATAAATAGAGAATAAAATAAACACAGCAATTGGAAGAAAAGAAAGTACTTGTAATTCTAGAAAAATAAGACAAGGAGGAAAAATAAAGCAACAGGCAATTGTAACAGGTAAATGATGTACTAGTATCAATAAAATGTCTCAGAGAAATGCAGTAATTGTCTAAGGGATTTGGTTAATGTTTTGAATACAAATCTGTCAAAACTAACCTTGTTTTTTACTGAGCTAGGAAGGTTTTTTTTTTCCTGAGTATCTTCCCACTGCCAACACTGTTAAAACTTATCTCAGCAATAATTCTGGAAGAGAAATCTTGCGTTAGCCATAATAGAGCAGTATGATAAAAATCATGATGAATAGCAGACCTGACTCAACTGTGCTCCTCAGTTAATGAATAACATCCATTTTTTATTAAATAATTCAGCCAAAATATTAAAGAAGAGGCAACCAGCCAGGTCAGAAGCCTTGAAGAGCTACTATATTTTATGAGTTTCTTATCAATTAAATAAGTTTGCTCTGCTATATGTCAATGTTGATTTGCATTTTTTTCTGTCTGAAATCTGGATTCCACATTCCTTATAAGCTTTGTCTCATGCATTATACAGTGGAAATATGAGACATGGATTCCCTTCTTTAGATTTCCTCCTCTGCTGTTTCATGCATCAGTTTTTCATCTCTCTTCATTATACAATTAAACATCTGATGTGGAGTCAGGGCTGGTTGTGATCTGCAAGTTTGAGGTAGGTGTGTAAGAGAGGCTTGGTGTACACCTCACTCTCTGCTTCAGTTTACTTAGATGCCACTAAACTTCCATGGCTTCCCTCCAAGATTATTAGGCCCTCCACCCAGACATGGCAGGTGTTCAAGATTCAGCTCCCCATGGCTGGATAATACCTCAGCTGAAATTGGAAGGTCTTGTTTCTGGTCCATCTTCCCACAGTGCCCCCTCAGAGTGGCTTATCCCAGGTCAAAGACAGAAGACGAATCCTGCAAATCCATACCAATTTGATTAAGCCTGTTTTCATGAATAATGGCAGGAGTGCTTTTTGGGGTTGAGTTGTTTAAGTTAGAACCCAATTATGAGGTCATGGCTTATGTTCTTCAGCAATGAGTATGATCATTAATCAGGATGCAAGGTTTTCTGCTCAGTGGGAAGATCCTGCCATGCACTGATTGCTCTTTGAGAGCAAATATCTTCCACAACCTTCAGACCAGCTCACAACTATGGAATTTTGCCACTGATTAGACAGGGTAAAGATCAGTAAAAGAGTTACAGTCATCTCAAAGAGATATATAATAAACAGATAAACAGAAAATGGACTATATCTAATGTCCATGTAAAGTTAAAAGTACCTTTCACCAACAAATGCTTTCAAAATTAGTGATTTGGTGGCTTGTTTATCATTATTACTTACTACTCCTGTGGATAAATGCAGATGTTTTTTGGTGCTATTTCAATTATTTATGCTTTATCAGTGGTAAGCAACTTAAAATAAATAGATATTGATGAATATTTTTCAGATAAATATTTTAAGGGTGCAGATTAAAAGAAAAGGGATGCACCACCTCTAATTAATCTCTTATGACAAACCAGAAAGCATTCTAAAATATTTTTACTTTCCTGGAAAAAATATTCCACACTAAGTTATTGATTTTTGATAACTCTTTCAAGCAGAACTGTGTGCAGTTTTGCTGCAGAGAAAAGGATACTGTGTCACTCCTCCATACCGCTGAGAAACACATTTTTTATATCAGTATGAAAGACCACTTAACATAGTTAATCAAATTATTAGTTGGAATTTGTCAGCCTGATAGATGTCACACTTAAACCAGATTATTTGTGGGGAGGGAGGGGGAAGGGAGAAATGCTGTTTTGCTGAAGATTCCCCAAATTGTGAAAGTTGTTGAGGGATTTTGCTTGTGTAAAAGCAGTATCACAGTCACTGTGTAATGTCTGTTTGCCACCCTGTGAGAAGGAGTCAAGCTACAGCATTAGCCATTTCAAGAGAAGGAAAAGGCTTAGGGGTGCTGTCCAGGCACACAAAGACAGTCTGATAAAACGTTTGGGGGTGCAGTAGGATTTCTGTGGGGACTGCTGCTGCCCAGCACAATAACTGCCACATGCTGTTCACCTCTGTGTAGACAGTCTTACTCTTAGGTGCTTAAAGATAGGACATGTTAGCATTTTGGGATTGAGATAATCTTTCAGTCAGACTTTGAACTATGCTGTGGTAGTAATGGGCTTCATAGCCATCCTTGCTTTTTAAAGGAAGAATGGGCAAAATAAAAGGGAATCTGTAATCTTAAGAGAAACATGGAGTAATTTGAATATATGGCCTGAAATTCAGAGGTGGATGAGTTTACCACTCCTCACCTGCCTGCCCAAAGCAGTATGGCCCAGGTTCAGTAGTGAGCATGTTGCTGTCAGCAGTTTCAGGAAAAATACCAGGAAATTTTGGTGACATCGTAGTGTCACTCTTGAAAGATGAACAAGGCTGGTATGGAGTTAACATTGTTCAGTATGGGTCAAGAAAATCAGAGTTTGGGCTGAATAACATGGTAATCATAGTTTAAGTCACCTGCAAAATAGCAGTAAGCATATCTATGGTTTAAAACTGAATATAACTGATATTTAAAGTGGATTAAAAATTTATAGAGAAAGAGGACATAAAATACCAACTGAGAGCTGTTAAAGATTATTTAAGGAAGAAAAAAAAGGTAATGAGGTTTGTGTGGCTTATTGCATTTCATATTGTAAGATTGCAAGTCACAGTTTTTCTGGAGCTGAAGGAAACTGGTGGATATCTCATTTGTATTCTGGAGAGAGTAATATTATTTTCATTAGTGACAATGTGACAGTTTGTTCATTTATGCATCCCGTGCTCTTCAAAGTGGGAGTATTATTCTAATCCCTGTGTTATGGCTGGTGAAAAATATATCCCATATCCTCAGTAACTTGTTCTCTGAATTATTGAAATCTTATTGCTAATAAGACACACAGTAAACAGCATACAGGATTAAATCAGATCTCAAGTAATTGAATTTTTTCTTAAAGACTTAAAACCCATAATTTTAGATAGCACTCTACTTACTTTTACTTCAAGTAAGTACTAAAACTTCTAAGTAGGAAGAACTAGGGAAAATTTTTCTTTTCCTTATGTAACTGTGCCTATTTCTTTCTTTGCCAGCCTTTGGTTTATCTTGGATTTTTTGTTGCTTCTTTATAATGAATTCTGTGTTTTTCATGTGGTTGTTTTGAATCCAGACAAGGGAAAGCATTATTTAAATTGGGAGAATGTTATTACATAACTGCAAAAAATTGGCAGAGAGATTCAGAGAAAATATTCCATTTGCCAGTAGTTTTAATTAAATCAAAAGCCCTGAACAGAAGTAATCAAACATGCACAAATCCAAAATTCAGTCAAATTTCTTGTATACTCAGTTATTTTTATTGTAAAATAAAATGACCCCCAAATATTTTTCCCCTTTTACCTATCATGTGTTTTATTTTTGTATAAAATAAGAATATTTTAAAAGTAAATTACTCTTTCTCAAACCACACTATTCTTGTTTATTTATGTTTTGAAAGTCTGCATATTATATTGTGTAGCTCTCAAGCCATTTTAGTTAGTTTTGAAATCCTAGTTAGCCTTTTTACCATTGATTATTTTCTTCTGTTTCCCTAGAACATGATTTTTGGATGGTAGTTTAACTGATGAAGAGATACATATTGGCACTATCTTTAGTGGCATCAAATTAACAAAGAAAGTTCTTTGCAAGTGTATGACAAGAAGACTATTAAAAGTTCTCTCCAGACTGACCAGCAGTTTGTTTCTTAACACTGCTAAGGTGTCTACTGATGTCAGTTTGAATTGAAGATGGCAATAAATTAATAGGCATTAAAAGTTATGATGAGAGAAAAAAAAAGGCATGCTGTTATCTGGCATTAAACAGATAGGAAATGAAAGCTGATGGGTGTTAGAACAATTCTCACACTTATAAAATATTTAGGAAATTTGTTAACTATGCATGTCCCACCCTCACTTCATTATCTACCATTTTTAATGCTTTCCGTATGCAATCCATCATTATAATTATCAATATGTTTTCTTTTATTCACTTTTGTTTTTCTGCCTCCTTGTATGCATACAGAGAAACATGGATATTATTTATATTTCCTATTAATAATAGTAGTTCAGACAAAAAAAAATATAGTTATTTGTGCATAAAAAATACAGTGCAAACTGCATTCAGTTTTCAGAATGTAAATCTTTTTATTTCATTATTTGACAGGTAAAATAAAATTCTGTGAAACCTCTGCAAAGCCTTAGTAAAGGATTACTCACCTTTTTAAGAAAACAGTCTACATATGCATTTGTGTTGTGTAGATGTATAGGCTGAGAACTCTGAATTTTTTGGTTTCTTGTCAGTCACAGAGTATGTAACGCTGGAGATGCAAGCAATAGAGTCCTAGTTTCCCCAAATATCACATCCTGAATCTGTGATGATGGAGGGATGTCTCAATGTGTCAGTTGCCTCATCCTATGGGGATATGTGATGGGATTTGTAAGCATACTGGGAGTCATAAACTATTTTGGGTTGGAAGGGACCTTTAAAGGCCATGTAGTCAAATGCTGCGGGAACATTTTTGATTAGATCAGGTCACTCTGGCCGCTGTCCACCCTGATTTTGGTTGTCTCCAGGTTCAACTTCTGTTCCCTTGAGTATATTTTACCTGCATTCAACACCTTACAGCATCAGACATAAAGAATGTATGGAGAATCACTGCCAGAAACCAACATCACAGTGTTCAAGCTTCAGAAACAAGATGGTGTGACACCTTTCCCATTTCTTGGAATGCTGTTCGTTTGATTCTAGTGCTGTGTTCAAATCAACTCAGATGCAGCAGATATTATGAAGCAGTGATACCTGCTGTGTCCTGAGGTAGCTTTTTTGTCTTAGATGTAAACAAGATGTGCCACTACTTCTGGGCTAGGTCTGGTTTTGTGTCCTTTCTTGGGAGACGTTGCACTGTGGATGAGAAATTCGTGTGCATTTTCCCCACGATTCTCCTTTCCCTGAGATTGTTGAATGAATTAAAACTTTGTGTGATGGTTCCAGGTCTGATGGCCTCTGTGTGGGCCACACTGCTGGTAACACAGCGTGCTTAGCCTGCAGTGGAGAACAGCCACACCTCACCTTTGCTTCAGACCTGTCTCTGCAGCCATGGGGAATTTGAGTCATCTCATGCCTTGAGTCTTGCTGGTCAGTGCCTGGATGAGTGCCATGCATTGATTCATTCCTCTTCTGGTCAATATTAAGAGATGCACCTTGCTGTTGAGAACTGTGCTTTTAGGGCTTCCTTTCTTACTGCTTTGGCCCACTTGCCACAAAGGAAGTGTTATCCACTGGTTTTTTGAGTTTCACTTGACTGTCTCCTGCTAGCTGAAGACTTATTTCTTATCACATCTCTTAGCAATCACATCTTTGAAGAATTGGCTGCAGTTTTGCCATGCATCAATAAATTCAATCCCCAATGGGAATTGGACCTGATAATTTCCATGCTTGTGTAAAATCAGTTTTTCAGTCCATCACAATCTACTGTCTGTCGCACATATTCAGGAAGGTGGCAATCTTGAAGTGAGTTCTGTTGTCCTTAGAATAGCTGGAAAGAAAAGTGAACTGAGTAAGATGGATATAATAAAAACCCTAGTAATCTTAAAACAAGTATAACTTTAAGAGAAAGGTGGTTTGAATGATTTTCATCAGTGTATTTACATTAGCACATGTCTAATGACCCTGGGAAAAGTAGAGTATTTTAGCATTGTAGCAGAAAGATAAGTGTGAATTTGGGGAGGTTTTTGTGTTTAGTTATTTCCCTCACGCTTTTAGTGTATCAAATTATTCTTTTATATTTGAATATTACAGAATAATATAAATATTTATATGTATAAATATATAATAATATTTATATATATTATATAATATGTAATATTTGAAAAGCTGAACACACTCTACCTGAATAAAGTGTAAACCACTAGCAATATAAATGTACTTGATATATGAGGAAAGAAGAGAGATGCAACTTTTCATAAGGTTAGTAAAATGAAAAGATGACCTTACAGCAATTTAGAATTTCATAAGGCACCAGTGAAGTTTCTAAGTTCTGACAAGTTGATTACTGTTAGTGAGTGAGAAAAGCCTCTTGAGGGTACTTTGGAAAAAGGAATTACAAGAGTTTTCAGTCACAAAATTAAAAGCCGTTTCACTAAAAGATGCTGAGATGTAATTTAAAATTTGAACCTTTGAGAGAACACGACCCCTGTTCCCCATACATTGAGACAGGGTAATGAGCAGGATTATAAATTACATGCCAAATGATTGTGGATGAAATCATGGTGAACAGAAGGCCCATGTCAGTTATGGCCTGGGACTTATGTACAGCTCTGATACCCAGCTTAGGCGCTCATCTGCTGTCATGGATGTGCCTCTGCTGCTCTGGGACGTTGTGGTGAGCAGTGAGAGCCAACTGGCTGCTCGATTTTATTTTCCCTGAGGAAAATAAATAGACTGGAGTCTAACATAAGCAAGAATATTTATACACATAGTTATGTAAAGACACAACAACATAAGGAAAAGCTGATAAACAGGGCTGTATTTCCCTAAGATTTCTATTAAAGCATTTAATAATAAAAATGAGAAAACTAATCACAAATCTCGAGTTAGTTTCAAAAAGACATGAAAAATTCGAGCCCCATATACTTTAGAAAAGTACTTTAAACATCGAGCTTGTTTTTAATTGAGCTGATGTACAACAAAGGTATTAAAACATCTTAAAAACTCTCTATTCATGTTATCTGAATCAGTGGCCCATGTGGAATTTAAATTAGTTAATTTCACAGATTTTAATAACAAAGAATTGACCCTGCATTTCTGACTCTTTCAGAAATATGTAGCTTATTCATACTGATATAGGGATCTGTAGTGGGGTATCTCAACAATGATGAGAGCAATGAAGGGTATAATTCTCCAGATAATGAAAAAGCTCTTCATCTTTGATTAACTGAGGAGGTCCAAGAGGTCCAAAATTGTTTTTTCAGGATGAAGAATAACTAGCTTCAGAAATATTTTGCATACCCATTCAGGGATAAAAGTATATGCTAAAAATAAACAAATGCCACTGGAACATACTAGATCTTTTACTCAGCTGGAGTGTCTCACTGTCAGTTGAGTGGCTGTTTTTTTATTTGATCCTTTGGAATTGATCCTACCCTCCTGAGGATGATACAGGGTCATTTTTAAAGTCATGGTTGGTTTTTTTCCTGGATAAAGTCCTGTTTATAATTATTTGCATATATTTAAGGAAATATATATAGGATATGAGGGGACCCTGTGGAATATAATATTCACACGACATAGAAAGAGATACCATTAGAGAACTTTGTACAGATTCAGTGTTAAAAGCCTTCGGTGATAGACTTGGGCATTCAAATACAACCCAGAGAATTCAACAAGTCTCTCTCTCATGTGTATGGTTAACACTGTACTTTGTTTTGCAATTTGCCCTTTCTGACAAATGTGTATATCTTTTTATATTAATAAAAACTATTTATAGGTCAGACATATGAATCATACCACAGATTGTCTTGAACAGCAACTAAATCCCAGTATTGGTTACATGCAAGAAATTTCAGGTCCTGCTTATTTCCTGTATTTCTTTCATTCATGCATAGTCATATAGCCTATAGGCTATATATCTATAGATTATATAGATTTGTGTGAACCTTATCCCTTCTGTCTCTTTTGATGCTATTCTGTGTATCTCTGAATTTCCTGGGTTTAGGCTATGATTCTTGACAGCTTTCTCATGTCCCTGAATTTCATCAGTTGTGGGATAAGACTAGTGATGCTTACCTCTCTGTGAAAAGCTTTGGATTCTTCTGTTTAAGAATGGTTTGTGAGAGCAAGACATTATTATTTACAAATTTAACTCCGGGCAGCTTTGAGTGGTACCTCCAGAATGCTAAAAGACCTGTAAATCTATTGTCCATTCCAATACATTTTCAGAAGCTAAAACAACCAAGAAAAAGCACCAAACTGTGAAGAAAGGAAAACAACAGGCATAGCATGGCAGGCTGGGATGCTAAATACATTCTTTCTTTCTTAAAACAAGACAGTATCTTCTGTCTGAGCAAGCTGATGTAAAGCAGGGCTAGGGGAGTCAAGTAGGGAAAGAGCAGACACAGACAGCAATAAGGCACTCTTTGGAGCAACAACAAAACAGATGGTTCAGTGGCCCCCTGTCCACTCCAGAGAATATACAATTACTTACAGGACAAAGCCCATCTGGTCCTATAATAATCTGAAAATTCATCATGGCTAAAACTGCAGTAGGCTTTTTGCCAGCTGTTTAAATTAACTTGCCCCTCTATAAACCTATCTAAAAAATCCAATCCTCTCCACCCTTTAACCTGCTGTAATAGGTTCACCTCTTGACTTGTGATCAGAAAAACAGGAGAAACCTGTGCCACCTGTTAGCTTTGGGAAGGATGGCTTGTGCCTGTTGGAAACTGCTGCAAATGAAGTGAGCAGTCATAAAGTTTTAGAGGCCACCCTGTAAACTTGTTTCAAATTTTGGCACTGTGACTGATTGTCTGAGGCCAGACAGATAAAGGAGATAGCATGTAAAGCTGTATGAAAGTATAGCTCACCATGAAAGGACAGTATTTTCAAGATGCCAAGCCAAGGACTTGTACTGAACTCAAATGGAGCAGGTGATTGTGCTATAAATAGGAGCTTGAAGAGGTAGAAGGAGAAAACAATATAGCCATACTGGGAAAGACTGCAGATTTGGGAAGTGTGGAACATCAATGGCATTATTTAGAGGGCCCATGAAGTCATGGCTTTCTTGTAGTCACATCTGAACAACAAGATGCATGTGGGGGTCTCTCAGCTTAGGGCAGGAGCCAGTTTGCTGTGTATGTTAAAGGCTGTGCAAGGCATGTGTTTGTGTTAATCTGGGCCCTGGGTGTTTGGATGGCAAGGCTTGAGAGTAGGGTGCAGAGCAAGGAAGAAAGGTGCTCAAATTCAAGCTGCAATCTCCTGAAAGTATCCTTGGAAAGTATCCTAAGCACTTATTTCTTAAGTTCTTTCATGCACATTGTGTCACTTTGGAGGAGTCTCTGGGTCAAGTAATACATACAGTTAATTCTTTACTAAATTTTATCCTTTGTGCACATTATTGCCATTTTCATCATTGATCTGATTTTATCTTTTGTAAGAGCCCAGCTGGTTTCAGTATGCAGTTGGCTTACAGAAACCCATTCAGCCTCTTTAGACATTTACTTTAACTATCAAAGAGGCATGATTGCTACCTGCAGGTGACAGAGAGAAAGGAGTGGAGTGGAATGAAGAGAATATGTGAATATAAAACTCATCTGTCTGCATATGAAACCAATACTGTCCTAAGGATAAAACAAAAGTCTTCTTCCTCAGTCAGGCATCCAGTCTTGTGAAATAAATGCTTCCTCTAAACATCTTTCTAATTCAATCTCTATCATTTTCATACCTGCACTGCAGCTAAGATTTTTGTAACCAGCTGCCAAAGAAAAATGTAGAGACGTTGCAATATGTTTTCAGAATCTGGAATAGATTTCAGGCTGTCACTGGCTCAATTTCAGGCTTTATGACAAGCTATAATCTGTCCTTCTTGGAACAACTGACAATTTTGCAGGCAGAAGCTGTGCAAATAGCCTGAAAAATGGACAGGTATTATTTAAAAAATATTATTAGGAATAGGAAAACTAAAACTAAAAAGTGCAAGTGCTCTTATTTTGTGTGCTGTTTTTCAGATTAGTGAATGTAATTTTTGTAATTCCACCTGGTGGTACAATTCTAACAAAGACTGTAAAACCGTGACTAGTTTAGTATTTGTTAAGAGAGAAACATATGCCATTTATCTTATGAGAGTATACAGTGAGCTGGTATGCCAGGTGATATGAAGAAAGGAATATAATTAGGTATTATAACTAATATATGTATAGATAGTTAATAGATATTAACTATCACAGTGCAGTCATAACATCTAGGTGCATTGGTAATAATAAAAGGTGCTACTGCATAGGAATTTGACACTGCCACTAGAAGGTCCTCATCTAGGTACTTTTTGCATTTTTCATCACTGTGACCTGAAAAATGACCGGAAAATATCTCACTGGTCAGACACATTTATTTTTCTTTTTAAAATATATAGCATATGAATCTTCTTTCAAGAAGTTCTGATTTTATTTTGCAGTTTAAATGTTGCCTGATTTACCTGGTTCTAATGTGGTTCTTGCAACTCTGTGTGCATGTTATCAGTGTGTCTGATGCTGATGAGCTTTGTTGGCCACAACAGCCCCACTCCCAGCCTTGCTGACACGGAAGTCATTGGGTGCCACTGAAGTACAGATGTGCCCTCAGCTTTCTTCTGCTTCAGCACTTCAAGTATATCCTGTCTTATTGTGTCTTAAGAGAGTTGCTAATTCCCACTGCAGCGGTTATGTGTGGGAATGTACACCATCCTGTGTCCCCAAACAAGGCACAGCAGTGGGAGCAACACAAAAGAATGTTGTACCCAGAGATGAATTTTATCCCATTAAGACCCAGGTGTAACTGAGAGATTTAATGATGCATGAGGTTTTCACAGGCTGCTAGCACACAATTGAATTTTATCTGAATTGACTACTGTGCAAACATCCCCAAATCCAAACCTAATGACTGTGGAAGGTATTAACCTCTATCAGTACTGTACATGACACCTTGGCATCCTCTGTGTTTACAGTTTGTAGTGAGTGCTTCATTAAGATTTCTGTGTGTGTTTGCCATTGCTGCAACACTGCAGGGACATATTGGAATAATATGAAATGTTTATAAATCACATTTAGGAATTAAAACAGTGAGCACAAAACTGCTACTTTCAGGTGGGAGAAAATAAGATTTCAAAGCAATTATAAGAGGTTTAACATATCTGGTCTTCTGTTGCTTCAATTCAGTACCAGGTGTTCCTGTATGTAATGATGATGAGAAAGCAGTTCTTACCCACTATTGAGCAACTGGAAAATAGTTTTGTTTTTTTTTTCCTCTCATACTCATTTCCTCTGAAGTAGCATCACTTATTTGGCTTGCTTTTACTCTTTTACTCCATAACGTTCAAAATCAGATGTATTTTTTATTTTTTTTTAATTTGATTTATTTGAGGAAAGTCTTTAGGTGCATATGCTATTCTATATGTCCTCAGACAGTGTATTATTCTTGCCAGAATTTTAAGGAGCTGATCTAAGCACCTTTTTTTACTGTTTCAAGCTTAAAGTCACCAAGTTATTTTTTAGCACCTTCATATCACTTAAAGCTCAGTAAATTTTTCTATCATTTTTATTTGAACATGCAGAGAAGGCAACACAAAAATGTAAATATGCTGTCATTAAAATGTCATTTTAGCTCTGTGTCATTGTTATTTAGCTAATTACATGATGCATAATACGGTGCAACAGATGAGATGTAAGAATGGCTCTGCTGGAGGCAGGCAGTACTGGCTGTGCTGGTTGAATGGGTGAGAGAAGCTCTGAAGTTGCACTGAAGTTGTTGTTCCACCTTGTCACTGAAGTAAGGACTTAACGTACTTAGGTAAGGCAATTTTCCTAGACTACAGTCATCCTGTCTGAAAGGTAAAATGAAACTGCTTGAACAACCCCCTTCTGTTTTGGAATAATAGAAGGTATTACCTGCACAAACCCCCTGCTTTCTTCAGAGCCTTTGGCCATCACAGCTACAAAGGTACTGCTGTCACAGTTATTGAAAGGTTTTTAGGCACCTGTCTCCTGAAAATTTCAGATTGCTCTGAATGGTTAGGATTGCTCAGATGACTTGGATATCACATTTCTGAAGTGCTCAAGTGACATGGCATTTTGACAAATCCCAGTTTTCTTATAATTTCTATGAAAGCTTGCTGCTGCTGCAGATTTGAAGTGGCTCAACTGTCACTCTGGGAAAACAACCAACAAAACCGGACAAACTTTTGGCTACTTGAGACCCTTTGTCTATCTTCAAGTCTGAGAGAAAATATGCATCTGTGTGTGACAAGCATATCAAGACATGCACAGATATTGAAAAAGGGCAGCGAATAGTGTGATGCAGCATGTAACTTTTGGTAAGTGGTTTAGCTGCATTATCAAGGGGTAAAAATTGCTCCAGATATGGGGCAGAAGGAGCATATATCATTTTTATGTGTCTGTTATCTGCATAACAATGCTAAAAATCAGTGTTCTGTTATGAGAAGTGTGACCTTATGTATCTTCTAGAACCTGAATAGTGGGCTCCATAGAGATAGTGTTCCCAAGACAGAAAGCTTTTTCCCTTTCCTTGGCCTCAGCAGTTTAATAGCAACTGAGAAAGGTGCTCCTATTGTATGGAGCATGCAAGGGATAAATTTGAAACACAGGTCATGTTTAGTGTACAGACTTGAGTCAGAAATATTCTTTTACAATGTCACAGAAGTGCTAAAAGTAGTGGGACTCAGTGCACTCAGTTTTGAGACGGGGAGTGGGATTAGTCTCGGCTACAACTGCTGTCATATACTGAAGATGCTTCTGACTCCATGTATCCCAAGCACATTTTCAGTTCTGGGGAGACTAGTGATATCAGTTCCTAGATCTGCATACTAAGAAATGTTATTCAAGTTAAATTTCAAGAATTAATCTAATGTTCAGGCTGATATTAATGTACCTAGCATTAATAGTTAGGAAATGAGTGCAGTAAAGAAGTGGGTAATATAAGCCCAAGACCTAGTGGTATAATAAATATTCTAATGAAGATAAATATTCTATGAAAGTTGATCAGTTACTCTGAAGACACCTCATGGCTTGTAAGTGTCTGGATTTTGTATTATTAATTATTTAGCTGAAAAGGAATCAAAAGATTCAGGAGACTGAGAATTGTTATTTATTCACCCTTGTTCATCACTCCGTTGTTAATTGTGTTGTAGGGAATAAGTAGAGCTCCGATAGGATTTAAAGTCAGCATAAATGTGTGTCAGAATTTACAGTGGTCCTTGGAGAGAAACTAAACCAATATTTTTGCCATTCCTCTGAGTGACGTAAATGAAAGCAGGCACTAAGCACAAGTTTTGCATGCCAAAATGTGCTCTAAGACGCTGAGAAATAGATAAGCAGATTGTTTACATCTGGGATATGTCTTGGGAAGGGCTTAATCAAATAATCTGATTTATATTGCACAGTCATCCTCTGTCACTGGTAGAATTTTCTGGTCTTTTTAACTCCACACATGGTGTGGCAGACAGTTGCTCCAGCACAGTCTGTCACTTTGGTGCTCTTCTGTGTAATGCAGAACAGGATTGTGATCAGCTGCTAAACATCCTTAACTCCACCCTTTTGGTCGCTTTCTGCCTCTCGTTGGTAGGATCGCACAAAAGGCCACAGGAGTTAATTCTTCTAGGTTTCTGTCACTGCACCAACACATGGGCTGCTTGTGTTAGAAGTTGTTACAAAACAGAGTTGTCCCTCAGGAGCTTGTCAGAGGTTGCTCATTTCACAGAGGCTATAAAAGTTCATACATACTTTATAAGCACTTCCTATGAGTTGACAAGACCTGAAGAAAAACCCTGCATCAACTTAACACAACCTTCAACAAATGAGTTCTGCCTTGTTTTCACAGTAGCAGCTATTGAAGGCACATCTGACACCTGCTGCATGTGGCTGCAATTTGATTAAATACTGTTCCTGTCCCTTGCTTATCTTGTTGATCACAAACAGTTTTTGCAAGTGTTCATTCCAATCTGATTTGAACCAGAATGGTGTTTATTAAATGATTGTGCTTACATCTTTCCTAATTCTAACATGTCTTTTTTAGATTAAACACAAATGAAGAGGGGTTCAAAGGACACAGAAGATTGGAGGAAAACTGCTCCCAGGTGTTTGCTCAGCAACTCTGTGATATATAACAACACTTGCTCTATGGCTCCTGGGGTGGGGAGGCACTGCCAGGGAGCCACTTCCCTGTCAGATGCTGCCAGAGCACTTAGAGGTTTCCCCAAGGGAATGACATGGCAGAGTTTAATAAGAGATTTCAGAGTGTTGAACTGAGCCAGCTGTGAGGCGGCCCAAAATGGCAAACCAACTGCATGGCAACAAACTGTGGCCATGACACAGTAGCTACACTGAAGCCATGGAATTCCAGCAGAGCTGGACACTGCACTGGAACCACAAGTTGTATTGTTTCCTGTCTCTTAGCCTTCACTTTTTCTTGCTATTTTGCTCTCTGCAGAAAGGGCATGGTTTTAACCTGATGCAAAACCACATAGAGGATGGGTTGTAGGTAACAGCCTTAATGGCCTAGTGGGGCATTACACAGTGAAATATCACAACCTTGCCAGGAAGGGCAGGAGTTCCCTGTTAAATGATTGAATTTTCAAACAACAGGTATAACATTCTGGATGGCAATCTTATGTAGCTACTGCATTAAGTGCAGCTCTGGGCTTTTAGACATTTCACTGAGCATTTTTATGCAAATTTTAGCCTAAGTCGTCTCCACAGGTTATTTGTCCTGAATGTAGCTGTTGGACTTTGAACAGTGAGCAATTGAACATTTATTTTTTTAGTGTTTAACTTAGTCTTGGAAGATATGTCTGAGAAAGCATAAGCCATTATTTCAAATACAAAAAAAATATTAATCCATTGCTGTCTATGCTATTATTAACATTTGCAAGGGACTAAGTCTCTTAGAATCTCCCAAAAGCTGCTAAAAACATCATTACTGGAACACTCAGTTATGGCATTTTAATTTTATTTTTCACTAACTGGCTGGATTAATTGCAGCATACTCAGTGGGGTAGGTCAAGGTGCCATTTCGTTGGTATATAATATTTGCATAAAAATCTTTACTTTAGTACCCTTAAGTGCTCTGGAGAAATATTTCTGATAGATTTTCTAAAAAGCAGTATTCTTGCCATCCTTCTCTTTTTTCTCTCTTCCCCCTGTTTTTGTGGGTGTATATGTACATTTTAGATAAGCAATTAACCTAAACATGTTGGGAAAGTTTTCAAAAATCACTTTCTTATTGGTTAAGGAGCAATAGCAAAATTAGGAAGCACATTCTGACAGTAGAGGATGCATCAGGAGAGGGGATACAGACATATGAATTTGAAACACATCAATACATGTCAAAGCATATATGACTAAATTCTCAAGCTAATAAACAAAGGCATTTTTTTCCTAAAGGACAAATTAAATTTAGAGTCAGTAAGGTAGATAATTTTAAAAAATGTTTGGAATTGTTTTGTGTGTATGGTAGTCACTAAATAAATGCATGAAAAGTAATTTGAAGTCTTCACATTCAAAATCTATTCAAAGCAAACATATATCAAAAAAAAAAATAAAGGAACTGCTAAGTTCTGAGACAAATGTTGTGATCATGTCTTGAGATGGGTGCTATAAGTCTAACTGCTTTCCAGAATTTGTATGGTCACATATTCACAGAAGAAAGCCTCTTGAATCTTTCTCAACCTTTTCTAGACATATAGAGCTAGCTGTAGATAGGGACAGTCATCCTTGTTCTTTGGTGCACACACAGTTGTTGTGGCTCAGGTGCATTTTATTTTTTTGTTGTCTAGCCCACGGATTTACTGCTGAGTCTGGTGACAGAGATACTCTTGTTTCCAGAATTCTGTCTTGCAGTCTCTTTCCAGAACCACATGGGAGAAGTTTATTGGCTGGTTATCTATATATTTTGAATCCTGAATTTATCCCAGTGGCTGCTTTTAAGTCTCACTTTTCTTTCAATGTGTCTGCTTTTTGCCCATTTCACACTTTTCCCCATACCTCTCAAGCATGTTTACTCTGGTCCCAGTGAACATAGGGAAGAAAAAATCTGGAACAGTGCTCTCTCTGGGTATGGCCCAGAACTCTTTTAAATTAAAACCCCCAACAACTTCAAGCTTGAAGTCCTCTCTGCATGCTCTCACTGTTTCCTTTATTACATATCCCCACACATTTCCTAAACACTCAGAACTGATTCTCTGGGTGTACAGGAAAGGATAATGAATCAGAAGCCCCTCTAAATAAATCTGTACACTTTTAACCAAAAATTTAAAGCAAACTCTACTAGCTATGTCACCAACCCTGTATTTCTACTGTTCTTGAGAGTATCTCATTAAACATCAGTAACCCCCTGAAATATTTCAGTAAGATTGTTTATTGCAACACATGATTGCATATTAAAGTGTTTTATGTTTCAGTTGATAAAGAAGTTTTTCAGCTATGACTTTAAAAGCTGCTGGTAAATTTACAGAAGAACCTGTAAGCATCAACACAGTGCTAAATTCTAATAAAAGAGGAAGGAGCCTGCAAGCTGATAAGAGAAGTGGTGACTTAGAGAAGAAAGATAGTTCAGGCAAGAGTAAGCAGAGAGCACTGAGTTGTAAATAAAGAACCTAAACATTTTCAGGGAGTCTAATGCAAATATTGAACCTGTGTATGAGAGCTTTAAATAATGCAACTGGAACATATGTAATAGTAAGAATAACACTGATCTGGCACCAGTTAGGGGTTAATCTTCATATAATTGTATGTATTAGCCCCTATGTTTATGTAAGAATGAAATCTTACCGTTGAAAGTCTTCTGTATATTATGCCTAGGACTGTGTTTTCATTCTGTGGGTTTTACCATTGATGTGAGGAAAAAAATAACATTGTAAAATTAAACAAGAAGGGTGAGTTAGACATTCAAGGGTGGAGAAAAGGTGAGTTAACTCTTCCTCAGACTGCTGAACTGTCAAGCAATGGCTTGATTTTGGTAGTGGTGGGGTAAAGAATCATGGTGTCAGGGTGGGATATGTTGGTGCTTATGTAGGTGGCTGAGGTACTGTGGTGGTTAAGTCCAGAAACAGCACAGGAAGCAGCTCTGCCATTCCCTTTCCTTACACAAATCTCACTCTGACCTTACCCATGCTTCATGCTGAAGTCACTTGAAAGCTGATGCTACCAGTCATTCCAAATTATAGGATGTTTTGTGATTTTAGAGACTCATTGTGTATAACAGATATTTAACTGCTGCTATTGCAAATAGGCATCTTCAGCACCATCTCAAAGAAATATTCCTTTCTTTTCTGCAGGTGGAGACCTGTGAAAGAAGGGGGGATTTCCTTGACAACAAGTTGTAAATAAGTACCTGACTAGCTGAGGTTCAGATGTGAAGGGCTGCTCTCTGTGGAAAAGGGTAAAACTGGTGGCACATGGACTAGGAAAGTCAGCATCCTTCATCTCTGAGCCTTACAGAAAAACATGTCTAGGCTGATTTCTGATGGTTTCAGGACAGTGTCTTATCATAATGCTCTTCCAATTGAATGGAAACTGTCCAAGTTTAATTGTTCTCTTTTTTTAACTGAGCAGACACTACCCTGGCAGCAAAACACTGAGAGTCGCATCCAGTTTAGCATTTATGGGACAGCAAGCTGACTACAACAAAAATTAAGGGTGTTCATAAAGGCAAGTTCACAAATTTAAAGTATTTTCTTTTTGTTTCAGTCTTATTTTGAATCACAGATGTACTTATAGTGCTTTCATTCAGTCAAATCAAGTGAAAAAAGTAATAAAGGCAAATGATAGAATAATATTTTCACATGTAATGAACTAGCTTATATAAATATGATGAGGAATTTGATACTGTTCTTGTAGTCCCCATTACTGATACAGTATAAGATAAAATTTTTTTATACCATTACTGAATTTTTCACAAACTGAAGCATCCTTGATTTATAAGCTTTGAATCTAAAAACAGTCACAGATTTTCATGTCAGTGAAAAAATTGTAATAACCTGGGTTCCCTGAGGAAGTGTTTTATTTTTTCAGTGGGAGATTTTTTACAAAAAGTCTATGTTTCTTACTTGGAATAATGTGTTGTCAACGAACCGAGATCCAGCTGTTACCTTTATGTATGTGTGAATATTAGAGTAGCATACTTATGCTACCTTTGGGGCAAAGTGTCCTTTAAATAGAAGTATTCAAAATTTATTGTGAGCATCATATGTCTAAAAAGCTATGTAAAAATTCTGGAGTAAAAACAGATTTAATGAAATATTAACTACTTATGAGTTTGATGATATATGCAATACTTTAGTCATATTTTTGGTTCAGAAAGAAACATTTCTGAGTAGGAGTTGACTGGTTCCCAAATGGAAAAAATATGAGGTCATAGCTAATGTGTTATGTGAGTGAAGAGAATGAGTGTTTATGCAGGTGATAATTAGCCCGGAATTGTATTCAAAGAATTATCCACTATTCTAAACTAATGCTTTAGATTATTTTTATTTGGTGCATTTCACTGAATATCATGTTCAAGACGTTCATCAATTGTTCAAGAGAGTAAAAATGTGTAACAGCATAATTTATATATTTTATGTAAATGTATTTTTAGTGTGTATGATAGACCACGTGCATAAAACATCACACCCTTGAGATCTGTGCTTTCCCAGCTCAGCAGGCTTTCATTTAACTTGCTTTGGATGGAAAAATAGCGGCTCAAGCAATTTATTTTTATGAAAAGAATCATTATTTCAGAAATTGGTGTTTAAAGGTCTCTAGATGACACAAATTCTTAAAATTCCTGAGCAGAAAACTTATGTTTTTTAACCAGGTAAAGAAATATTACCGTTTGAATACACAGCACTACAAACTTTCGGGAACTCACTTATTTCCTCTGAAACATAGCATAGATTTCCTCCTGGATCTCATACAGCATCTTGCACTTTGCTAAAGCATCTACTGTGGTGGGTCACTGAGAAATGAATATTTCATCACCACATCTTTGATTTTTAGAATTATTTCAAAATGCTTCCATTTTATGTTGAGACTATTTAGTTTTTAATCATGCATTTGTTTGAATTAATACCATTTCTAAACAAATTAATTGCAAATACACCGAAATGCTAGACAAATGATTTGGTGAATGATAAATGACTTGAAAACTTCTGAAGACAAGGATGTGACTCAGTGTTTCCCTTTTTCACAAAAAAAACTTTAATTTTATTAAATCTACATTTTTAAAAATTAAAAATAATTTGTGAAGTAGGAATTCTTGTAAAGGCACACTAGCCATTAGCTATGTTGTTAGTACACATTTATTAACAATTTTACTGGTATTTGCACACCGTCCACTGCCTGATTTGAAATGGTAGTAGATATTAGCTTCACAAAACATTTGCTCTTTAATTCTAAAGAGCATGATTTTTTTTTCCAGACTGCTTGCTATTAAATACATTTTGCAAGATTTCAATTTATTTCATAGAGATGTTATAATAAGTTTTGGTTCTGCTTCTGAAATTACTTCATTCATTGAACTTCTCTGAGTTTAAGAGGAATTTTTCTACAGGAAAGGTTCAAATTGCTAAGGGCACATATAGAAAAAATAATTCTATTGCTGATGGTAAAATGAAGGTTAATGTCAAATTTACTCCTTAATAGGCAAAACATAGACACAGTAAAACAAAAATGTTGAAGATATTAACTTAATTCTGGATAGAAAAATGAACTTAGTAAGTGCAAGTAGTGTTGCATAAACAAAACTGCCATCCTTATTTTGCTTTAGGTTTCTCAGTTGCTGCATCGTCTCCTATGTATATTTCTAACAATATATCAATTTGTCTGAATCACCTTTGTACTCTCTGGAAACTCTACTTCCAGATCCTCAATAGGACACAGACCCATGCCTTGTCACTTCATGTTTCCATTTCAGCACAATTATCCTGAGTTATTTCATCTCTACCTATTCTGTAGAGATTAATTTAAGTGGCAATTGAGCAAGCCTGTGCAAGTTTCCTGCCACTGGGAATCCATATTTTAGTTGAACTCCAGTACAGAAGATTGAGCCTGAATACCTCCACTTTAATTCCCTATGCTTTTCATTTTTCCTCCTTATGACTCAGAAATAAATGATTTCTCTGGGGAAAAAAAAAAAGTATTTTCTGTGGGAAAAAAAAAAAAAAAAAAAAAAAGCATTTTGGCACCCAGGTTTTTCCTCAAATACTAAATATAGAGGTATTTCGTGCTTTGCAGTAACCACATGGAAGAGTGCCTGAGAGTAGTGCATTTAGCTCGGAAATACATAATTCTAAGAGCTGGTCTGGGCCTATATTCATATTGCCTAGCTAGATTTATTTGAGTATTCACTGAATTTCAGTGATCAGATTAGGAGCCCTCTCATGGTGGGGATCTCTCTGCCATCACTGGAAGGAGATGGACCAGGCTCTGTAAGTGCTTGCTGTGATGCTGGGAGTGGGAGTCATCCAGCCAAGAGGTGGCCATTGACCCAGCACCTTGCGGCTGTCACCCTGGGCATGGAGCTGGGCCTTCCTCAACGTGCTTGGGCCACACAGTTCTTACTTCTGCTGATCACTGGACAAGCTTATACTGTCTAAAATTCACTTTGGCAATAAAAAGGAAGTAGTGATAAATATATAAATTGTCTCAAAACAGATTCAGTCTTCTTTCCCAAGGAGTGAGGAAGGTTTAAAGCCAGGCATTTGACATTAAAAGCTTTGTGAAAGCTAGGACAAGGTCAAAGGAGTGTGGGAGGATTTTTAGTTAACATGATAACTGCTGATCCATGTAACATTCTTAGAGATTCAGAGAGATTTGTTTCCTTCTGTTATGTTCTTTTCCCTATTGATTTCTTGTTCAAGTTATTGAAATACTGATTTAACTGATTTAATCCTACTGTACTTTCAACATCTATGTGGTGCCAAAATATAGAGGGTGTGGATTACATCTGTAGGTATAGATAATTCCATTTACTCGGGGTTTTCATGACTATCCCTTGAGGCAAGGAAGCAGCCTTCAGTTTCTAAGCAGGGATAGTGAAAGTGGAATGCTGAAGCTAGGAGGAAGAAATGCAGAATCCTGAATTACTGCAGTTTAGGTTTGAGACTGAAGTCACCGTAACATATTTTCTTTCTGCCAATTAGTTCTGTTGACTTACTATAGCATGCACATGAATAATATTTACATGTCCAGTCCTCTATACAGTTGTCTGTGCTGTTATTAGGCAATCTGGTTATACTTCAGCTGTCACTCAGCTGTCACAAAATTTGCCAAGACTCTGCTAAAGCTTGTATCTTGGCTGGTTGTGTGTGTGGGTGCCTAGAGCTGTGCTGTTCAGCATCCACCAGGCAGCAGGTAGCCTGGCTTCTCTAAAGCTCAGCACGAGCTCCCACACAGCACAACACTCAGTTCTCCTTCCAGACCGTGACTGCAACTCAGTAGCAGGACAGAGGGGAAAGTCATAAAATCATTTCTAACAAAGATATTCTGCTTACTTGTTCAGAATATTTATGCAGTGGGAGAGAGGCAAAAAAAAAAAAAGGAAGGAAAAAAAAACATGGAATGAATAGATGCTTGATTTTAATGAGAATTTCATGTAGAAGAATATTTTGGACACAGATTACATCTTGTTCTGCTATTGCAGTTCATGTCTTAGAGCAAAGGAAGCAGAAGAACCTGTGGATGTTCTGGTGTTTCCCCCTTACTCCTCAATAGCCTAGGTAGAAACATAGATGATTGCTGTTGTTTTGAGGGTGAGGTATTATTACTTGGCTGTCAGTAGCCATAGTAACACTGCTTTCCCATTACTATTGAATGCTTGATGCTGAAGGGTTCTTTAATTCTGGCAAACTGTTTTTCTCTCTGTTTATTTTTCTTGTCAGAATTTGCTCCCCTCAGACTTTAAAACTAATTTGACAAGTTAGTCTATAATTTAACATGTCGTAAACTGGAGATGCTTCCACAATTTTGGTGCAGAATCTGTTTTGGTGCCTAATAGTTGTGTTTGTTCTGCCAAATTGTTTTAATGCCCTAAATTTAGGACACGCTTTTCAACTGCTGTTTATAGCCAAAGCTTCTGTTGGGCTCTTAAGGCACATCTAAACAGATGGGCACAGCCAGCTGTAAGCTTCCCTGTCCACTCTGTGAGCCAGCCAAAATCAAGCCAGCTCTGCTCTGGAAGCTGTAGAGCTCCATTTGTGAGATGCTGTGCCCAGGCGTTTATCTACTGCCTCTTTGGCAGGGTTTGCAGGTCTGAGCTGGCTTGATTTTGGCTGGCTTGCCTGTCCGTCCTGGAAAGCAAACAGGAATGTTCATGCCTGGCTCCATTCTCTGAGTGTGTGTGTGTGTGTGCCTGAAGGAGTCAAACCCTGGCTCATGCTGGGTGTGCGACTGACTTGGCTCTGTCAGTGTGAGAGGAAGCTCAAGGGCTGTTGTGTCATTCAAAGCAAAACTGAAATATGGAGTAGTGCTGGCTTTTGCTTTAAGCTCCTTGCCATGGCTACCACCTTTAGGAGCTCTCCCATGGAGGGGTGGTGTGGCAGTCCCCAGCTCATCTTTGAGCACCTCCTTAGGCAGATCTGTTTGCTTTAGCATGCACGATGATTTCATAAACCTGTCCACTGCCTGGCCTGAAACTTCAAATGCAGGAAGGCGTGCTAACTGCCATATCTGGAACAAGCTCCTTTGAATGCCAAATGCATTGTAAGGAGCTTGTGCTGTCACGCACAAGTCTTCACAGTCTTTTCCCATTTTCCACATCTTAGTCTGCCTGCCATCTGCTGATGTGCCTTCTCTAATTTGGATTATAAGGTCCCTAGGATATTGCTCTAACTTTTAATATCCTTCTTCTGAAATGTGGTTGGTAGTTATAATGATGATAGCTAATTAGAAGAAATAGAACATTGACAAAAGCTTTCTTCTCAATGATCTGATATTTCTAGTTTGATTAGGTAGGTAGGCACAAAGCTTAGAGACACTTTCTGCTTCAAGTATAATTTGTGGTAGATGGTACTTCTGGGAACTTTCACAGAGGGCATGTCAACGCACTCACATGACTGTAATACTCTCAGCTGAAGCATTTAGTGCTGCATAGCACAAAATGCTGCTGAGAGAAAGAAAGCACTCATTGCTGATACACAAAATTTGGTGGTGCTGCTGCTGTTTTTTGCTTTTACTGTTCCAGATGTTCAAAATGAAGTTTTGGCTGTCAGCTCTGGGGAAATATTCAAAGGAGCAAAGAGCAGCTAGCTCTATAACTCCCACCAAGCATGAGTGTGTGTAGAGAATGTAGATAGTACTGAGTAGGGTAATAAAAAAGTCCAAACTATTTCCTATGCTCCTGACTTGGATTTTTGCAGTGTGATGTAAAAGTCAGAATTACAGTAAAAAATTTCTTCTTAAATGATAAGGATCAGTCTATAGGTACTTTTCTCCATCTGGCTTCAGGAGGAATTGCATGTAGCGTGTATACAGGCAGATTGAGGACTATCTAATTAGGAGAGTGCAGAATTGGAGGATTCTGTACTATGCTTAATCTTGGATAATAAGAAACAGTACTTAAATTATCCTCTTGCAATTCAGCATCATGATCATAAGTATGGAATTGATGCAAATTTGTGTCTTTTGGGGAGGAATCAGTGTTGGAAGTTTAAACCAGGCAAGAGAAATATTTACTTTCCTCTCTTAACAATGGTTTCTATTTGCCTCTATATGAGCTAGAGAACTTATTTTTTCTTTGCATTGTTTATATCTTAATAAAAAGGAAGCAACAGCTTTCATCAGGTTTGATTTACACAGAGAAAGCCTCCAGCTGAGCATCAGATCTAGTGATGTGTGTCCCACGTCACACAACCATCCATCTCTTTTCTTTAGTGGGCTGGGCTTCTGCTTCCTAGGGATGTTAGATTTAAATCAGCAGGTGATACAGGCAGTGTTCATTTTGACTGTGGTTTTCTCCCTGCTGTATGATGGTGTCAATATCAGCTTTTCATGGGCATTGGAGCAGCGTATCAGCACAAGAGGCAAAGCACCCAGGTCTGATTTCAGTCTCAGTAGAGATAGAGAACACAAGTGCCAGAGAAGGTGAATTGATATCACAGTCTAAAAAGAAAGGAATCCTATTATGTCAGTTAGCACAGCATATCAACCTTGCAGTGTTTTATGAGAATATTATTTGCTTGTCTTTTTACTATGCATGCTTTTAACCTGTCTGAAATTATCCATATTCCCCAGCCCTTGATCCCAACACATCTGTTGAAGCCTTTTGCATATGTCCTCTGCTAGTCTCCTTCAACTATTGTCTGCGGGCTTTTTATTTTCCTTTGGCCAGCTTGTTGCAATTTTTCAGGCTGACAGGCTTTGTGCATGTTCAGAAAGATTTTCTTTCAAATATGAAGTAGCCAAGTCTTTACTTACTGAACTTGAACATGAAAAAATGGTTCACTTACCCATACGAAATTGCAAGCAAGCATTTGCTTTCAAAGCAATGTCCTTTTGTGACTTTTTCTCACATGCTCATTAAGTACTGTGAAGTGTCTAGGAATGGAAAAAGGGATTTAAGATGCTTTAAGAAAATACAGTGTTCTTGTTTTTTTTGTTATTCATTTGTACTTGTTAGTGTGCAGAGATCCCTTTCAGACCCACTGGAATTGCTACCATCCAAATATGTCGTAATAGACAACCCTTGTCCCAGAGATTTGCCTGGCTAAAGAAATCATGGGCAATGGTCCAGAAAAGGGGACAGCAGAGAAATGGAATTACTTGGCTGAGGGCACCCAGGATTTACTGTGATCTGGAGAAGAGCAAAATGTGTGCCTCTGCCTGTGCCAAGGCTCTGTATAATACTGTAAGCATGTCCCATTATTTTTGTGCAGAGCTGAACCCCCTTGCCCTCATTAGGCAGCCACTCATGGGGGATGTTAGTTGCAGAAATTAATACATATTTTTTCTTAATTTTATTATATTTATGTTGAATTTCCTCCCAAGACTGATAGGACCAATATTTTAAAAGCTAATTGTTAAATACTAGGCTGCCTGGCTCACCCTGAGGAACCAAGTTCTTTGCAAAAGATTTTTGGATTAGTAGATTTTTATGACTGAATCAAATTAGGGCACATATTCCAGTGTCCCAGGACTAGACTTCATTTGTATAAAGCTACATGCTTTATCAGACAGAACTGGACCAGTGGGCAGAAAATGCCTTTCAACAGTGGGGAGCATGATTCTCCTCCCCATGCCAGGCTGCAGAAGGTGACTGTCTTTACTGCAGCCTCCCAACACATGTAATTTTGTTGCTGAATGAATACTGAGAAAGAAAACCAAACAATTTTTTGCACTTATTTCTTGTTGTTGCAGGAGCACTTTTCCCTTTGAATCTCTTTACACAGAGTGTAGGAATTACAAGGGTAAACAGTGGATGGCTATAAAAAATATATTTGAGACGTGTGTGTGTGTGTATGGATGTGAATTCAAATGCAAGTTAGAAATGATAGTAAGAAGGAAATTCCCTGTCCCTTCTCTAAATCCTAGCAGGACAAGATATTTCCATGCTTACTTTAATGAAATTCATGTGATAATGTGTATCTCAAAAAAAATAGGACTAAAACCACTAGGCTTTTGTTAGTGGAAAACTGGTATTTATTTTGTATTGAAATAAAATACTTGAGAATCATGATAGCCTGGAATTCTGAAGGACAAAGTCATCAAATTCCCTTTGCTGTTGAAAGAAGGCTGATACACAAATAATTTTAAGTGCCAATCTGCTAAGAATACTGAGTTTCCTGTCCATTTTATTCTTTAGTCTACAAATAGACTGTGGAAGGCAACATGGCCACTGGAGATACCATTGACTATCACTTGGCAAACTCGTGATCACTGAACAAACACAGATATCTCCCCAAGCATAAGCTCTCTGTGTGTTTGGATGGTGGAGTCGAGGAAGATGGGTGAATTACAGGGCTCTCTGGGAGCCACAGATAACAGAAATGCTGATGCTACAGCAGCACTTCTGAGCACCCAACAGCTCTGCTCTTACTTGGAGTGACGCTGCTCTGTGTTGTGCACCAAGTCTCTTAGAGGCCATTGTCATGATCTCTCAAAACCCAAACCAGAACAAAGAATTCTTTGTTTGCACCTATGTACACACGTGATTGTATTCATGCACAAATGCAGTGGCAAACAGTTGTATGCCCCATTCTCTTTGAAGTTACAATGAAATGAAAGATAGATGTGAGGAGGTGATTGCACTCATTCATGTCTTGTCTGTAACAGTTGTGATTGGGATGACTAGCAAAGAGAACTTGCTCAAGTGCCCTTATTCCTGGAAGAACATGGGAATTGCTGTGCTAAGTGAGCTTAGTGTAATACTGCCCTGATCGGTATCAGTTCTTCAAAGAGAAATAGCATCAAAGTTAGCTCTACTTAAGTAACTGTTTTTGATTGCCTTAAAAATCTGAAAAAGTAGAAGTAATTTTTCAGTTTAGCTCCAAAACCAGACCAAATTCAGAGAAAAGATTTTGGGCCTTTATCACTTTCAAACAAAGGGGCATTTTGAAAATACGAGATTAAAATATTTTGACCTTTAAAAAATGCAATTATTTTACAACTCTATACTTCACTCAGGGAAACTTGAATTTGTGAATATCTATTGACATAACTGCTCAGGTCAGATCAGGTAAGCTATGTGTGTTGTATGGCTAAATTATTTTGATGAAAAATTTCACTAAACCTTGAGAAAAACAAATAAATCCCCTAGAATATCACCCCTAACCTTCTGCTTCTTGCTACTACTTTCATTTGAGCTGTGACAACAGTTTATTCAGCTTTTCTATCACTTGTCTCTAGGCCAAAAATTGCTATATTTTTTCTAAATAAATGTGGAGATAGTAATTTTATTATGCAGGTTGAATGCTTTATTTGGTCTCCTAGATTTGATGACATAATGATGTCTTGTGGCAATACTTTTCCAAGATTACTATTGCAGCATGTGAAAAATTGTAGATTTTCTTGTTTCTGTGAGCAGTGCTTTAGAGATTAAAAAATGTTATTGGATTTGCCTACGAAGATAACAAGTTTTTTTCCTGTGGCACCAAGTATGAGAGCATATTCATTGTTTATACACAGACGATAGAGCTGGAAATGACAACTTTGAAATGTTGACAAAAACAAAATATTTGTACTTTCCTTGACAAATGAGGGCATATTAATAAGTTTTGACTTAACCTCAAAGAAATATATGCTCATATAAGAATTCTCTGAGCCTTGCACAGGAGCTGTTGTGTCAATCATTACAACAAATTCCTTTGTCTTAGTAAATTAATTTATACCATATTTTGGTGCTATTGCAGGACCATTCTACACAGGAGAGCAGTTACTTAAGGTCAAGTTAGCAGCATTTTGTTTTTGAAGGCAAAATTACGTTCCCTTGCATTTGTCTAAAAGCATTACCTGGTACCAGGAGAACTTGACTTTCCTGCTTGCTGGTCTGTCAGACCCAGCACATGTCACATCTGTGTCAGGTGAGCCTCTTCACATCTTTTGTCCTGGAGCATCGAGCCACAGTGGGCACTGTTTGAAGTCACAGTGGAGTGGATGCAGCTCCAGACATTCTCTGCAAGTCCACGGACAGGGCATGGCTAAAAGAGCACAAAACTTGAGTGCAGCAGGACCAATTAAGGGACTGTCTGCTGAGATAAACTTAGGATCAGGAATTAGGCTTGACAGAAGATTAACAATTTGCCCTGGAAACAGCAGAGAGGGTAAAAATGGCATCAGAGATTTTTCTTGGTAATTTTGGCATCTGGGAGTAGAACTTTAAGAAAAACTTCATATGCTGGGCCTTATGCATCAAGAAGTGCAGTAATAGCTGTCTGATACAACCCCTGAGGCTGGTATCATGGTGGATATTGTGTGGGGATGGCTGCTTTCCTCAGGATCTGCAGGAGCTGATTGATGGAGCTGTCACAGCCCCTTATGTGTCGGAGCCCGAGGAGGCCTGTGAGGGAAAATTTTAATGGTGCTTGTCATCAAAGAAAAATTCCGTGCTCCTCACTTCAGTGGTCCTGCTGACACCATCAACACAGGATCATGGCAGACTTTCTCTTGTCGGCCTGATCTTTACTGGGGCTTCTCATAGATCCTTTTCACTGGATGTGTCTCTTCTGCACCATTAAAGGCAGTGACAGGACTCCAGCTGCTCAGAAAGATGAAGACTTACAGCTCTAGAATATTCTAACTAGATACAAAAGTCATGAATATGTATGATTTGAATAAATGTCATCTTGCTTGCAGCATGAGGAATAAGGAATGAAGTATTTACATAGGGGTTTGCTGTTTTGGTTTGATTTGTTTTTTTAAAAATTCTTTTGTTCATATACATTTTCATAATTTATAATTTTTCTGCATCACCAAAGAAGCTCAGGTTCATTTTCATAGGCTGGATGGGTGTCTTCTGGCAGAAAGGCTGGTGGGACACAGGTTTGTGCAGAAGAAGAACAGTGCTTGTCCCTGAGGAGAGAGAGCAGAGCAGGGCAGGCAGAGTTTACAGGAGCTGCAGCAGTGGGAACTCTTGCACAGGGAGAGAAGGTGGTGATGAGGACTGCAAAGGCAATCTCATGCGTTCTGATTCCCTCTTGAGACCTTGGAAACTGAAAGAATAAGGAGAGATTGTAGTACATGTGGTAGATGTGCTGTGCAAGGCATAAGAGGAAAAAAAGGATTTTTAAAATCCAAAATCCCTTCTAAGAAAAGAAAAACTTGAATATGATTTCTCAGAAAATGTCTGTGTTTCAGAAAACAGAAAATACGGATAACCAATGCTGTTTAGTTTTTTTTCTTATAATTTTGTAATGCTATCTGTAAATGTTTGAAATCAAAGGAGATGTTCTGTTCCCAGCTGCCTTGAACTTGGGCACTGCAGAGGCTGTACAGGCTTTTGTGGGTAGTGGGAGCATCAGTCCCTCTGACCCCAGGATCAGGGCTGAGTCCCCCTGGCACAGAACACACTCCTGGGGTGATCTCCCTCTGTTCTGGAATGTCTGGGGAAACCCTAACAAGTCTGCCCAGCACTTTTGGTGGCAGCCTGAAGGCTTTAAAATATCTGTGTTGGCCCAGTTTGAATCTGGTGTAATAAATGCAGTGAACACGAATGCCTCATGGAGCATGAGTCAAAAACTGGAAAAGGGCAACAGGTTGTCTTAGAGAGCTTTTCAGAAACAGAGCAGAGTCTTTATTTTTTCAGCGAAACAAGATTGTAGATAAATATCCAGATGAAAGGAAAAGGACAATTTTGTACTGTGTGGACCCAGGTGGAGGAAGCCACATTCAGGCCTACATCTCATCTTCTGAGAGATGTCTCTGGCAGGTTGTGGTTTTGTGTTCAACCTCCCTGCACTGCAGGAGGAGGCACTTATAGGTTCTACTGAAAACAAGCCAAGTAGCAGCAGCAAGGAAGTTTAGCAGTAGGTAATTACCTCTAAAGAAGTATCTATTGTACCTCTTTGCTCACTATGATAATGGGATATTTATAGCTACTGTGAAAAGACTGTGCCTTCATAAAAGTTACGATTACTTCCTTTAATCTTTGCTTCTTTTTGACAGTGACACAAAACATCTGAATGCTCTCTCAGTTTGTGAGTAAATATCATTACGTTAATGTAGTTGCAGTTTCCTTTTGTATTGCCAGAGGTTTCATGAAAATAATATAATTTTGTAATATGCAAGCATGTGACAAAATAATTGTAAAAAGACTTCAAGTTTAAAGATTTTTTTTTTCTAGTATAGCGTTATGTTGGTATTTAAGAAGTTGCTTCTATAGTTTTTGTCTTTCCCTTCAGAGCGAGTTTCTTGAGATGCTGCCTTGTGATTGGGTGTTTCCTTCAACTTTTAAAAAAAGTTGCCACATTAAACCTTAGCACAAATATATCAGGGGTCTGTCTTGCTGTCATTTTTTCAAAACAACTACATTTTGAAGTCAGTGGGGATATCTGTTGAACAAGGAGTGTCATAATATGGCCTAGGGCTACTAAGTTGCTTACTTGATGAATGTTACAGGAAATGTGTTCTGATTATTGCATGCTTGCTCTTTTTGCTAAGTGCCTTAACTATCAGCTTCTTCTAGTTAATGGTTTCCCCATGAATGTGCTCTTTCTGCCAGGTTGACATCAGCTGAGAAGAAGGAGAAGAATTTAGTCTGGCAGCTGTCCCTCTTGTAGAGCAACTGGTACATCTTCAGCAATTATGGAACACCAAAGAGAAGGGAGAAAAACCCATAAGAGGTAGCTCATCACACTTGGCATTTTTGGACAGGTACTCAAGGGGATATATTAGTGCTGCTTGGCTGACCTTGAAAGAAATCATATGGCTTTACAGTGTCTAAGGCCTTTCATCCTTTTAGATACTTCCAATCTGGACATAGTTTGTGATGGTTTTAGTGCATTATTGTTGATAGTAAAACAACACAGATTCTTCTAGTCCTGGAAACTTCCAGAGAAGAATTAAAAGACTGAAGTTGTTTCTAGAGCATAATTACTTTTAGCCTCAGTAGAATGGCCTGTCTACATATTGGTGGAATTGGCAAGTAGCTTTAGCAAACATACTACTGATTTTTAAATTGCAGCTTGAGCATGAAAAAGATGAAGGTAGCCCTTCATATTTTGGTCAACTCCAGGAACAGGGTGTAGCTTTAATATCCAATTCTCGCTTATTGTGACTTCTTAGCAAAAAGGGCATGTATCTCCCAGTGAAGGTCAGATACGGAAGAGGTTTCACGGAAGTTATTTGGTAAATTCTGGACTAGTAAATCCCTAAAATGAAAATAGTTGGAACCCAGGAATGTATTCAAGGAAAGCAATTTAGTGCAAATTTCCTCTGTTTTTTCCCTTTCCAAGGTATCTGCTTATAGCCAACTGCTCTTGGAGAAAGGCAGATTCAGTTTAACCATTCATAGGGTTTTAAGACACCTGCTCCTTTTATTGCAATCATTAATCTTCCTAGTCATTGGCTTTGCCTATCACAACCGAGTAGTGGGGCATCTAAGGCAAAGTTGCTTTTACCCAATTCTCTGGTTTGTGCAGATAGCAGCAGTTATTTTTCAACTGTAATGAATTAGAGAAAAGGAATTAAGTTCTGTCTCCATAGAGGAAACTGGTACACATGACCTCACTCGTGCACAGCTACATCAGGAGCCTGATGTAAAGACAAGGCTCTGTAATGAGGGAAGGAAAGAGAAGAATCAAACTTTAAAGCCTATGTGGTTCTTCTATTCTGATGCAACACTGTAGAAAACTATCCCCCAAACATGTATATATGCTCACCTTGCTGGATCTTGTGAGTATCAGTGATTCTTGGACCTCAAAATATGCGGTCTGTGAAGCAAGTCTCACTTTAAGCTTGCTGGAAAAACTGAAAATATTTTTATTTTTTTTAATTTAATACATCATAATTTTTGAAAATGTCTTTGTTATAAGGTGCTTTCAGGACCAAGAGATATTTCTGATCACATATATGAATTGAAAAGCTTAAAATGACTGAGTCTCTGGTCACTATTTGAGTTGTATATAGTCTGAGTTCAAGTCAGTGCTGTTATTGATGTGAAGTAGGGATGTTGCCCATGTGTCTTTCACCTAGTAGGGAGGTCTCAAAGTTTTCTGGAAAAGCTAATACTTTTTTCAAAAGAAAATGTGTTTTGCATTTCACACTGAATCATGACACACACACTGCAATAGGCTGACTTGTTGGCTGCTCTGCTTCTGCTCTTCTTATTTTTAGTGAAATGTCTTCCTTTCTGAGCATCTGTACGAACAGCTTTAGCCATAACATTTGCTAGAGATTAGTAAAGCTGGAAAGGGACTGATAACAGCTAATGCTATGTGAAAACCAGGTTATAGGCTTTATAAGTTCTCCCTGACACTTGAATGACTCCTCTGATTTTTTCCACATAGTTATCAACATAGTAGGACACCAGCTTTGATGTGTATGTTCATTCCTGTGTTCACCAGTGCAGCCTCATGTCTCTGTTTCCTCACTTATCTGTTAAGTGTAAGTTCATGTCCAGTTGTTTCAGCTCCTTTCCACAAGAGTATCTTCTCAGTCACTTTTTCAGTGCTAGTAACAATGGGATTTTCATCTTTCATTGAGTTTTCACATGCTACTGCATTTGAAACATAAAGAGAATCTGTTCTCTCTACCCTTGACACTTGTTTTATATAGGGGATACACATGAAGGAACCAGAGACAGCTGTTCTTCAGATGAAAATACAGAGTTTTATTGCCACTGAAAGAGTTATGTCCACTTTTACAATCTCATGGCATGCCATAAATGTTTTTTGCCCTCTAAACTAATATGTTTGAAAGCATTTTCCTGCATTCTAATCCTTGCTGGAGAAAGAAAATGTTTCCTAGTGTTGCCCTCTAAGCAGCTAATCACTTGCTCAACTTTAGCTTTCAACCTCTCCTTTCTGACTGATGAAGATAGTTTAAGTCTGGAAGATAAGGTTTTTCTACTATAATATATATAGGAAAAGCAGCTTTTTAAAAATCCAAGCAGACTAGGACCTGCAATATTTCACTTTATAAAAGTATCAGATGAGGAAGGATAATTGCCTGAGTGCAAACGTGAGTAACCCATTAAATGCACCAAAATTATGAAAATGGTTCCTTGATTTGACATTGAGATTAGTTAAAAAAAAAAGCAGCTGCTTTGTCAACAGAAACAAAGAATTCAACACTTTCCCTTATCCTCTTGCCAAGCTGCTGCTTAGTCTTATCTTTTAATTAAACCTGAACTTTAAAATACATGAGTCTAGCATGCCAGTTTATTAAATAAAATATCAATAGGCAAACAGTGTTCTTGTCAATTAGCATTCTGGCCAGAGGTTTCTGGTTTTAATTTTTTTCCTCCTTACAGGATAGACATATTAAAGGTCCCAGTTTTGTTGCAACTTAAGGAACAGAAATTACAATCTCATGCTGAAAATGTTTTTAGTTTCCATTGAATTATTTTCTGCTACAAAATTGCACTCAGCTGCTTTAATTTTGTATTAAACAGAGACATTATTCTCCAGAAATTAAAACTAGAAAAGCAGCAATCTCTACTCCTTATCAGTGCTTGATAAGGGGTGCATCACATCTTCATTCAAAAGGGAAAACTTGATTTGATAGATTTTCTTCAATTCTCAGATAATTTTTCTGGTTTCCCTATTTTAAAATTTTTTTCAAGTTATTTTCAAAACTTTAAGAGGAATTGAGTCTCTTTGGGGAATTGGAGATAAAACCCTAACTACAGCGAAGCCAGTGGGAGGGAGTTTTACCATTTTTTGGAGGCCAGTTTTCATAAGGTTTCTCAGATGAGACTGAATGAAATTGCAAATGGCCCCCTTAATTGCTATGCAAGCCCAAAGTTTTGACATAGGGGTAGTTATTCATTCAATGAATGGAAGTAGAACCTCATGACTTAGATAACCAGGCCCACAGCACTAGAACAACAATTCAAAGTACTGAATGACAAAGAATACAATTTCTCTTTACAATGGCTTAAATCCACATCATTTTAGGCTTGTCCCAGCCTAAAATTGGACTTAGTTTTGTCCTAAAGTAAGAAATGCTGATAGGGTCAATGATATTCTTGAGGTTAAATGTATAGTTTTCTCAGTTAAGCCTCAAGTGCTTATAAATAATAGAGAAATTACAAAGCAATCAAGATTAGTCACAAATTACCGGATGGTAAAAGAAAGAATTGATTATATAAATAATTGATGTTCAAACACATGTATATCCAATGGAAATAAAACTTATATTTAGAACTTTGCTGATCTAGAGTGTTTTTACCACCTTGATAATATTAACAGTCAAACCCACCCTTTTCCTCAAGCACAGATGAGGATTGCACTTTAATTTCTGTTCAATACAGCATTACATTGCAGTTCTGTGCATGTTAATAATGCAGCACGGGTGTGACGTTACAATTACTCATAACCTAGAATAAACATAATGTAGTTATCTAATCCAAAATGGTGTCATAAGCAGTGAGGCTACAACGAGCTTCTAAGAAAGAATTCACGATGGAAGAAAGCAAGACTGTTTCCAGAAACTGTGCAAACAGTAGGAAGGGGGTTAATTGGTAAAATGAATTGGAATCAATTATGCATGGATCCTGTGGCAGGAGCAGCAGCACTCAACTCATTAAGAAATCATAGTTTGGAAGGCAGGGTGCTGTTCTGACTGCCTTATATCCTCAGTGTGCTTATGGCTACTTTTCAGAGGATTGCAAGGTGGTTTTATAGAGTGCACTGTCACCAGGAGAAATACTTGGGATTTCTGAAACGTGGGAGCTCAGGAATCCTTTGAACTTGTGAATTCCCTGACAGATGAGTGAAGACAGAATGCTGTCTTTAAAAAAAGAAAAGGGACAACACTCAAAAAATTAGACCCCTGGGAAAATTTAGAAACAAATAACTGATCAATTTGCATTTTAAAAAATCAGGAGATAATAAAATGGTGAAATGTGCTAGGTTTTCCAGAAAAAGATTCTGTCAAAACAATTTCATTTCCTTCCTTCACAAGGTAGCCAGCATAATATCTAGAAGACCAGAAAACAATAAAAACAAGAAATCTGTATTTTAGTATTGCTTTTTGGCGCTCTTCAATGTGACATTCTCATCAGCATCGTAAAGTATTATCATCTAGCTTTAATCTCACAGTAAAGAGAATGCACAACATGGATCAAAGTTTCTCCACTTTAATTAGAGTGGATTGCTGGGATTTACCTGGGACACGTCTTTTTAGGAAAGGAGCAGATAAACACCATAACAGACCATAAAAATTATACAAAACTTATAAATATCTAAAAATTTAACTATATAGGAGAATATTTCACTATGGAAGTTGAAGAATTTTCCAAGTTACTAATTAATGACAGAAAAAATTTACATCAAATCAGATTTACTTTGGATATTAAGAAAATCTAAAATATTACCGAGGAAGAAGTGCTGGAATTATATATGTGGTGAGTTCAGAGATTCATAGAGTCACAGAACAATTTAGGTGGGAAGGGTCGTTAGGAGGATACTTGTTCCAACTTCCCACTCAAATCAGATCCAACAAGAACAGGTTGCTCAAGATAATATTCAGTGAAGTTCTGATTATCAATTTTTTGTTGCAGAGGCTTATACTGACTTAAATACAAAATGTAGACAGATAGAGTCCCTTTATTTTTTATTAATTACAAAGCCTGGTTGGTATTATATGAAGGGTTAAGAAAAGGAGGAATATTTTAGAAACAGAATAGAAGAATAATTTAGAAATGCTCATTTTTTCAAGTAGTTTTACTCATACATGAACCCTGTGATAAAGCTTTGGAGATATAGAAGGAAATTAAAATTACCAGGACATTGTTTAAAAACCACACAATTCAAAGAAAGCTTAATAGAAGAAACTGAATCTTCTGCTGTCGTGGGTTTAGAAGACATTTGAGATGAAAATTTAAGCTATCAAGTATTTAAAACCGAGAAAAGAAGAAAACTGAGAAGGTGATATATGTGCTCTGTAGATGCTGGCAGAAAAAAATGAAATTAATGGCAAAAAATATGAGCAGTCTAAAATGAGAAGCAAAAGTGACAAGGAGAAAGGAATTGAAAATTCCAAATGGTAGAGGTCCTAATCAGCTGCATGTGTTCATTTTCAATAAAGATGTCTAATGAGGGCATAGAAATTAAATCAGAGGATTTGTGCTGGAAGCAAATAACTAGGAAGAAAAATTAAATGAGAAAGAGCATAGAGTAAACAAAGTGATATTTATTGAGAATGTTACAAAACAAATAATAAATATGCAGATACATACAATATGCATAGAGAATATGAAAATAATGAGAAGAAGTCTGAAATTTCAGAAATTATATTTTTGAAATTCATGGAAGCCAAAATGAGGTTGCTCATCACTTTTGGAAAAGTAGATCTGATAGCTGTATAAAAGAGTAGCTGGAAAATTATTGCACAACTGTGGTAATGGTCAATCATTCAAGAAAATATTCAAACAGGAAAAGGGAGAGTTGAGAATATTGTGGACTATTTTTTTTCCCCTTATCTGCATCAAAATTCAGCTTCTTGCTAAACTAAGGTTGATTTGTGGTGGTCCTCCTCTGGTGCTTACACTCTCCTCACCTGGGCCATGATCTTGCACATCATCAGCAAAGCACCTACTGCTTTTGCAAGTGGCTGATTGCTTGAATCATTGTCCATTAACACTCCAGTCTCTTACATGGGGTTACCTGAAGTAATAATGGTACTTTTCTGTGACACTGAAGGCGAAGATGTAAGGCAAATGTTGCTTTTGAATTTTGGTTGACCAAGTATCTTGATAGGCCTTTAATGATGCAAAAGTACTTTGCCTTCAGACTGGAGAATGAAGGTTGGGTGAAACATTGAGGAAAGAAGGAAAAAGTCTTGAAGATACAATTGGGATGCTACACAGTGTTTAGAATATAGTTTTCTAGATGATATTTTCTACTCAGGATATCCTGCTAATTTTTTGTAAGGAAATGTTCTCAATCGCATTTTCAGGATAATATTTTGGACCACATCAATTACCATGATTATGCGAAATGAATTTGTAGTTCAGGGAAATGTATTATCTCTCTTTTCCAGGGCTGGATTACCTTTATTGGAAAAAGAACAAAAGGCTGCAAATATAATGTCTGTTAATCATGATAAACATAAATTTAACAGCTTGCCAGGATTGCATTTATTATTTTGCTCTGCAGTCATAGTAGATATTTCCTTCAGCTTTCCTTCACAGATGTATATTTCTTCAGCTAGCTTCGAAATAAGAAATATTGCCTATTTCTGTAAACATTGACATGTCTGCAATCTTGACAAAACATTCATAATTTGCAGTATGAAAAATGAGGAATAGAAAATCTTTAACCATGTTTTACACCATCCTACCATTACAAGCCTGGAAGTATTTGAGTATTCTGCTCAGCAGAACAGGCATACTGCATAATTTTTTTTAATGTCACTGACCCTATGGCTACCTTCCTATTCAGCTTCATCAATAATTTTTGGGGAAGACTTGACCTAAAATGTACAGTGTTTTAAATCTGTCCTGCAATCCTTGTGCTTCAAAACATGCTTGTTCCTACAAGGAAGGTGGGTGGTAATAGCAGAAAACATTCACTCTCTAACTATAATGCTCAGCCTGCATCAAATCTAATTTTGGTTGCGTCCTTTTGCCTGATGTCTTCTTT
>VZTB01016970.1:511868-645553 GCA_013397245.1 Thryothorus ludovicianus | reverse complement strand
TTTTTTTTTTTTTTTGAGAGGAGGAGGAGGAAATACACCATCCCTCTTTCTGAAAGAAAGAGAGTGTGCCCACAGGCAATCAAAATTAATGGTGAAAGAACCCATGAGCAAAAATTTCAGTTTGGGTCATGCTGAATATTTGGAAATATTCAATTGGATAAAAACTGGAGTGGACTTCACTAAGGCCAATCTTTCTTTCTTTTGCTTATTTTGCTGTCTATATGCTCCGCCTTTGTATGGTTATTGACAAAGGGTGTAAAAGCAAGAAAGGCATCAGCCCAGGCTTCAGGGCATCTTGCCCCTCTACTGCTTGCCACCTAGTTGTCATTAGTTCAAAAACAGGATTTTTTTCTTATTAACTTATTTGCCTTTGGAACCCCTGTGCAGTCCCCATATCCCCAACAAACTAGCTATACTGAAGGTAGGCTAAGAGCATGACTCTGAGAATAATCTGTGAGCAGCTCAAAAAAAAAAATTAAAAAAAAAATAGGAGCATCAGCAAACACATAATTAATTAATCCTTGTCAAAAATTAATATAAAACATTAGACCTAGAGTGCAGTACTGTTATCCAATACAGGGAGAAGAAAAACAAGCACAAATTAAAAAGAGAAATTTTCTGCTTGTCAAAGTCAAGTTTTAAAACTTTCCCCCTTGCCTGGAGGAAACATTTGGGAAAAACAAAGGTGTTACATGTTTGGTACAGCATCCATGTGGTAGATAGAGCTTCTTCCCCAAAACAGGTTCCCTACCCTAGCCCAAGGAAAAAACCTGAGCCTGTAGAAAGCTCGTAGAGCTGGGTGTGCCAAAGCAAAACTGAGTGAATGCAAACCTATCTTATTGGAGTGCCTTATAGGAGTTTTCTAGGCTTGAAACCCTGAAGTACAAAATCAGATTTAGAGTGGATTTAGTGGGTCTCACAAATTTTTAATAAATTAAGATATGAAATAAACTGAAGAATTATTCTTCTAATAAAAGTGTAAAAGCTGTATAATCTTGATGATATCTGAGAAGTAATCTCTTGTCATTAAAGTCACTCTTACCAGATGCACCAGTCTATAAAATTTAATTATTTATGAAATTTGTTTTTTAAATACTTGTTTCCAAACCATATGACTTGCAGTTCTTCATGTTTCTTATCTACTTCCTACTCTGAAATCTTCTATAAAATCCAGTTAATGTTTTGCTCTTAGGACTGCTGGATTTCTTCCTTTTGATGTCATTTTAACCTGCTGTTCAGCTTCTGGGTAAGGGTCTTGAGACTAAATGGGAGAGAGTTCTAAGTATGGGTTTAAGAATTTGCATTCCAATGAAGATGCAAATTGCCTGTGATTGTAGTTGAGATGAATGTCAAGGAAAGAAGCACTGGTACAATCTTGGGTTAATGTGGTGTGTCCAAGTGTGTTAGCAGCAGTGAGCTGATATGAATATTCCTCTATTTGGATTTGTTGGGGAAAATGAATATAATAATTGGTCAGACTTGTAGACTTGTCACTGATATTTTTCTTTCAGTCAGAAGAATAAGGAAATAATCCATCCTTTGATCACCAAGCAATTTTTTCAGTGGTGATTTACTGTGCTGTTTTCTAAGAAGAAAATAAAAAGTATCCTTTCATCACAGGAACAAAAATAATTAATTACTATGCTGTGTGTAAGTGGCTTGCCCAGCAGACTGGCTCTCTCCTGTGCCATTGCAAGTGCTGTCCACTCAGGGCTGTGTAGAGCACTCATACAAAAGGCACTTAAAGGGACACCAGTGCTGTATCTCTCAGTCTGCCTTGAAGTCCATCGACTCTAATGGGAGTTTTTCTGAAGACTTCAGTGGTATTTTGAACGCATTTTTTCCACATGCTTTTGAGTGTAATGGATGTATGTAGGTGCTCATGAATATCCATCCCCTGAAGACATTTTGGCAGAAATTTCCTTCAGGCTCTATACCAGAGAAACTTGGATGTGATTTTAAGTTCTTTACTCGGTCAAATGCAGAAAATTCATGAGGTCTCAGGGGTTTGTTCCTCCAATTTTCACAAATAATGGTAGTTCTATCATGGTCTGCATACTGCAATTTAGTGATTATATCAAAGGAACTGAAGTGCTAATCCCTGTTGAGCTGTTGACTGTGTAATGAGAGGCTTCTAAAGACATTCAAAGTTACTGAAACAGGTGTTGTGAGGGATAAGAACATCAGACCAAGGCAAATGAAATCATATCATAGAAGCCTTGCTTCCATAGAAGCAGATTTCCTTATGCCATCCAAGCTAGCATGTGCTTTCACAACCTTTTGTTGTTTTTAAAATCAATCTCTCGCTTCAACAAAGTTCCAGACTATCAAAGCCAGAAAGGGAAACTACATAGACCAAAAATTTACAGTTGCAGTGGCAAGAACAGCTATCAACCTCTTTTGAAACTACTAACTGGAGCACTAACCTTTGTGTTTGTTTTTGCCAGACAGACAAATATCTACTGGGAGCTAGATGGAGGTCATCCACACATTTCATATGGGTCACTGAATAACAATCACAGGGTAGCAACTTTCATTTTGAATCAGTAATGCAGAGGTGAAAAGGACCATATTTCATTATTAATGCCACAGGCGTTCCAGGTCTCTGCCTTCATTTCTTTATCCTGCTGGTTCTATGAACCCTTAGGAACCTGGTTACTTTTAGGGCTGAGCAGGCTGCTTTTTCTGACATTCAAAAGGGATTTTGAACCTTAAAAGTTGTCTGGTCACAGTGGCAAAAGATGCATCTGGAAGAGAAATGTAGCATTTATGAAAAATAGTTTTCAGGGAACAAAGGAAAGGAAAATATAAGAAAGAGAATAAGCTGTATTCTTTTTATATGATAAGATAAACTATAATGTAAGGAAGTAAATAAAATCACTGGGGAAACCAGAAAAATAATAGTAAAGCTTCCTTCAAACAGATGGTTTGTATTTATTTGAAGCGAAACATAAAAAGTTTTATTATTATTTCACCTTTCTTCATTTTATGACATGAGAGGGAAGAAGAAAGATAGGAAAAGGGAAACTAACAGCTATTTGGAAGCACAATGATGGAATTTGCCATTTCAAAGAATCAGAAAAATGCCTAGGATTGGATATTGTTGTGCAATAGGCATGCCAGAGTACTTGATTTTCAGCAGGCTTAATTCTCAAGTGGGCTAACAAATCAGGCTCTGATAATTGAGTTCTGCTATAATGCCCATACGGGCTTTTAAATATTGACTGTGAGAAAAAAAAATATAAGCATCTAATTATAACTGTAAACCAACTAGAGATTACTGTTACCACTTTGTTATTAGGATGAATAAGTTTTCAGTACAGGCAATCCCAGCTATCCTTATGTTGCCTTCAGATGACAACTTATGCTTGCACTGGTGATGATATAAAGTGAGGCAGTCTGTTTACTTTAAGTCAGGTTTTTTTCAGAGAATGTCCAATCGAATTTTAAGTTTCCCAGAGGGAAAACTGCTACAAAGAGACCAACTCCCGGGGTATTGTTTATTCAAACTGATGCCATCTCCCTGTTGACTGAAACAACTTACTGAACTTCACGTCTTTAACTGTTTCTTTCAAGGTAAGAAGGAGATCTTTCATCTCGGTGTTTGAGATCTGTGTTTGGACATTTGTGTTTGACAATTAAATGGACTGTGGAACCAGTATGTCTTAAATCTGATTTTTTTCATGTCTTCCTGTCTATTAGCCAGATGTGCTTCATCATCATATTTACTAACCAATTTTGTAAAGAAAGTGCAATGAAATTGATTTTTCCAGGAAGAATCTATTTATGCTGTGAAAGATACTTTTTGTCTTGCTTTATTTGTTCTCATTTTGCAAGGTGCTTCAGGTGTTTAGAAGCCTTGAGAGCTGAGCCTCTAATGATTTTCAAGGCACCCCTAGAATTCACTTAGGTGAAGTTTTCTGTGTACATCAAGTCATCAAACAGAATCTCTCTTGCTGCTTCCCCGTGAAAGCAGAGCTCTGAAGCTTTGAGACGGGGTCTGTCAGGAGGAACTGAGTGCCTGGTCATTTCAGTGATGGTGGAGTGAAGGCTGGTCTGCATCCAGGGGACCGGGCTTGCCTCGGAGTTTTGAGCTGAGAGTGTGTGCAGCCAGAGTTCAGCGCAGGCTTTTCAGTGCTGCTCAATGCTCATTTTGAGCCGCCCGCCCTCTGCACAAAGTTCACTGTGCACCCAGCAGTCCCTGGAGCATCACATCGTGATAATCTACTGCTCTAGCAATCTTTTGGGGGGGGTGAAAAATCTTTATATTTAAAACAAAAGGCTTTATATTTAAAACAAAAGTCCAGGAGACTTTCAGCCATAAGATAGCTGGAAGCAAAATGGCCTTTTCTAACATATTGCCTCAAAATAGTATTTCTCTTTTTATTTTGGTAAATAAGCATAGATCATATTTGACTAAAACAAATGAATAAATTTTATGGGATTTAATAACTGAGCCAGTGACTCAAATACAAGATTCTTTTGACCCAAAGAGAAAAGAAATTCCAGAGGAGCAATAACAATAAAACCAAAACAGCAGTAATACCACAGCTACCAATACCAACAGAAAATAAATAGGTAATAACTTTTAACTAAACCATATTAAAGATCATAAATATATTTTTAACATTTTGTGCTCAATTTAATATTTAGTCTTACACAAAAACATAAATTTCAATTGCTGGAATACACGCCTTAACAATACACTTTACCAGGGCATATGTTTGTTTTCTCACTCTTTGACATTTTTATTGCAAAGGTGGGTTTCTACTATTAGTCTGTAAACACAGGTGAGCAATTTGTCTACTTCTTACACCTCAGTAATCGGTCAATGTGGGACCAGCACAGGATTTTCTGGTTTGCAGAATCACCTTGAGGGTACTATCAATCAAGCATAATCAATCAATCATCAGGCAATACTTTCAAATTTTTACAGAACGCCACTTTGTTCTTGTCTTGTGCTCACAGCAAACAAAACACTGTAAACAGGGGCCTTTTTGCAAAACAAATGGAAAGCTGGAAACTTTCTTTCTTCCAGCTTTTCTAATCAGGCCAGTACAGTGTGTTTATTAATAGCTGGTGGTTTTTGAAGATAAGAAGCAGAAAATATTTTTCTGTGTGCCAATCTCTAATTGTCACTAAACTTTCAAAAATTTCTGAAAAGTGATATATCTTTCAAGTGTTTTCTTTTAAAATCTGAAAGAGAAGATTGCTTCACTTGGAAAAACACCCAAGAAATCCAGACTGACTCCACCGTTTCTTTATCTCTCCTGCTCTTTTAGATTTTACAGCAGAATGACTAAAATTCTTCTCTTTCCAGGACTCTCTTTAATTTTAGCTGCATCTAGGGTCCATTCTCCAACTCCCTTTTTTTTTTGCAGAGAGGTAGCTTATGTGCCAGCTGATGCTCTATGCTAGACAGGATGAATTCATGACTACTCATGAGGTTTGTGTTCTCCTCTCCAGGAACCTGATACAAGCCATTGATCTGGTCATGACAGTGTCTGAACACATAGCAAGGAGTAAGTGCTTCCAGCTCTAAATAGGTGCATTTTTAGATGTCAAGTAAATGGCACGTATAGCACAAGGCAATAATCAACCTTTCTTGAAATCTAGCTGTCTCCATTGGCTACTCTGATATTTTTCTACAGCTTCATTTTACTTGGTTTTAGGACCTTTACCTCTTTATTGTGTGGGTAACTTGAAAATTGTATAGTCATTTGTCAGATCACTGGTTTTCTCAAAACTGGAAAAAAATGTTCACTAGGCACTAAAAGGTGTTTCATATGGGTTTCTCAAGGGCCATTGTTGGGTGCAATGCGTGAGTAGGTAATGTGCTGTGCCCTCTTCCAATTTTCTCTACTGTTCTTTGATGATGCTGCCATGGAGAGAAAGGGGGCACCAAAGTCTGCTTGGAAGCCTGTGCCAGAGAATCTCTCCACATCTCACATGGAGGTGCAGGCTCCAGACACAGGGACAGCATTTTTCTGGGTGTCTTTTGATGCTTGAGGACACTGTCAAATCCAGACGTGGGGAGAGGATGACATGAGGCAAACTGAATGCAGCTTGATAATTAGGGTATTTTCCTGGGAGGAAAGTGACCCACAGTTCCCATTTCTGTATTTTATTTTTAGCTCAGTAATGGACTCATGTTAAATGTATGCAAATCTCAGGGAATGGGGTCTGAATTCCCAGCTCCATTCCCTGTAATTGCTGTCCTTCTCACTGCATGATTTCTGCTCTCTTTGGATGCACAAACGTCTATCAACTGAACAAAGAGCTGAGAACAGCCATCCTCTCCCCTCTTCCCTATTTCCTCCATGTTCTTCCCCTTACACCTGCCGAGGTCCTGTTTAGAGTGCTTTTCTAGAGGCAGGGGAGAGGAGAGGAGAGGAGATGGACAGTGTCATACCCCTCAGAGACAAGTTTCATCTCCTTGCCAGGAGTTATGGTAGATATGTATATTGCAATGTAGAAGTACACCTCTGTGCATGAGGAGAAAATGGAGGGAAAAGACTGTCATCCTCCCTTTTAATGATTTTTTTTTTTTTAAAAAGCAAATCCAGCATTCCTTCATTTAGTGCCTAAGTGATTGGAGCAGACCAAGTGCATTATTTTAGAAGACTGCTCCTCATATCTTTCATTTATAAATCATCATTTATTTAAAGGATTTGCATTTATTTCCTTCACATGAATAAGTGGAAAGCTCGATTAAGATCTTTGTAGAGCACTACAAAGAAATGCTACTGCTAATTAAGATTGCATCAGAATTCAGGCTGGGGATGTTTAGCCACAAAGCTGAAGAAGGGCAAGCAACCTACTGTACTACACATCACATGTGAAAGAGAATTTGTGTCTGTGTCTGCAGGGTTACACCTACACTTATTAAAACCTGGTATTATGTCACATTTCTACATTTTGTACTTTTAACACTGGTAAGGAAATGGTACTTGAGGAAGAGTTTGAAAGGTCTGTTATATAAACAGCAAGTCACAGAATAATGGAATGGTTTGAATTGATAGAGTGTTTTAGAGGTCACGTAATTCCAGCCACCCTGCCACAGGCAGCAACACCTTCCACTGGACAAGGTTGTTCAAAGCTCCATTGAGCTTGACCTTGAACCTTTCCAGGGATGGGGCATCCACCACTTCTCTGGGCAGCCTGTTCCAGTGTCTCATCAAACTCATTGTAAAAAATTTCTTTCTTAGTCCCGTCTAAATCTATACTCTTTCAGTTTAGAAATGCTTCCAGTACATAGGGACTGAGTACTTTTCTTATAAAGGCTGAGTGAGTACTCTCCTCACGGTATGGCTTAAAGCATGCAAGGAAGCCAGCTCCTCCTGGCTGGACCGAGACATTTATTCTGAGGTGACTTACACACTCTCTGGACATGTCCTCAACAATCCATAAATAGTGGGGCATGTTGGTGGTGAGGAAGACCTTGTGTGCCATGGGCTCCTGACTGCTGAGCAGATGGTAGGAGGGAAGGTTGATGGTCCTAGAAGGAGTAAGATAGGTTTTAATTTAGGTTATTAAAAGGACTGGGTGAGGGTTTCAGAGAAGTTATGAGTTATTTCCTAAAAACAAGGAAATGAAAAGTGAGGATTTCATCTTTCTTACTCAAAAAGATGTGCATACCAGTGCATACAGACAGAAAAACACAGTTTAAACCAGGATACTGGGTACATTCTTGAGTGCATTTCCCTTCCAAGATGAGACTTCTGAGCAATGAAGTTCGAAATACTTTTATAGAAATCTGTTTTTCATCAACTTTTTGTCCAAAATTGAGTCCTGTACACAAATAAGTATGATACACTTGTGCAGTGCCTTCTAAAGCAAAGGACTGACCCTGCATTTATTTGAAAACTGTATATAGAATAACTTAACTACCACTTTCAAAAGCCCAAACTGTATTGAAGTATATTTTCAGTGAAGCTTTTCTGTATCTAAAAGAAATGCAACAAGTACTGCCATATAAACTTAATGATCTGTGTGTTTAATGATGATAATACCCTGTAAATTTATAGTTGGCTACACATTGATTGTGTTCTGTTCAATATCTAGAATTTATTGGCTAGCAGCAGAGCCTATGAAACAGAGTTATTATGGTCTCAAGTTGAGTCCAACTATTAATGTCTTCTTAGTGTCTCAGATTACATCCCTGCAGGAACTAAGAGCATGAGTGACTGTGATGATCACTTTCTATCAACAAGTTAGGTACATGCCCTTAAGAGAAGAAAAGCTTTGCATTTTCTGTCATGAGTAGAAAAATGATTTTACATGGACCAATAAAGGTAGCAACAGTTGCCATAGGGTTTAAGTAATTTATGCATTTGTTTTTCAGTTGTTTATGTTGGATAGTCAGGTGGAAGTCAATGTGTAAAAATAATTCTAGCTCAGCTCCTAAGAACAAAACTCTTGAAGCACTTTAGTCAATAACAAATGCCCAAATACAGGAGATTACAAACTGACTTTTGCAGGAACATCAACAATGCAGTAAAGGTGCTCACTGAATTAGACAACTAGACTTCATCAGATGTAGTCAGTGGAAGAGATCACTTGATTATATCAGAAAATGGAATAGTAATTTGTTCCAAGACTTATCATTAAGTAAAATAATGTATCCTAGTAGTTCACAAGTGTCATACATTATCAAAAATATCTTGTCCACTGTAATAGAAGGGAAAAAATTACAGCTTTGGTTTTCCCAAGATCTCTGACTTTTATACATTGCATGAAAACTTGCTGGAGGTAATCTTTTAGTTCTTGAAAGCTAATAAAGATAGGGATGATGGAGCATTACTTTCAGTGTCTGAAGACTAGTTATATTTCTTTCATAATCTGCTTTGTGGTACAGACTTGAAATTAGAACAGTCTGATTTTCTATGAACTGAAATTTATCGCATAATACATTAATTGAAGGGTGAGTTTCTATTAAAAAATTGATGAAAAATCTATAAAATTTAATTCTTATCTACCTAAAAAGATACAATAAAAACACAGAAAAAGTTATGTTTCTCAGTGGTATGTTTCTCAATGACTTGGTTTTGCTTTAACTGAAGACCTTGTGGTTTTGTTTTAACAGAAGATGGTCAACTTCACTTGATTCACACACTTCCCTTGAAAAATATTGACATTTCAGGAAATTGCAGACATTTTCAATGATCAACAAATTGGATATAGTGCTCTTTGGTAAGAATTATTTTTTGCTGAGATACTCAGGACAGAGTCTGCACTTGCTTCAGAAGTATAAGTAGTCTAATGATCTATCTTCAAATCTTAGTTCTTATAGTCCTTTTAAAACTCACAGAATTTATCAGGTCCTTTCTTACCTTACCTTGTAATGCACACTGTGAAAAATTTCTTCCTTTTCTAAACACCAATCTGCCAAGCTTTCCAAGTATTGATTTCTGTTGAAGATAAGCTTCAAATTTAAGTTTTTCAGTTATACACGTTAAGAGTTTCAAAACAGATTTCAAAAGACTGCCTCCTTCATCCTATTATGCTCCTGCAGGCTTTTAGAGGTTTCCCAATTGCCTTTCAGTGAGTAAGTGTTGACAGTGTCAAAATCTTGATAATTGAGCCTTAAATGAGTGGTTTGTGGGTTTTTTGTTTTTTTTTTTTTGGTGGTTTTTTTTTTTTTTTTTGTTTGTTTTTTTTTTTGGTTAGGTTCTAAATTTGCAGAGTCTATGGCATAGAGGAGACAGAATACCTCAAAATAATGCTTTGTACCTCAAAATGATGCTTTATTAGCTCGATTGAAGTGACAGTTTTTGAGATGCATCTAAATTGCTCAGAAAAGTTGACTTGCCTCCAAACCTTATTCTGACCTCAAGTGCCCTGGAAGAGGTCACGAAGGACTTTCCTATCTTTGCAGTGCACAGTGAAAAGCAATTTTCTTCTGCACAGACATTTCTGTGTGAATCCTACACTCACAATGTGCAGGAGCTATTCCACAGCTTCTCACAGGACAGCATCGCATCACAAAGGTAAAAAAAAATCTTAAAATTAAGTCCTAGCTTTGTTGGATTTCTACTGGTTAGTGTATAGGTTACAATTATTTGTTATGCCCTTTTTATCTCAATTGTTATTCTGCCCTGAGGATTCATGTTAGATTTACTGCAGCCAAAGTATCAGATGCAGGTGAATCCTTATGAAAACGGTTTGCTCTCTAAAAACCATTCTTTTTCAGACCATAATGTACCAGAATTTTTTCCCCACCATATTTTTCAAAATCCTTATGTCTCTTTTCTCTGGTTTTGCTGGGAGTAGTGTTTAGTGTTTTGGTAAAGGATTTTGAAACAGATTTTGATCCTTGACAAGAAAAACTTTGACTCCTTTGGACCTGCTTCACCAAACAGAACAAATCTTGGTATTTACTGAACAGCTCTGCTTTGTACTTCTCTCGTGTATGCACTTTGCATTTCCAGGAGAACATGTTGCAGGTTTATTTACATAATGTTTTATTCCCTTTGGAACTAGGCAATAAAGGTTATCTAAGATATCTATGATATTGCCATACACATCCTGTATTTCCTGCTTCTGTCTTACCCTACCATAACAGCAAAAGCAGGTATTTGATAAGTTTTTTGGAGGGTCTCAGAATGCCTCTCTGTCTGTTTCTATCCCTGATTTTCATTAATTGGAAAAAAATTATGGCCCCACTGGCTACATCTGTGCTACTAACTAACATTAGGCCAGGGACCGTTTATCAGCTCTCAGGCCAAATGTCGCAAGCTGCCTCCAAACTCTAAGGCACTTGACCTTCTGGCTCTCCTGGGCCCCAGGTGGCTACAGGGCAAAATTGTTATTTTGTTTCTTTTCAGTTTAAAGAATGTGAAATAGTGTGGGGATTATGCAGCAGCGTTTAAGAATGGTGTTTTTGTAGCAGGAACCTGAAATTACGCTGCATGCCTCTGGGTGTTGCATGAAGGCAACCAGAGAGCGTGGAGGTACAAAACCAAAAAGAACAGTGTTGGAATAGTGCTCAGCTAGGATTTCATCCTGGTTAATGTAAGGAGTATTCTAAGGGAAATTTCAACTGGACAAGAGTCTTGGTGATACTTTTGAAATGTGTCTACCAGTTCAGAATAAACAAAAAAAGACAGTCTTTAATGCATTGAGTATAGACTGACAAATATACTGAAATGTGCTGGTTTCAATTTCTAATCAGGGATCAAAGGGATCCCAAACAGCAATGAGAAAGAAATTGGAAGATATTTCTGGATGTATTTCTAGGGTGAGGGTTAGTTTGTTTGTTTGTGTTTTTGTTCTGTTTTGGTTTTTTTTCTTCTGCATCCTAATTAGGACACTCTGCCCTCAAAAATTTCCAGGGTCTTAGAGAAAAGTTTGTCTATTCAACAATCAACATTGATAGGTACAGTTGACCTTTACTCATTTATTCCTTCTGCTTTAGACAGAGTATAGCCTTTCTTAATAAGTTGGTATCTTTAATCTTCACCTGTAAACTGAGGTCTGAGGCCATAATTCTCATGATCCTTCACAGATATTGGTTACATTTGGTTTTAGTATGAGACATAAACCTTAAACAGAGGGAGAAATCTAAAACATTTGGATTGCCTCCCTATAAGTCTGAATTTCATTGTTTTGTCTTCATGAAGAAGAAAGCTTTATATCCCTGTGTTTTTCCAGGTTCCTGGAAGTAAGTTCTAATGCACCTCACATCAGTGCAACTCAGTTTATTTCAGTGGAATTGCAGGGTTTTCTTACAGTTAGTTTTTCTGGCTTTCCTCTCTTTGGCTCTTTAGTACTACAAAACAATCTGATCCATAACCCTCAGCTATAGGCTGATCTGAAAAAAAAAAATGGAGAACAGAACAAAAGGGAATGTCAGCTTGGAATGACACTAATTACATTCTTTTCACTCGCAGTTCTTTTAAACAACAGCAAAAGTTTCTGCATTCAACATACTGAGCCTGATCCCTGTCTCTTACAGTACACTAATGAAAATCAAGAGGAATTCTATTGATTCCAGTGCAGTTAAATCAATGTAAGAGAAATTTAAATTAGGCCCATTGTAGGCAAGATATAACACTGCAACCAGCCAAGCATTTATGTAGTCCAACAGCTCTCTGTGTAGTACACATTAAATAAATGCAGAAGATTCCCTATCCCTGTCAAGGCAACTGCTCAGAAATTAGCATTCAAGAAATTCCTCATAGCATGAAATCATTCAGAAACTATACTGGGGTGAGGAAATGATTATATATATTGTTAACTCAGAGTATATTATACCCCATGTGGAATGCCAAGACTACTTGTTATATCAGTCCAGAAATATGTGGTTTAAAATGAGCAATGAAATGCATGAGAAGAAATATATTTGAGATGAAACAGGGACTATGGCTTTTATATTTTTCCCTTGTAACTGCTCACTCTTTCAGGTCAGTGAATTCTCATCGTCCCTTGCTAGCAAGTGGAAATTAGATTAACATCTGGAAGGAAGAAAATCTTGAAGGTGTTTCCCTCTGTCTGATACTGCTAATGATGTTCCTGGACTCAGCCACACTGCTTGGGACTGCATGTATGTGTTAGAATATGGTCTCAGTAGGGTTTTTTTATCATCTAATCTTGAGACTGTAGTATGCTCTGTGCAGGAATAGGTATTTTATATGCCACAAAATGGCCTCTGAAGACACCTGGCACAAGTTTGTATACAGAGGAGCAGTTTGTACAAGAACTGTCTTTTTTTTGTTTTTTGTTGTTTGTTTTTTTTTATGATAAAGTATCAGGAAAAAGGAAAGGAACTGGAAATAAAAAATGTGCTATTGAATATAGAATGGTTGGAAATTCCATCTAATTTGATGAAATAAATGTAGCTTTTCTGACATTGGAGTATGTTTGAATTTTTTTTTTTTTTTAAAAACTCTTTCACACCAGTAAAAATCTGGCGCCCTTTCCCCAAAAAGTCTGAAGCCTGATGAAGGGATTTTATGACAATAAAGGCTCAACTTTTCCAGATATACCAGATGTTATATTAAGAAACACTGTATTTTCCTACTAAAATGATCTCTTAAAAAACCCAAATAAACAAACAGCACCCCCCTCTTCTTTTTATTTCCTCAATTTGCAGTGAATGTTTTTCTTACTAAAATGAGTTTTCATTTTGATATTTAACTCAGGTCTTAAAAGATTCAGAAACATTTTAAATGGATGAAATTGTAAATAAAAAAAAAATCTTGAAATGGAAGATTTACTTTTTTCACATAAATAATATGTATTTTCTTGCCAACTCACCTGCAGTTCCAAAAATCTCCATTTTTGCCTCACAGTTAGATTTACTCTTAATTCCCCAATAAACAGAAAAATCTATAGTTTCCCCAAGAAATTTTTTTTAACATACTTTCCTATATGTCTTCATAGCTCTTCTGCTGTGTTCAGAGAGTAGGAATCAAAGCTGTTTTCTGCAGGCTGTTTTGAAATCCCTGGGTGATGTGTAGTCTGTCAGTGAACTCTGCAGCATTCAGTCACTGACACATGCAGATGAGCTATTTTCTGAGATGCTTTTTTAAAATTTTGCTGTATCTTTGTTATGTTTACCTTTCCCACTAACTCACCCTGATGTTCCCATTAAATTCAATCCTAAAGTTACCTTTGATTTCAAAAGGATCAGGTTCTGGCTGATTAACAGGATCTGATCAGTCTGGTGCTGTGAAGCAATAAGGTACTAAATGTGTAGGCTGCAAATAAACTGCTTTTCAGTAGAATGACATTGTACACTGTCACTTCCATATCATCAAACAAAACTCATCAAGAAGGGTGTGAATATGTCAGCTTTTCCTCTTTGTTACCACTGCACTATTTGATGTCAGTAGTGTCCTGCCTACCAGCTGAATAAATGCTGAAAAATGAGATCCAATGAAATTGTGGAGTTAAATGCAGATTTTCAGCCACACCAGTTTTATTAATATCAATGGGGGCTACATAGTTGAATACCCATTATGCCAGGCTATAATGTAAGCCTTGGGGAGCTATTTCTGTGTTTCTTTTGCTACCAGAATTAGAAGCAGAATCCCAAGATTCTTTTGGATCAGGCTGTAGCAGTTTGTGTGGTAACAGGAAGAACAGGGACCTGACACATCAACAGGAGGCTGAGAATGAAGGACCAGAGATTTTACATCTAACTCAGCAATGGGTCCTTGTGAGATCTTAGACAACACTTGCAGAACTCTGTGCACCCTAGATTTTATATCTAAAGACATGCTTCTACTTGCAATATATTTAGAGATATTTGAGGCTGCATGGTGTAAGGTCTATGGATAGCGTGCGTTGTCCCACTGTTATTAATTATCAGAAATTATATGTGAAAATTGGTGGTAGACCACATTCAGAAACAGAGATATGAACAAAAATAATGGGTAACAGAAAGAGAAACAGTTGGGGATAAAAAATTCCACATGTTTTTAGGGAATTGCATAAGTCCTGCAGACTCTCATTTTCCACACTTCAAATATCTTCAAAGAGAAACTTTCAGCCTAAGAAGCACCATTATTTTTTGGTTCAAAGTATTTGTATTCACTAGTTTTTTAGTAAAAAATGTCTTAAATTGTTTAGTAAGTGCAATTTCTCTTCTGAGTAAACTTATGTTTCAAGACATCCTTAGATCCTAAGGAAATGAGTGATGTTAACTCCATCTGTAAGTTCCTTTTATTTTTGTAAATGTTCTTCTAACATCACAAAGACTACTTACAACAGTACTTAATGACACCATCATAGCAGAAAAATAATACCTGTTATTTATTCCTAACTTCAAAAATTTTCCTTAAAATGGAAAATACTTTTCTCTGTGAATAATTTTTTTTTTGCTTTGTAGTATGGTTTTGCAAGTGGGTAAAGTTTGTGGAAATATTATTAAAATACTAAAAGGTAATTTTTTGAATCCTTACCAAAATTTTTACACCTTAATTCAAGCCTTTATCTATTTCAGTAAAATAAGAACATTTGTATTTAATTTTAAAGGTTTAAGGTTACTTGATGAATGTCATTTAGAAAAGGTCAGTCAAGGGTTTTGCTTTTGGATATGAGACTCATGAATTGTTACTTTTGCCCTGGATGGAAGATTAATGAAGTTAAATGGATAAAAGCCAAAAAAGGAGATAAACTATCAGGTTTGTAGGTTCAAATGACTCTTGGTAGAGTCACTGAATTAAGAAAGAAAACTTTGTAATTCACTAAGTGTGTTAAGAAATTGCTTAAAATTGCATTAATGTGGTAGTGGTGTCATCAGCTATCCTAGAAACCCTCCGAGAAATGTTTTTTCACTGAACTTCAAACCCAAGGAAATGTAATTATTAACATAATTTTCTTGCTGTTGGCAACATTATTACTGTATTATCCTCCAAATAACAGGAAATTGTTGCATAGTGAATAGCTTCTAGCTGGTTGCTTAACAGCAGAAGAGTGTACTCACCTAGGACCAGCCTCCTGGCTTGTACCCGGTGAGGCACATGCACAAGGGAATGAGCTTGCTGCTTTAAATAAATTTACTCTGTATTTGGGTTCAAGTTTGCAGACATGGTAGAGGTAGATTGTCTGCTGCTTCTCCAAGATCAAATCCTGAGAAGTGAGCACAGAGAGCTTAAAAAAGGAAAGGACCCAAAAAGTACATCAGATGCTTTAATGAAGCAGACCCTAAAATCTTCTGCTTGTGAAGAGTCTAAAAGTAGTGGTCGAAGAAAGGAAGTGCTCCTCTGTCTCTGCGTGTGACTGTACTGCAGTAGCCTGCTTTGGAAGTGGCAAAGACATTTCTTTCCATTGCATGATATAACCCTCTGATATATCTGTACCCTCTGCAAATGATTCCAGTATTAATTGGAGGTATCCTTAACGAGCCATTCTCATTCAAGTCTTTTTTTTTTTTCAGGCAAACTGTGGAGCAAAAGGATTACATAGAAAGAAGAAACTTTCAGATGAAATCCTAGTGTGATCTTTTCATTTCAGGCGTGGTGAGGACTGTCTATTGCAATCTTGAGACCAGAGGAGCAGCAAAAGAGAAATTATTAGCCTGCTCAATGTTGTTATATCTAACTGGGTCCTATAAGATGGTAATGCCTAGTGCTCATTAGTTCTGAGTTTTATTTTAGGGAAATGTTCCAAAACATTACTGAATTCTTTTTTGACCCCAAATCTCACTTAAAAACCAATAAATCCAGGAATCTGGAGCACTTTAAATAGTTTTCATGAGTTTTCAAGGACAATAATGTTGTTGTTTCTATTCTTATCATTTGTATTATTTTGGTGACTAAGAATATTTAAATTCATTGGTTTATGGTTTAGAATAGCCATAATCTAGTCAAAGATATCACTTCATTGGTTTTAAAATTAAAACTTGTATCAATATTGTATAATCCCCTTGCAGCACTTTGATCAGTGTACTCTTAGAACTGCTTTGAAATTTATCTTCTGAAGGAGATTTTTCTGCTTTTCTGTCTAATTTATTTAATATCTCTTTAGAGTATCTTCTACCCTCTGAAGTTTTGTCTAGCAACTTCATCTGTATGAATGTCATCCTTTCCTGGAATTCTGTGGAATTTTTCCATCTTGAATTAGGTAAGATGATAATTCATGCCAATACATATTTTTGCCATGTCAATATGGGTAGAAGCTTCTTAGTTCTATTAATTATCAGAGGATTTATAAAATTATAAAGAGGATTATAAAATGGTATAACATATTCCTGCAGGAATGGAAAGAATTTAAAAGCATCTCAAATATTTAACTTTGACAACAAGTGAAATGAAAATCAGGGCAATACTGTATCAACATAAATTCTTACTTAGCAATCATTTACTGATCAGTAAATTAAACTCTCATTTAGTTTAACTAGTTCTCAAACAGCTTAAGTTTTTCTAAGTATACATAATATCGGCTTCTATTAATAGATTGAAATTTAACAGATCACACAGATTCTAACCCTGTGGTTTTCAACAAAATGTGGGTGTATCAAATTCCTGAATGAAGAAGATATTCACAGGAATAGATGTGGGCACACAAAAATGGTATGTAGGATGAAATGTTTATTCATCTATATTTCACACCCAAAGATAAAAGTGGCGTTTCATATCCATACCATCCATTAAAATACTACAAAATGCACTCATTGCAGATTAAATATTTCAGTCAAACCATCTGGTTTTGCAGATTTATTGGGACAGTTTATCAAAAATAATCACCTTAACCTTTCTCTCATTTCAGTGAAAAAAATGCTGTTGTTTTCTCATTCCCTTGTCAAAGGGATTTCTTTATGTAATTGATTTAGATGCCATTCCTTTTTATTCAGCCACTTAATTTTTAAACTGATTCATCTGATAGGCATGACTGTAGGGTACTGGATGATTCCAGCTGAATTACCCTCTTCAGGGAAGAAATGATGGATGAATTCCATGTCTGCTCTGTCTATAGTAGTTGATCTTCCTGCAAAGTCATTTTGTTTCACATTCTGTTTTTCACTGCAAAATTTATTCCCTTCAAGTTAGAATAACCCATCCCTGTTTTATGAACTACAACTTTTCTCTTTCCCCTCTCTTGATCTCCTTGAAAACATAATTATCCATATGTTGTTTAGTAGAAGCTATGGTTATAATTTTGAAGGTCTTCAGTGGGAATTAAAGTCTGGAAGAACCATATTAAAAAAATAAACGACTTTTATTTTTAAGTTTATCTTCTCATTTGGGAAAAATCCTTAAAATTATTACTGTGTGTTAGAATTCAACATGAAAATTTCACCCAACCATCTAAATAGTAAACCAATTAACTAGTAGAGGACTGCGCAAAAATGAGCTGCAAAACTGAGGGACCTTTTCTAAGAAGTCTATTTTGCATTTTTGCTAGTGATGTTTTTTTAATTATTCAGTCTGCAATTAAAATTTGCATTGATATAAGAAACTTACCACCTTAGTTAACCCCAAATTACCCAACAGACCTCATCAAGGGATAATGAAATCAATTTTCTATCTATGTGTTGATAGGAAGACTTAAGTATTTGCATAACTATATAAAAAAGTTTTATTCCTTTATCCTGGTTTCAGCTGTAGATAAAGATGTTGAAGGCATAACATTTACAATGCCCTTTTGTAGTTTTACATTATCTGTAAAGGTCAATGGAAACTGTCAAATTGTCACTGTCCTCTCTGCCATTAGCAGCATTATAATTTTTGTCATAATTCAGTAGTTCTAGACAAAATAGTTGAGTTAAAATCTCATTATAACCAGCAGCATGCAGGCTTAGTCTAACAAGAAATCTTTGCTTCCAGAACTTATATAATATTGCATTGTGATATCATGGCTTAGAGGGTACTGAAAAAATGAGTCAGAAACCATTTGAAAATGTGTTCTCCTGGAAAAATCAACTTCCCTTGTAATTCGGGCCCCTGCCAAGATCCTTAAGTCAGCACTTACTTTCAAGAGAGCTTTTCAGGACGTTGAAGTTAAACACACCCAAACACTTCTGAATCAGGACGTTGAGGGTGGGTGAAACAAAGAAAAGGGAGGGATTCATGCAGTGAGCCGGTTCTTGCAAGAATAATTATTTGCACTTTTCACATTTGTAATTTTACACGTATTATCTACATATTCACATGTGTAGATTAACAAGAAATTGTATATTTTTCATCAGAGTTTGCTTGTAGTCTATTTATTTTCTGTGGAAGAGTGACATTAAAGTTCTAGTAACCTTAATTGCAGCACACACAAATATTAACAGGCAGACATTTATCAAGTGTATAAAATACGCTGCAGGGTATCCTAAGGGAATTGCTTACTCAGGCATAGAGATCAGATGAAGACTTTCTGGTCTAATTTCCTCTTTTTCTGTCACCCACCATTGCAGTTATCTGAATTCTGTGAATTTAATAGAATTTTCTGGATTTATCTCTGTGCAAATATTTTTTATTTATATTTTTAGTTAGAACAGAGTAGAATAACATTATTTCATGAGGGTGCTTATATATACTCATATCCTTGCTAGGTTTCTTTGATGGCAAGTGTCAGAGACTGGCAAGACATAGTAGGAATACTCCAGAAATAACAGGAGTAGCAAAAGCAGCAAAAAAAGAAGCATGTAAACTCTGATGGAAATGATGAAGAGAGAAGGCTGTTGACTGGCTGCAAAAAGATGTCCCTCCTCAGTTATAGTTTAAACATAATTTCCTTGAGTGGCTAAAGGAGTGGCTAAAAGATAGAGTAAGTGATAACTGCTGGACAGTTGCAACACCTTCTGAGGAGATTGGTGGAATGAGAGAATGAAATTCTTGACTGTTCTGGACTGAAAGCCAATAAGGCCTCAGGCACTTGACTGGCAGCTCAACTCTGCCAGTGCCCTTTAGCAGCTTAAACATTCTGCAAAGGACAACCTTTACTGTGCACTTTAACTGATGTTGTGCCAATTTTCCTGCAGTGTCATGTTTGCCTATTCTTATTATATTAATAATGCATAGTTCCATGACAGCAAACATTATGCTGTGAATAAGAGGAATTTCCTGACCTTTCAAATTACAGTGTCTATGTAACTATAATAAAAAGCTGTCAGCCGAAGGACTAGTGCTTCAAAGTTGGACCAGCAGAGAAAACTAGGCAGGACAGTAGAAGGAAAAAAGGATTTTTTTATAAATATGTTTAATAAGGTAAATTTAATGGTATTTTTCAAAAAAGTTACAGATGGTCAAAACTAGCTAGGGAAGATTGTAGAAAGATGAAGCACTAGGAGCTGCATTGTCAGCCTCAGCTCAAAGCATGTGTGCATTCTGCAGTGTAGAAATTCTCCTTATGTGTTAAAGAAAGAAGATGAACTCATCATGCCTGGGTTACTCCTGGAAGCATGTGTGTGAACCACAATGCCCAGAAATGTCTGTCATCAAAGGCTTCAGACTTTACATCACTGTTGAAAGCTCTTAAGATCCTTGTTGATAGCAAATATCCTAAACTTGTACTTTCTCCAAGCATCTCAATTTTGGGGGTCATGCCAGCTCATTAGACACCTCTGTGCAAAGGGACAGAACAGACCTGGCATCTCCACTAGCCAGTCCCCATGCATATTTGGTATAGAAGTTCAGAGTGAGTTGGCTGATAGGTTCATGTGTCCCAGAGCAATATTAACCCTGGCTTTCCCACCAGCACAGCACAGTGGCTGTCTAAAACACAGTCTTGGAGGAGGACCAGTATCAGAGAGCCTGGTGAGGGCTTGCTAACAGTCAGAAGATGCCTGCAACATTTTTAAAAAATGTTCTTTTTAGTTAATTTTTACTTATAGTTCCAAAAATGCATTCATGCATATGCAGCATAGGGGCTGCTACTGAGAGCAGCAGACCCGAGATCTGAAATGGATACACAGCCCTCATTCTGTGTGCCCCATTCACTAAGTTTGCTTTGTTTGTCACTGTACTTGCTTTCAGTTCCTTAGCACCAAGTGCCAATGATTTCCCACTCTAGCAGGAGTAAATAGTGTCTCATGTTTGCTAAGTATCTGTGAGAAATTCAGGGTGATGTTTGCCTTTTTACTACAGTCTGTGGTTTGCCATTGGCTTGAGGAGAGGCACACCAACAGGCACAGGATAAAGTAATGTTTGTTATATGCTGTCAGTCATGTACTCTCTGAGCAAGTACCTCTCAGGAAAAAGGGATGTTTCTTGTTTTCTTGTATTCTTATGTAAATATTGGTGCAATTAAAATATTTATGCAGACAGCAACTATAAAGTGAAAATGTAAAGCCCTGGAGTAAATGTCACTTATATATCATCCACTGAGCTTATTCTGCTCTTTCATGAGGACAAGAAAGTGCCAAAAATATGTTTGTATCAGAAAAAGTTTTTGTAAGAAAGCTGATGGGGAGACTGATTATTTTCTTTCCAAAAACAGATGCTCCATTGATAATGGTCTTATGGGCTTTATGCAAATATTGATCATGTTGCAATGACAAACACATCAGAGTTTGGTCATGTTAGGTCATGTGATTAAAGGATAATCATGGAGAATTCAAAGACTCCATGAGAATTAGAGAGCTCTGATAGAGAAGGCTTATAGTCTAATTGAGGCAAATGTGACACCTCCAAATGCAACATTGGCTTTTGTTCTGCATGTACAGTATTTCCTTTTGGGGCAAGAAGGAAGTGAAGTAGGGGGTTTCAAACTGGATTTCAAAAGGTGGCATATTCATCCTCTAGAATACAGCATTACATATCAGCAATGGAAAAGAAAAATCCTTGCAAATAGTTGTCCTGCTTTCTAGGTTAGTAAGAAATTTTTTCTGCAGAATCATGGGAAATTTCAGGTGCCGGTTTGTCGGATTTTCAGGTTTTGGCTTTGTGTATATGCTTTGAGGAGAGATGTTTCTTTCATCCTTTGCCTTCTTGATTGGTACTGGAGTAAGCTAGTATAAACAAATTTTCTCAGGAGAGTGAGGTTTTCTCTGCACATAATGTTTCTAGCACTGATCCAAAAGATTTTCTAAATATTCCATAAGTCCACTGTGCTTATCATATCTCCCTGCATAACAGGTTTTGAAATTCACATGTTTCCAAGAGCTCACATCTGTCACATTGCTCAGTGAGCTTTTTTTTCCTCATCTCCTTCATGACCAAAGACTTTTAATTACTTTCTGTACATTTGGATCTGGCAACTAAAATTCAGCATCAGAAGTGTGATATCTGCAACCACCAGATGGCAAAATCTTTGAATATTTAATTTTATTTCCTGACCATTTGGGAGCATTAAGAACTCTCCTGAGTAAAGAAATTGTTGTACACTAAAAGCAGCATATAAAATAAGGGCAAATCTTTAAATGACTTCTTAATTAAATAAAACAAAAAATTTTCCTTCTGCATGCCATGAGGAAAGCACTTTCTAATGTAGATGGGCTTTTAATACATACTGTGATGTTTAACTTGAAGAAATAATGTATGTTTTGTTTTTCAGAATGATAACTTTTATAAAAAGAGTGCACATAAAAAAAGATGACTTGCCCATATTTGGAGGGAAAATGAAGGCTTGCTAGCATAACACATAAACCAGCACATTTAATATCATTAGGACTGGGTTGCTTTTATAAAGGAGAGGAAGGAAAGACAAGAAGGAACAAATGGGAATAGGTCAGCCAAGTAAAAGGAGAACCTGTACATCAGACTCAAATGACAGGGACATAATAACTCCAAGACTTAGCACCAAACAAAATCTCTTGCCTAGAGCTGTCTTTTTCTGCCTGCTATTATTTGATATTTTTTATTTTGGATAGAGAATATATATACTTTTTGATGCTTCAAAAATGATGAAAAGCAGTAATTAGCACTGAAAACAGATTCAGCTTTGATTCCAGATTCATGTTTCATTTACCTGCATGAAGAATATTTAAAAACTGAATTGATACGCCTGTGAGCACTTTTAGCCTAAATCATATGAAAGCTGGTGGCTAAGGATGAAGGAGACTATGGTTTTGGCTCTTCACAAGTCCAGGGAAAGCTTTCAACCTTGAAAATTTAGCTGAAACCCAAAGAAATCAGTGTGTTTTTTCCTGTTTGCTATGTGGGGCTTAGAATTTTATTTTCCTGGGGACTTAATGCAGAGACTCTGATATATGAAACAAGCAGATGTTTCCTGCTTTAAAAAAATAAAATAAAATGGAAGTGATTACATAACTAAACATGACCAGCAGACACTGCAAAAATGATTCATGAGACATTTTATTGATGTGTAGAGGAGGGAAGGATTTTATATTTTTGATTGTATGCTGGTTATTGCTGTGTAAAGAGGAAGGGTGAATAAAAAATTACCCTCCCCCATGTCCCAACACTCTTATTTTGTGCTCTATTCCTTTGAAATGACTGTGATACTTCCAATTATTGAAATGGTATCCTTCCATAATGTCTTTCTATGTCACAGATTTTTGTGAGCCTCTAACAAACATATGAATTGAAGATAATTAGACAAATCTGTGACTTTTGGAGCACTGCAGATATTATGTCCTTAGTGGGGATTAGTTCTGAGTACAGGAGAAAAATTAAAGATATCTCAAAGTATATTTATGCTGAATATGGGATGTTATACTTGTAAAAAAGATTTTCATTCTCAAAATTGATTTAGTTAATAGGTACCTTTAGGTTGACCTGAAAGGGCTGTTTCTGTTTTCTGCTTTGCCATTTCTTTGTTTTCACTGTAGTCCCAGAAGGGTTGTTTGATTCTGGTGACCAGTCTGCATTTTTTTTCAGCCAGAGCCAACAGACTGCCTTTCAGTAAAAATTCCGATTGATCCTCTCTGTGCTCATAAGGGCTGTGCATCTTTGGGGTTTGGTGAAGGATACTGGATACTGGAGGGCATTGAAATAGCTCTTATGAGACAATACTCTGTTTTTTTTCTCTGAGAATATTAGTGCTCAGAAAGGCTGAAAAGCCAAGTAAGGAGAGGAAGAAAGCATCCTCAAATACATGTATTTCACAGAGATACTCAAGCTCAAATGTCTTATTCCCTTGAAAATTGTAGTCAAGAAGAAAATAACAGTTTTGGGCAAACAGAACTTTCTGAACAACAGGGGTTGTTTTATTACAAGTTTTATAGCAAGTCTGTAAATTATTGTGGCATGATAAATGTCCAGGTCCTGAACCTTTATCCTCATGATTTTCAGGAATACTTTTCTCCCACTATGGTCTGTAATCCTACTGGATAACAGGATTAGGAGTGCCCACTACTGTTCCACCAATTCCTGAAAATCTGCTAAAGGGGTTAGGCCGCTGTTGAAGAAAGATGACTGATGATAGTACCTGCAAGAAACACAGTTAAAGGTTTAGCAAGGGATCTTCTGAGTCTGGCATTGCAGCAGCTCCCCATAACTGAAAGTGCAACAAGGCTAAAACTAGTGGCATCCCTCTCTAACAGACTTAACATTTCCTCTAGCAGAATAAGCAAGGCAGGGGCAACTATCACTACTTCTTTTTCCAATCTGCGCCCTCTGGATGCCCACTTGGGAGGGCATGTTCCTGCTGAGATGCCTTATTCTTATCTATGTTGACATAGAGGCCTGGAAACAACAGAAGAATTTCAAATGCAGTGAAAATCCACTTCATCTGCAACATTTGTATCTGGTCAGACCAGCAATGTCTTTGTAAATAAATCAGTATTGCAGCCTGACATTCATCTGCATGTAAGTGTCTGCCTACATTGGCTGCCATCATTCCTCTTCAAGCATTGTGGAAAGAAATAGGTACTTTTAGGATAAGATTAATCTGCTTATTTTGGATGTCCTTTTCAAGATGAAATGGAATCCAAAAGTGCTTGTTTCACTCCAGTGATTATAAGAGGAGGAGAGGTCACTACTTTATAAATTGATATCTCTGTCTCAGCAGATGTATTCCATCCAGTATTAGGTTTATGCTGGCTGACAGCATAAAGATCAATGAGATTCTAATGGGAAGACTGGAAGTTTTCCTTATGACCCTTTAGGCTTGATAGAAATGATTAGGACAAATATTTGGATTCCCATTTCTCTCTTGTTCATACCTCCACCATTTATTCTCATGAAGAAACCTGTTATTTTGCCTTCCCATTACCCTTGAACTCAGTGGAGGGTGGTACAGGATGCTAATAACAAAAGCAGAAGAGGAAATGAATAGGAGTGGCACAACAAGGAGTGGTGCTAAATAAATGTAGAAGAGCATTTCTCATTTATGTCAGCATATTTTGAGACACTCTCCATACCTTCTTCCCCTAGAACATGCCCCCAGAGGACTTTGTTTTTATGGACTCATTGCTGGTTTAGACTGGTTTTCTGGAATTTCCTCTCTATTTCTCTGTATGACTATTCTGAAAGAACTGTAAACATCCCTCTTGTCTTTGCAGTCTGTTAATAGCATGGATGCAAGCAGGGGACTTAGAGGTATCAGTCCTATCATTCCTCAAATGATTATATTCAACATCAATTTTGACCCCAGAGAGGATCAGCTCTTGATCAGTAGTTTTAATCATAATGCCATAGAATCATAGAACCATAGAGTGTTAAGGGGTTGGAATGGACTTAAAGATCATCTAGTCCCAACTCCCTCTGCCATGGGCAGGGGACACCTCCCACTAGACCAGTTTGCTCAAGGCCTTACCCAACCTGGCCTTGAACACTGCCAGGGTAGGACAGCCTGCCTGGGCAACCTGTCCCAGTATCTCACCACCCTTGTAGTGAAAAATTTCTTCCTAATATCTAACCTAAATTTCTTCTCTTTCAATTTGTGCCTGTTACTCCTTGTCCTGTTGTCACAAATCCTGATGAAGAGTCCTGCTCCGGCTTCGCTGTAGGTCCCCTTGAGACGCTGGAATGTTGCTGTGAGGTTTCCGTGCAACTTTCTCTTCTCCAGGACAAACAGCCACAGTTCTCTCAGCCCATCTTCATAGGGGAGGTGCTCCAGTCCTCTCATCAACCTTGTGGCCTTGTCTGGACTTGCTGCCAACAATTCCATGTCCTTTTTATGTTGGGGGCCCCAGAGCTGGCTGCAGCACTCCAGCTGGGATCTCACAAGAGCAGAGTGGCAGGGCAGGATTATCTCTCTGGACCTGGTAGCCACGCTGCTTTGGACACAGCCCAGGGCACTTTCTGAGCGGCGAGGGCACACTACTGGCTCGTGTTGAGTTTTTCATCACCCACCACCACCAAATCTCCCTCCACAGGGTGCTCTCAATCACTCCTCTCTCTGCCCAGCCTGTAGGTGTTTCTGGCATTGCCACAATCCAGGTGTAGGACCTTGCACTTCACTTTGTTGAACTTCATCAGGTTTGTATCGGCCCACCTCCTAAGCCTGTCGAAGTCCCTCTGGATGATGTCCCTTCCCTCCAACATGTCAATTGCCCCACACAGCCTGGTGTCATCAGCAATCTTGCTAAGGCTGCACTCAATCCTACTGTCAATGTCACCAGCAAAGATATTGGACAGTGTTGGCCCCAGTACCAACCCCTGAAGTACAACACTTGTCACAGGTTTCCATGTGGACAGTGAGCCATTGACCACAACCCCTTGTGTGCTGCCATCCAGCTAGTTCTTTATCCACCGAATGATTCATTTATTGAATTCATGTCTCCCCAGTTTAGAGACATCAATGTCAAGTGGGACAGTGTCAGACACTTTGCAATAGTCAAGTTAGACAATGTTAGTTGCCTTGACCCTGTCCAACACTGGAGTCCTCACTCAGCTTCACAATACAAAAAATGTTTCCCGATGTTCTGATGGAGCCTTCTGTGTTTCTATTTGTGTCTCCTTCCTCTGATCCTATCTCTGGGCACTACTTTCTTCAGGTATTTGTATACAGTGATGAGATCCCCTCTGAGCCTTCCCTTCTACATGCTGAACAGTCAGTCCCAGCTCTCTCAACCTTTCCTCACAGGAGAACTGCCCCAGTCCCTTAATCATTTTAGTGGACTTTCACTGGGCTCTCCAGTATGTCCACATCTCACATGTACTGGGAAACACAGAATGACTTGATATCCTGAAGCTTTACAATAACTTGTTCTGGCAATTTGGGCTCCTGGATAAACTACTCAAGTAATCTGACTTTGATAACAAGTGTTGGTAATTTGAACTTAAGCCAATGTTGCTATTTTTTAATATTTCTATTATTATTGTTGTTATTATTTCATTATTAATTCATATTGTTGTTGTGAGGGCTTCAGTGGGAGCACAGTGGGACCAAGTCAGAGCAAAACAGTCATAGCAGATATCCTGAAGTCTTGTCACTGGCTTAGCTCAAAGGATCTTCAGCGAGGAAACTGTATGCAACTCGTACATTCAGTGCTTTACTAGTGTTGTCATAAGAATATTAGACATTTGTCAGGGGTCATATGACTATGCTTGCCTAAATATGCACAGTAATACATCCCTGTTAATCATACCTAGTGGAACTATATCTGGGTGCTTTGCTGCTAAATAAGTCCTCAGAACATCAGCCTAGGTTGTAAAGTGTCGCTTACTAGAACTTGGTGTGAAATGCTTGGGGAGATTTTAAGACAGGAAGGTAAGTGTCGGATAAAAGTCTGACTATTTTGCTCTTTATGACCACTTTATACCTGCCTAATACAAAAGAAGCTGCTGCTACCACTGGCTGTGGCATTCCAATGATGTCCTTTTGTCCATGAAATGACGTGAGAGGAAGGAAAATAAAGTAAACTTGCTGCATCTGTGACCTCTGTCACTTTACTTATGGACCTCTGTGACATTTCTAATGACTTTAGTGCCTGAAAGAAGTGATCCTCCTTTGGGCACAAAAATTTGTTTCAGCAAAACTCCACATTTGACTTCTTTATTTTTCAGATAGACTGTGCCTTCCCCTTTTTTTTTAATATAAGAAAATATATGTATATTTATATTCTGACATACTTGTGGAGATGACACTGGTTTATGTCATCTACAGCTTGTTAGCTCTCCTGATTATATATTACTGTAAAGAAGGGTGCAGTGGCAGCATTTTATATGTTGTAAATTTTTTATAGAATTTTTATGTATAAAAGTATTTCATAACCCTTGTAGACATTTTAAAACACATGAATTTAATAGTATCTGTATAGTATTAATACAGAACTATTAAAATGCCATGTGGGCACTTCACTAAAAAGTCTATTTTCTTCATGTTTTAAACAGCTTGTTATTTATAAACAAGTTTTCACATTTCTTGCTAATTAGAAAGCAACATTCAGACGGTCATCAGCAAAAAGATTATTTGTGTCTGTTATTTATTATGTAAGGCTGCCACGTAAATAGAAATTATTTTGTATTTTGTACTGTGTCTCAGATACTGCTTTTTGCCATTTGCCAAAAATTTCCACTATAATAGTTTGCAGTATTTTTGTATTAGCTTTCAGGCATCCTGAACTTCAGCATCTCTCTGTTCTAATGGCAAGTGACCTAAAAAGATCTTTACTATTACTTCTATTTTGGTACTTTTAATGATAATCATATTACCTACTTAGAAACAGGCTTAAAACATCCTGAATGTTTGGATCTGCTTCAATCAGGTATTAGTGAATGATTTATGGAAATCAATTTAGACTACTGCATTCAGAATTTCAGAAGACAAACCTTGTCTCTTAGATCTTCCTAAAAATTGCTTATAAGGAAGTAATGTCATTGCTTGTGCTTTGTCAGCTGACTTGGGAATAACAAACTTGATGTTTCAGTAGACATATGTCTTGACCTATGAAATCATAATTAGATTTTGAGGTTATTGCACTCCTGCACAGACTTGGTACATTCATCTTAGGCAACGGAGACGAAAAACAGGTAGAAGACAAAACATAAAATATTTTTTAAACTTACAAACATTTTTACCTTGTGTGACTTTACTTATGCCCGTACTAATACAGTTGATTAAAATCTCACAGTATGCCTTGTAATCAAATCATTTGCTTTTAAGTAAATATCTGTAACGTCTAATCAAATATAAAAGCAAATATTGGACTCAGGATATACAGTAAAATGACAACTAGTAACTAGAATCAAGATAAATGCATAATAGTAACTTCCCTTCAGGATCATTCAGATTTGACTTTCTATTTATGTCTCAAGGTTTTTGAACTTATATAAAAGAAATTTGAACTGGTGGAGGATTTACTTTATCTGACAGACTTCATATAGATTGAAACTGAGGACATTTTCATAGAAAGCTGTGTCCTTTGCAGTGATAGAAATGTTTTTCAGATTTCTTAGCAAATCATTAAATTAATGCAGTTTTATTCTGCCTTAGGAGGTATGTTTTCAGTGCTTTAGTTGTATCTACATCTTTTTTGAGCAAAGCATTTTTTGTTGTTAAGTCTAGCCTCAGAGAAGAGCATACTTCTGTTTGCAGAACAGCATAATCCATTTTTCATCCTTCTTTAACATTTTCTATCTAGAATTGAAAAATGTAGGTTTTATTACCTGTTGGCAAAGTGGAGCTTGCTTTAAAACTGATAACTGTTGCTATGCAGGCCCTAGACAGGCCCTTTCATATGATGGGAAGTACAAAACTGAACTCACAACTCCAGTTTTTTCTCAGCAAGGGTGAATAGAAAGGAAAGGTCCCTCCCTCGAAGGAAAGAACCTCAACTTGCTGGCAGTTCTCATCCCACTGCAGTCTAGGATGCAGCCTCTTTTGCTGCAAGGACACATTATTGGCACGTGGTCAGCTTGCTGCCTGCCAGGACCGCCAGGTCCTTTGCTGGAAAGCTGCTTTCAAGGAGGATTAACTTTATCATGCCAAATTTGCTTGAAAACTGTGATTTAAACTCTAAAGATGAGATCTGAGGAAGGGCTTAAATGTATCAATGATGATTGTCAGAGAACAAAGTCTTCAGTCGCAGAGCTGCAGAACCTGGGATACCTTGCAGGGAGGTCTGCAGGGGCATACAGAAAACTAAAAGCCTTTGAATACCACCAGCAAGTATAGCTGGGATCTCATCCATATTAGATGTTTGAGCAGGAAGGGGCTTACTCTGTCTGACAGTGAAATACTGAGGACCAGAATATGTCCTAAGTCCCATTCTCCATCTACTTGAATTCCTGCCCCAGATCCTGCCAAGGGAGAAAGGTGCTACCAGCAATTTTCTGTAAAACTTGAATGATCACTTTCTCTTTTTTTTTGTTTTTAATTTTAGTAACATTGTTAGAGCCCTTTTTCAGTGTTTTGAAGGATCAGCTTTAGGTTTTCTGTTGTTCAAGGAGGATCACTTCTCAGGAGAGTCTCTAAAGTCACATTATAATACGAAGTCCTTGCACTTCACACAACAGAATTAAATAGTCTCTGAGTATGAGAGAAGAGTGGATTCTTCAGCTTTTTGTGCCACCTGGGAGTCTGAGGCCTCTCTTGTGCAGTTCTTCCCTCCCTTCTCTTTCCCTCATCTTTATTTGTTTTATTACAAGTGTGAAAAATGGATCAGAAAAAGTAGAAAAAACCCTTTCATCTTTCAAAAATCATGATACTTTACTGTACTAATGGATGTAGGTCACAGATACTCTGAAAATTTCTTTCATAAATCTCTTTGAAGAAATAACGTCTACCACACATTTGTACCATACATAGATATTTGAGTCTAGATTACTTTAATTAGGAGTCCAAACTCTTCAGATTGCTGCAGTGATCCAAACAGTGACTACTGCTTATGAAACGTCTTTATTGTTTTTACTTGAGTTGTAATGGTGCATTTCTTCTTGCTGAATGGCAAAGTGGGTGCCTTGGTTTGAACGACAGATGTCTGCTAAGGAAGGCAGGAGCCTCCCTTGGAATGGAGAATGTAAACCCCCTCCCTCCAAATTATTATAAATTTGAAATTAAGGGACTCTCAGGTAAAGATATGGGAATAGGAATAACAGCTCTTTATTAGAAGAAACTAAAATAAAGCAAGCATGCCCAAAAAATCCAAACTTACTGACAGTCAGAATACAACCTGACACCCTGTGGGTCAGGGTGTTGGTAGCAGTCCCATTAAATGGTGACTGCAGCCCTCCTGGAGTGGCAGATGTGGCTCTGTTGAAGCAGTGATTGTGCAGAAAGGTGCAGCCCTCCACTGAAGGTCCAGTGGTGACAGATGGGCCTGGTCTTCCTCTGAGAATCCAGTGGAGAAGGCTGCTTTAGTGTTCCAAATCCCAGGTTTTTATCCAGGTAGAAATGCTTGGCTCCTCTCCTTGGATGGAGCATTTCTCAATGGGATGATGTAATTTTATAATTTTATCAGTGGACTCAATGGCCCATTAGCAGATAGCAGAAGATCTCTCCCCGGAGGGAGGATGGGTCATGGAAGAGATAAAGAAATTGCTCTTGCTGGTTTCTTATCAGCTGGTTTATCAACAGAAGATTACCCTCCCCCCCCTCCAGTTTCAACTGATGGTGATGGAATACACACTTTTTGTTTACATTTTGCACTACAACCTATGTCAGTGGGCCACTTGTCTCATGGTCAGGAGAAGAGAAACTCAGAAGAGTAGTCTTCTTTTTAAAATTATTTTTTAAAAAAATAATGCAAAAAGAAAGATTGTAAAAGATCAGAAATAACAACACCAATAGCAGTAATAATTGAGTTAGGTGTACCACAGTCTAGATATAGACATTTCACAAATTTCCTTAAATACAATCACTTAAACCCCAAACAATTGTTTAACATTGCCTTCAATGGTGGTTTGATATAAGACTGGTATAAAATATTAATTTTTGATGAGTTTGCTTGTAAAGTATTTTTCTGCATAACTTCATCCTTTTTTTTATAGCTATTATGGGTAAAATTCCAAATTAAATCATATTTTGTCTCTTCTAGGCCATCCATCTTTTCCTAAATGCTTTTAATTATACTGAAATGAAACTGTATTTTCCATGTCCAGCACCAACATGATTTCCTGTGACCAGAACAAAGTCCATGCTGTGCAGAATGGAAGGGATGTTCAGCACTTCACAAGTCTTTACTGACTGTCAGTGCCTGGGGCAGTGTTGCAACACCTTGGAGTTCTTTCTTGAAGAACTTCTGAGGTAACACAGGAATGATGTTTACAGTGACTAAGGTTTAACAGCCTACAATAGTGTCATTCTCATTTTATCTTCCCTTAAGTTTTGTTTTTGTCTATGTCTTTTCTCCTGTCGTGTTTCAGATGAATTACTTCTCTTTTTTTGCCAATCACATCAGCAATTAAAAATCTCACTGGTCTTTATTTTTCTTCACTGAATTAATTTTCCTTCAGTTTTATATGTGCAAATCCATTGTCTTCAAAATATAGCTGGTGTGCCATCTGAGAAAACCCCTCAGGAATGTAAATATGATAATAACAGTCAATTAAGGGACTAAAAATTGACGTGAAATCTGCATATGAAAAGTACTATGGCCTTATTTAAAAATTGCTGTGGTTTTACACAGGTCATTCACTTTAACTACATTCTTGAAGACTGGTCACGTATCTTTTGAGGATCAATCACAGATTTGTCTGGTTCCCACCTGCGGACATATTGTGTGTTTACTTGGCATTACTTGTTTGTTTATTCTATTTATTAATGAGGTCTGTTACTATGCCTACACAGATTTCTACAAAATAAGTCACAGTTTAAGCTTCTGTGGTTCACATGTGGTGCCCTGGAGAGTCTTTTCATATATGTTGTGCCCATATATGCAAAGGCTTTTGAGTCTTTAACTCCATGAATCTCTATATATTCCAGTGTTTTTAAATTGCAGTTCATTGTTCTAGGCCTCGAAAAAGCCATGAGACACTAAAAATTAGAAGACTTAAAAATGTCTGTCATCTTGGTGGCTACTTCTGATCATGGAGAGCAAGAAATCCCACAAGTAATTGAGTGTCTAAAAATAACTAAAAGTGTTCTTTTTAAATCTTAAGAATTATGACAAGAATCAGTGTTCTCAGTGCAACATTCTTTTCAAAAGTATTGGCTGATGCAGGATTGAAATTTTATAGCCTGTAAGCTGCAGGGGAAAGGATGACATCATAACTGTTATTTTTGATATTTGGATTTATTATCTCAATGTATTACCTAACTTTTGTATAATAGACAGGGTTTGAATGAAACCTTTAAATTTATATGAAAACACATTATAGTGTGTTAAACATGGAGGAGACCTCTGTTTTACAGGCTTTACAAATTTAGAATAAAAAGACAAGTCCAAACCACTCAGAATTTTCAGGAAATATGGACTACAGTAGTCCCGCTGGCTTTTATGGCTTTTATGAATGTGTCAGGTCACAGTGAATGAAAACCACAGTCACAATTGATGTAAAGAAAAAGAAGTAAAAAAAAAGTGCTTATGCCAAGATCTCTGGAAGAAAACCTGCTGTGCAGAGTTATTTTGTACCATCTCTTCCAATGTCCTTGAATGTAGCCTGAACAGCCTGGAAGGAACCTCTCTCCAGATCTCCCCTCTGTTGGTGATAGCCTAGCCAGGGAAGGCCACGGCTGCTGTTTCTTGTTTTTATTGTTGGCCTTTTGTGTCTGTTACAGTCCTGTAGAAAGTAAGGAGGTCCTTGTACTACTCTAAATGTGACTTGAGAAGAACATTCCTGAAGGAAGCTGTTGCACCAGGATGAGAGCTGAGCAAGCAAATCCCTTGGGTCATCTTTGCAGTCTGGTCATTGAATCTGTTGAGCCTCACCACTTCTAAGTTCACTGATACGCCCAGATGTCTCAGCTAGAGGTGGATCCTCAGAAAAAGGTAAGAGAAATCTCATTCTCTGAGGTACTTATATAGCTTATTTTTACAATAATATTTATATATACACACACACATATATATATATACTGAAAATGTTTATGCAATGTAGGTCATCAGTAAGACTTGAGAGAACGTATGACTAAAATTATTCACTTTGAATACATATCTTTATGGAAAAAAGGAAAACATCATCCCCCATGACCAAAGCTGCAAGCCAAATATCAAATTGCTGATCATATCCATTCTTTTTGTTGTGAATGCTGTACCACACTAACACTGTATGCTGTTTAAAGTGAGGATTAGTGCTTGAGGTTTACTAAAAGGGTTTCATTGAGTAAGTCCTTAAGTGAAAACATTTCAGAAATTAACTGTTCCATGAAGAGATTAATTGGAAGACTGAAGTGCTTGGGTGGGCATGGGTCTCAAGGCATTACAATCTGCTGTCCTGGAAATACAGGTACATTCCATTTTATTTTTAGCTGCATGGTCTGCAGAGCCTCAGCCATAGCTGTCTTGTTGTACAGGGGACTAATGAAAGCCCGGGATGCTTTCCATTGAGACAAAGACACTGAATGAATGGAAGCTATGTTGAAAATACGGTTCTTATCTAGTAAGGATGCCACAAAGATATTAATTCTTGCTTTTGCATTCTTTTGGTTTGTTTCTTGCATATTTAATTATTGAATTTCGCATGTCCAGGTTCTTTGAGTTTTCATTCTTGAGGAACTGCAAATAAACTTGAATTCTAGTAAGTCCCATATCAGGCCCTATTGAACTATTTCAAGTGCAAATCCAGAAGGAATTTCTGAAAATTTGGGCCACAAGTTATTTGACCTCTCAGACAATTTGAAACCTTGGTGTTGAAGGGAGTATATGGACTGAAATGTGATTATAGATCTACTGTGACTTTAGCCTGGTTTATTGTGTTCTATTCCGATTCTACTTTTTCAGACAGAAAATACTTCAAAAAAGATACTTTTGCATGAAACTCCTTCAGACACAGCTCAGGTGCACAAGGGAAATTTCTCAAGCATGCTTGCTCTACTCACTGGCTAGGACCTTGTGCATTCTCACAGCTTCCCTTATATCAAGTCCAAAGCGCAGCTCATCTATGATTCTTCCTTCTCTAGGCAAGAACAAATAGTATAAATTTAGCAACTCATGTGTATCAGTCCTTCTCAGTTTCAACTCTTCCTTGCTGTGAAATTCTATATTGATTTTTTTTTTCTCTGTGCTTCTTAAGGCATGAATTGATTATGATTCCCTGTCTCTGGTACCTGCAGTTTCACTGTTTTTCATGATCATGTAAATTATCAGCTCATTGCAAGGCAATGCACACTGAAGTGTGTGGGAGGATTTTAAACTGATTTTTCCTCTGATTTGTGGAACTCTCAAGTTTATTTTTGAACTACCTGATCTTTCATGGCTCTTCAATGAAACCATGAAGAATATTTGCACCTCTTTTTGCTTTTATCCATTTTTAAACATATGCTGATAAATACATTTATATCTACCTAGAAGGTTCCTCAGTACTGCATTAAGAACAAAGTATGAATATAATTTTCTGCTATTTGCAACACAAATGTAAAGTTTTGAATTCAATGACAATTTTCTCACAGAACATTTCTTTATGAAAAAAATGGTGTTTTGATAAATTGAAACCTGTTGCAAAGGCCTGTCGTTTCCTTCAAGACTCAGAGGAGATGCTGTCAATAATAATGCTTCCTATGGTTTTTGTAGTTTTGTTTTCTGCTTTTCTGCTCTTTCTCTAGCCATCTTTGCTTGTTGCCTGGCAGGGACATTGGACAACTATAACCAATCTTTCTGGCTTACTGTGTCCATACCTGGACTTCTCTGCTCCTTGGGATGTCCTTACAAACAAATGGCTCATTAGAGAGGCTGTTTAATTGTCCTGGTCCTTAAGACTTGTGAGCCAGGCCCTGTCTCTTTAACCAGGCTGGCTCCTCCATCCTCAAAGTGACTGCGATGGGGCTGGCCTGGCTCATGAGTTTGCCTGTTGGTAGGACCTGGGGTTTCCATCTGCTGATGCCACTTGTGAATAGGATGCCTGGTTATTCAGTCATCAGAAGGCAGGGGAGCTGCCTGAGCCCAAAGATGTCTATGATTATGAGGAAGGGAAGAACAACAGTTTTCTTCTGTGGGATATATTATAGTTGTTTATTTAAAATCTTAGTGTTATTTGGTTGGTTTTAAAATTAAGCAACAAGATTTATAAATACAGTGTCAGACTTCTCTGCAGATGATTCTAGTCAGCTGTCTTGTTGGATGATACTCTGGTGCTATTGGCACTTTAGAAGATCTGCAGGAATCCCTGTGCAAATGATAAATGCTTATAGGAGTTCGATATGAAAATCACTTAAAAATATGAATCAAGACTTATTCTTGTTCATTGAAGAGATGCAAAATACTGTGCTATGTCAAGCTGAAAACTGTATTTCCATAGTATAGAAATATAGTATATTAGTATAAAATCAGTGCTCCAGATTGAAGACCAGTGTAAATTAGAACATCTACACTGACCTAATTCAAGCCATATTGATTTACGCTAGATATGAATCAGCCCTGCAGAACAGAGATTTAGTAGAAAATATGTAAGACCTAAATCTGAGCGAATATGTGAAAAAAAGAGAAATGTACCTATCAGAGTGCTTTGTCACATACCATGTTTATGTGAATGTCAAAATATTAGCCAGTAGGCTTACATCAGGAACTATACTTCATTAATTTTCAAGCAGATGTCTATTAGAAGACTTGCCTGATCGATCCAGTCTTTTTGTAAGGGTTGGACTGGTAACATGTAAAAACCTATTTCTTGGTGTACAGTTCTCATATTTTATCCTAACAGTAAAATATTTACCTGTTCCTATGAATTACCTGACACTGACAATGACAAGATACAGAGCTACTCCAAAATGGTATTTCTTGCCTTGCTGAGTGCATGTAGCAATGGTCTTTCCCATAATCATTGAAACATATCTGATCCAGGAGTCCAAAAGGTTCTCTTCATTCATTGGAGAAGAGATAATTTGAAAAACCTTTAAGTCTGAGCCCAAGCTCATGGTGAACGAGGAATATTACTTAAGAACATACAAAGGATTTGAGATACTCCTTTTTGCCCCATCACTGGATTTAAAAAAACACAATGGACACTTCAAAGGTGCTCAACAGAAACAGCAGTGATTTAATAATAAAACTTCATTGTGAAGATGCTCATACCGGAGACAGGTTAATTTGTTTGCCTGGCAGGTGGGCTACTTGCAGAAGAAGAAGTGGTAGATTATATTCTCATCATTACAAGTTGCTTTCATTTCTCACAACCTGGTGGCCTTTAAGTTCAGGTTGCAGAGGTCTCTTGTAATGATAGTTACCTTACTTTGGGCATACTAGATGCATTTGTTGGCTGCATAACAAACACTCATTTCCATTAATTTTACTTCAGACTCCATGCTGTCAGCTTAATGGAGAATGGGAAACTTATCTTAAAGATCCTATTTATTTTGACTCTTATAAGAAAAAAATGTACATGTGTGACTTGCATTATATTAACATTGATGTCTAGTAGAGGAAGGGTCAAATTTCAATTATTCCATTACCAGCATTCAAGTGGATAATCACAAGTGCTTAATTTTGTTTGCAAGGTACTTGGATATTTGGGATTTTTTGAATAAAAGGAAGTTTTTTTCCCAAGAATGAACATTTGTCAAATGAAATTGCAGTTAATTGAAGCTGTAATTGCTTTAGATGAACATCATTACAATGTTTAGAAAGGAGTTTTGAGGGGATTTTTTAATGGCTTTTGAAAGAAAACCTGCAGCATTTTTTATGCTATATTTTATAAAGGTACAAGACAGTAGATTTAATTCAGATTTAATAATTTAAATGGATTCTAAGACTTTTCCTTTATTAAAATATTGAAGTCTTGAATAGAAGAAAGAAAGTTAGGGAGGTTACCAACAATGTGAATACTATACAAACATGTTAAATTAAATTAAATATTTCAATAATATAATGCCTTGATGCCTTTCTTTTGGCAGTGGGACAGATTTTTTTTCCACCCCATACTTGGGATCTAACATGCTGCTAATGACATTGTGTCATCTGCAAATGTAATTAACAATTACCATAATACTTTTTTTTAATTTTTAAAAGGAGTTATTTACACAGAGCTGCTTCATCTTCCACATAACCATGAGGTACTCAGTATTTTACTGACAGCTCAAAAGGAAATTGAGTACATATACATGCGTCTTAGGTTTGTGCTTCTCAAGTGGCTGTCAAGAAAATTGGTAAAATTGTGAAAGACTGAGAAGTTTAACCTCTTGTGCTCTTCTTGATGTTTCAGTCTCTCAATATCTTGCATTGGATTCCTCTCACTGCCACATTTCTCTCAGGGTGGATGGGACTCGGAAGCTCTTGGAAGCTTTAGAGCTCAAACTCATTTCCTTGTGAGTAACCTGCTGGAATGCTCTACAGGTTGTGAGGTTTCCTGTTGCAGAAGTTGGCTACTTCCCATACTCACCTAACTTAACACTGATAGGATTTCATCTGCTGTAAATAATTTTCTTCCTATGCTTCCTATACTTTGCAGAAATACCACTCAATTACTCTCATCTTCTTCACCACAGAGGTGTTCAGAGATGATAAACTTTGTTATGGTTTAACAGCACACAGCTGAACAGCACACAGCTGCTAAATCACCATCCCACCCCCAATGGGATGGAGGGGGAAATGGAAGAAAAAACCCAGCAACAATCATGGGTTGAAATAAATCCAGTTTAATTGTGCAAAAAAAGAAGGGTTAATAACAATGATAAAAGAATTAGAACATACAAAATAGATGTTGCACAAAGCAACCACTCACTACTTGACAAACTGTGCCCAGCCAGTTTTGAAGAAAAGCTCCTGACCAGCTTTTTCCTACTTTATATACTGAGCATCTTGACAAGTGGTATGGAATATCCCTTGGGTAAGCTGGGGGTCAGCTGGCTCTTGTCTAGGCTCAGTCCCTTCCCAATATGTTGTGCACCCCCAGCCCGCTCACTGGTGGCATGGTGTGAGAAGCAGGAAAGGTTCTGACTCTGTGTAAGTGCTGCTCAGAGGTGACCAAAACATCCCTGTGTTATCAACGCTATTCTCGTCCTAATTCCAAAACACAGTGCTACACCAGGTACTAGGAAGAAAATTAGCTCTATCCCAGCTGAAACTGGGATATGTAAAACATTTTATTTGCTAGCTTTCAGAGCTGTAGTTTATTGCTCTGCCAGCTACAGCAAATGGAAACTATAATAAAAAAGAGGTTACTATTAGTCTCAAATAAACATTTAACTTAATGAGCTAGTTACTGTATATTAATTAAATCCAAATATCTTATTGAGAGGCTCTTTCTGAGATTGTTTCATGCCATCTGGTTAGCTTGTTTTAAGTGACAAAGGAAATAAGTAACTACATTTCTATTCAGTATATTTTAATGAGCATTTTTCAAGGTGTAGTGAAAGAATAGAGATTTTGCCATCTAAGAGTAATTACTTGCATTGAGTGCTTTTATACAGGTACTGTAGTACCTTGTCTTTGGAGCTGTGTCATGCAGACAATAGCAAAACCATAGCAAGTTCTTGTGTCATGACAGCCTTAGAATGAAAACCAGAGACCCAACACATCTTTTAAAGCAGATTTCAGATTTCTTCCTCCTGTTGCTTCTGCTCAGTAAGTCTGCCTTGCAAGGCTACAGCCTGTGAATTTCTTATCAAGAAATCTACAATAATGGAACATTAAAATAGGATCATTCTGGAGGTAGAGTAGACTGACTGACCATTTCAACATTGCCGTCCCCTAGTGTTCTTACTACAATTCATCTATACATTGCTGCTGCTGTCATCTCTCTCTAAACATGGGACATCTATATCTGTCAAGATGTAATAAAACCTGGGGCCCCACAAAAGATAAAACCTGTTTTCTTTTTGAATTAGGTTATATACGGTGCAGTTGAGAAGTGAATAACTGAAAGGATGATAGTATTTAGCAAAACGTTCTCTGCTGTGTGTTTAGTGCTCTATAAAATCTAGTGAAAAAGGAATTATTTTTTGTATTTGTGGAAAAGTAAAACTCTTCTTGAAGTCATACTGCTGCTTTTGTCAAAGCATGGATCAGCTTGCCATTAGATATGGATAACAGTAATTTTCACAAAAATCATTTTTTCAGCTTGGCTTTAAACATAATTTAGCTGTATCAATTCTTGTTCAGTGACACGGTGAGTGACTGAAAAAAAATGAATGACAGTTGTATCTGGTAATTAGGAAAAATGCCATTACCTGTCTCAGGGCCTCCTTGGTCTGCAGCCACAGATATTATGGTCAAGATTTACAGGGATCAAACGACAAAAGTAGCTGCTGTCCCCAGAGGCAGTTTTATTCCCTGCTTAGGCCATGAGGGTGCCACTGGCAATGCTCGGAATTGATGCACAGCCTGTTTCTTTCTGTGGCCAGGTGGGAGCTCAGTAGTCTCGGTGACAACCACCACCTTTTGCTAATGGAGAGATAATGGTAACAAAGCACCTAAAGGAATTTGCTTTTTGTACTTTTGAGAAAGAAGAGTAGAAAGAAAAAGTGAGAGAACTTCATAGACTTCAGTACTATGTCTGGTCAAAGAGAAGGGTTTTCTAGTTTCAAGGAACATTGGGGTGTTGTGTTAGATTTGAGTCAGCACGGATCTATCTTATTTATAACGTGCTACTTATAAGACTTGGATTTGAAGAGTTGTTGTTTAGATGCTTGAGTTGTTGTTTATTGAAAGTTGAAACCTTCACAAAAGTCAACGGGCAGCTCCATAGCATGTTTAGATATTTTATTTGGCAGGAAGCAAGTTCAGATAAGAGTAGGCAGAAAATAAAGCCCTCCAAATTCACATTGTTTAGCAATTGGATAATGATATAACTACAGATTTGATGGTAGAGTGTTTAACAACCAGCATGATTGTCTCATAAAGTCTCTATGCAGGGGGCTCTGCTGAAGAGAATGTGCTTTCTCAAGCCCATTTGAGTACTCTTTGCTTTTTATTCTTCTGTGTGTGGGGAGTAGAACCATTTTGGTAGAAAAGGAAGACTTTAGCACCAGTTTCTTAAAGCACAATTTGAATACTAGATTAATGAGCTATAGTTTCAATATAATTGTAAAGAAGTAACAGTTCTCTAAGCAATGTATTAACCACAAAGATGCAAGAACACATTACATAGAAATAAACATTGTAATGGAAAGTACCTAATGTGAACCACAAAACTAATTTCTGTTTTTTCATCCTTTTTTGTCCTCATTCTTTGTCATTTCTCCCCTTGAATACTCTGCCTTTTATCTTTCAGCCTCATGATCCTTATTTTCAGAATGCTAAAGGCAACAGAACCATTGCAGTTAGAGCATATTAGCAAATCATCTATCAAATAATCTTATCCAGGCATCTTTAAATTCATTTTTCTACCTGACCTCCCACACTTCCTGCTTTTAAGAGGGGAACAGAAAGCCCCAGAGCTCTCACTTATATTGCACCAGTTCCCTCTACTCTGCTTATTAGTTTCAGGAGGCTCTAAATTTCCACCAGTGAACCAGACTTGCAGGCTTTTCTTTAACCTTGGTCATGTAGCTGTCATACTGTAATTGCAGACTTCAAACTGAAGAGAAGACAGTGAATCAACTGCAAAGGTGATTCTTTACAAGTCAAGAAAAAAAAGTGTGTTCTTACTTCAAATTAAACTAACCAGGTGAAGACAAGACAGTATGCAAATGCTGGGTCAGGTTAAGGAGAAAGCCTGAGCAGAAGGAAACTTCTCTAATTCCTGTAAATTAGCCACAAAACCACCTGGATTGCCTATTTGAGTACTCAATCAACTGATAAATTTGGAGGTTGGTTAGGTCGGCAGAGACAAGAAAGGTTAGGAAATATTCCTGTAGGAACTTAGAGCCCAAGCCTCTGAGGACTGGTACCAAGAAAAGTGGTACTTTTTTCTGTTTAAGAACACGCTAATTTATATCCTGAACCATTAATTTTCAAGGGCTAAGATTACTTACTGTGTCCTTCTTCTTGGACCTGTGTTTTTCTCAATTTGGTATGACTGCAGCTGGGAATTGGGACCGATTTTTTTTTTAGGTCACAGTAGCCTGGTGAGTTCTTTTTTTATCATTGTTATTATTATTACAGATTATTATTTAGTTTTTATTTCAGATGCTGTTAGTTCCTATGAAACTGCAGCTCAGAAGCCTATATTTTCCCACAGCATCTATAACCCCTAGAGAGCATGTAGACCTCAGAGCAGCAGCTAGCAGTGTTTGTTTCTTGTGCATCACCCTCAGGGAAGGCAATGCTGGTACACCTTCTGTCTTCCTAGGAAATTATTTCCCCTGCAGCAGAAAGGAGCTGTGCTAGCAATGGGAAGCGTAATTTGTAGCATGCTGAGCCATCTTCATTCAATATTGCCCTAGATAGGGAGTTTCTGCAAGTTCACATAATTTTGAAATGGGAATTTATGTAAGTGCCTAGTTCTTAGAAGAACTCAGCAGATATGTGCCATATATGTCTCCATGGAGTGAAATGTGACAGGACTAGATGGAATATAAGAAGGAGAATAAGCAAGAGCAAGCAAAACAGCTCTTACAGTCAGGCTCCTTGATCACTTAGAAACACTTCAGTGGCAATTCTGCAGCTCAAAAAGACTGGGTGCTCAGCAATGCCACCCTAAAATAGTGAATTTAAGTGGTTGTATGGACTCCAGAACACTGATATTAGATAGCTCACTAAAGTGCTTGAGTTAAGAACTTCCAAGGTCTTGACTTAGCAAAGCCATGTTATGCAACATTGCCTGCACAAGAGTCTTCTTGAGGTACTAATAGTATGAGAAAAAACAAGAACCACAGATAAATCAAAAATGTCTGGAGAACTCTACATGTTAATCAAAGACTGTCATATCCAAAGGACTCAAAAGTAGGGAGAAACCTAAGACTAAAGAAAAGGAGTCTTAAGTGAGCAGATAGCTTCTTTTAGGCTCTGGTTTCTCCTCTCTCCAACATAGGTTGTGTGTGGCTGTGCTTTGAAGTTCTATGGTTGCCTCAGCAGGCTCAGGGAATGTGCCAGGAGCCTGTGGTGTGCTTCAGGACAGCCAGAGTCAGGTCTGCCTGAAATATCTCAAGGAACAAGGATCATGAGATGTGGAGGATAAATGCTCAAAATACAGCTATAGAGCAATGAAATCAGAAGACAGAAGGTGAAATGAGTGTAAAAGAATTTTGAAAAAATTCCTCATGGAGAAAAAGTAGAGATAAGAAATCCTACCACACATTATCCATTTTTAATGAGGGAATCTTTGGATGAGGTCTGAGGTATCCTGAAAGGAAGCACTAGGATAATTATGTTAGGTGACTTTAGCAGCCGTAATCAATATTTCCTTTATATAACACTTGTGAAACTCACAGTGAACTACTGAACTACTCATGCCATCAGGATTAATAAAAAACCCACTTACAATGGACCTTCCTGGCTAGAGTACCTTAATTGAAGTCCATTTAAAAATCTATCTAGGAGTCCTTGGTTCTAAATTAAAGACTTTCTTAACTGGTCTGGCTGCTTCTTGCTGACACATGCCAGAGGCATTTTTCATTTTCCTAGGTGATAATATGCCCATTATAATAAATATTCAATCATACAGTGAACTGCTTGGCACTTGAATTTTTTTTTTTCTAGATTACTGTCAAGTCAGACAGCTTGAAGGGGCAACAGGTTATTTTCAACAGCTGGCTAGTTCAGGCAATAAATAAAAAGTCTTGTTTTATTTACATATTTTCCTGATTTATTTACATATTTTCTTTTTGTTGCCTTTTACTGGTTTATACATGATGTATTTTATTTACAGCCTCTAGAGGTAATAACAGCAAATAAAAAGAATGCGCTACTATAAAGAGATAAAAGAACTATATTACAATGCCTTGAAATGTGCTGTATTCCATTGAGCATATATGAATGAGAATTGAACATGAGGAGAGGGGGACAGTAGGGCATCTCTCTTTCTGTCTGTGCGTGTATATAAAGCCACATCTGTTGCTCCACATATGAAAATGTGATTACAATAAAAGTAAGGCTTTGATGTAGCATATATTTTTAATTGAATTAGAAGAAAAAACAACCACGTTTTTTGCCATGGGAATGTTTCAAAAGGGAGATGGAAAAGCCTTGGAAGAGAATATCTGAGTGGTGGATAAAGAAAAAATAGCAGTAGGTAGAATAAAGCTGGTCACCCCTAGATGCTATTTTATAATGTATGTTTTTGTCCAGGACGCAGGCGATTTGCCATGGGTAGCCATTTCTAAAACATTAACCTCCAGGACCTAACTTCTGCTTTCCTAATCCACAGAAATAATTCTACTCCAAAACAAGGTCTCTTGCATTCAGACTTAGCCCTTGAAAGATTGGCCATATTTTTTATGCATTTGAAGGTAAAACTTTTAACATTGCAGTCACAAAGCTGACAATAAGAACAGTTGTTCTTTTCCTCTTATCATCAGAAATTGCATCTGGATTATTTGCAATTAAAACAGACTTGCAAATACAATTACAAATTCTGGTTTAGAGAAGCAACCAGTGCATACCAGGGACTTGCAACGATGTTATTTGATTAAAAAGGTGCAGCCAGCAAGTACAGGACTGAGACATTGGGGTGGGATAAAGACAGTGAGCTGGGCAGACAAGATCTGGGAAAGGAGCAAGGCACTACAGCTGGGGAGAAGATATAAAAAATTCTCAATGGGAAAGTGCACAATGCCATCACTCCTGGGGCTGTCCTCCACAGCTCCTGTCAAGGCACTCTTCTTGAGCCAATGGACAGGATTATTTTTTCTGCCTTCCACTTCCCCCTTAGACATAATACACAGCACTAAAATATGGCCTCCCCTTTCTTCTCTGTCTTCACAGAGGACTAATGACTGGTTTCCTGCTGCTGCCAACTCTTGCTGTGCTGTCTTGCTCATCCCCATCTCCTCCTGTTGCACAGGACAGCTTTGAAATATTCCCGCAAAGAGGAGTTTTCAGATGATGTGTGGCCATCTTTTTTAAGGGCTGAAAGCAAAGAGCAGTTATGATTAACAGGATACTTCAAACTGGATGTAGGAGTCAGAGGTTGCCGGATCAGGAAGGATGGCATTAGAAAAACACCCAAAACCAGGACCATGTTTTCTGCTGTGCAGTATGCTAGTATGCGGAGCAGAGAAACCATTTTCACCTCCCTGCTCTGGAAGCCAGATGAATTCCAGTTCAATATTTGACATAATTTGAAGTATCCTGGAGTCCTGACAGTAGAGCATCTAGAGCTAGATGTGCATGCTGTGTGTGCACCAGCCAGCTGTTTGTTTCCTGCATGCTGCTGTAGCTCTTCCTCCAGCACATGCAATACCCCAGCACTAAAACACTGCCACGTAATAGACAGGTAGCCTTGCTTTAGCCTGCTCATAAACTCTATTGGACTTCCCTGTAGGGATGCAACACAGGGGCAGCTCAGCATGGCTGAGGGAGTTATTGTCCAACTTCTGGCTTTCTGTGCCGTGGGAGAACAGAGGCAGAGTGAGCAGGAACTTGAAATGCAGCATATCAAAAGGAGAAGCTGCCAAATGCCCACCTGTGCTTTTAGTGAGGAAAAAGGAGACTTTTAGAAGGGGAAAACATTTGGTGTTCAAAGATCAACAGCCTGCTAAGCAAGTATCTCTGTACTTTTCATTTAGCTTAATGACAACCATGAAAGGCTGGCAAGCTTCTTTCTTCAACTTACTGAAGCATTACGCTGGTATGTGGGAGTATTGGCTCTGGCAGGTATTGTGTGCTGTTTCATTTGTGAGTGAAAGAGGCTGTCTGCATTTTGAGGAATCACAGTGAAAGCTATACTCAATTTGTGGCAGAATAATAAGGTGATCTATTGTACTGCTTATGGAAGTAGAAAATGAGCTCTGCTCTAGGTGTATAATTTTCTACCATGGAAGCAACAGAAATATCAGTAACATACAGATGCTCTCATGTGTTGTGCCCTGTGCAAAGGGGGTTTACTTGCTCATATATGAGCACATGTATATACTTGTATTGAGAGGGGATGTGTTAATGCATCATGGCCTGTAGCTGTGCAGGTCTTCATCTTCTGAAGCAGAGGTTCTTGTGAAGTGTCAAAGGTCATGGTGGAGAGTTTATTTTGAAAGCTTGATGAATATTCCTTCCTCCAAATTTCAGTTATGGAGACCACAGAAACCTACATTTTTTTCTCTTTTTTTCATGGAAATAAGTCTGAGTAGTCACATTATAACAGCTGAATTTGTTAATGTCTGTTATACAGTCCTCTGAGCCTTTGCTCTACCTATATTCCTCTAAAGAGTAGGAAGTGTTATTGATCAGGCTGTGATCTTAGCAGTTAGTTAAGGCTGAGCAGAAAAATGCAGAAATATTTTTCTTGAAACAGGTTACAGAAAGGAATGTGAGAAGATACCCCTTTAAACAACAAAAAGTAAAATAAATTTTCTGTAAGAAAGGGAGCAAATTGTGTTTTAGAGGTGAAGAAAAAAGGTGTGTAGCTGGAAACATTTGAATGTTTTTTCTTCAAATACATGCATTCAAGTTTGACTAATGACTCTGTTTGATCTGTAGAAACAGCTGCAGATCTGAGCCCAGAAATGGCTGTCTTATTTCTCTGCCTACACTGTGATAATGTGTTTTTGGACAAAGTGATGCTCAGTTTAGAAAATTGCAAAAGAGAGAGCTGGGGACAGAAATGAACAAAGATCCAGTGTAAAAACTGTGTGAAAATAACATTTATGTCTTCTCTGTGACATAAGGTAATAGTTCTACCTGATGTAATGGGGCAGAAGTTATCTTCTAGAATTTAAAGGATCAGAGCAGTGAAAGTAAAAAAAAACCCAAACCTACAGTATCAATAGCTAGCAAACTCTTCCTGAATTTCTGCTGGTAGTTAGCTGTATTTTCAAGATTGAATAAAGTTAATCCTGAGACAAAAAGAAATAACTCTGTACAGTAATATAAGATCATACTGGTAAATATTTGATAAAACAGGGGTATAAATTACTGAGAGCCATAGGTCTCCAACCCAGTATTCAGATGCCTAAAATAAAAAAAAAATTCTGATTTCCACAAAACAAGATTTTCACAACAATCTTTCACAGTCACTGCTGATTCAGAAGGGTCAAACTCTTTCAAGTCAGTAGTGCTTCCTCAATGCAAATAAAACAAAATATGCTGGTCTGTGTAAGGAGAAGCATGGCCAGGAGACCTAGAGAATTTACTATTTGCTTTTCTCGAGTACTGGTGAGGCTGTACTTGACTGTCGAAATCTGGGTTTCCAATTAAAAAGGGATGTTGAGAAAGGTGACAAGTTCTGGATAGTTTATCCAGAGAGGGACTAAAATGTCAGGGACCTCGAGCTCATGGCCTCTGAGGAGAGAAAAGGGAGCTGCCTGTGAAGAAAAGGAAACTAAGAAGCTAGGTGACAGTTTGCATATGTCTCAATGTCAAAGATGGCAAAGCTAAACTTTTCTCAGGTGGTAGCAGATTACACAATAACAATCCACAGACTGAGGATTTAGAGCTTCAATGATTGGGTCATAATAAAACCTTTTACACAAGTAGGGGGTGGTAGAGGATTTCAAAAGTCAGCTGTATCAAGTCTTGGCTGACCTGATTTCGTATTGGTGATAGCACTGAGTTTTCTTCAGATTATCTCCGTAATGAATGTGAGATGAGAAATCTCTGTGGCACAGGTTCTGCTGTGCATGGGAACGCCTGAGGCTGCAATGACATTTGTGTCAGGTACCCTCACTAAGGGGGGAAAGCAGCCACACATTTTCCATTATAAGGTCATTATAACATGTAAGCCTATTTAAAGCCATCAGGACATGGATTTCCGATTTAAGTTCTCAAATCCCAGCAATGAAGAATCCTGTCAGAGGACATGTATTCAATTTACTTTGTCAGCCTTCTTGCTTGCTTCATATGTATGACACATTTGCCAAAACACTACTAATGGGCTTTTTTTCTTTTTAAGAGCCAAATTTTAATACAAAGCAATTCCCTTGGATTTCAGCAAAAGTATGGGAAGCATCCAGTGAGAAATTATAATAATTCTGTTTCTGAGGTCCTGATATCAGAAGATATCTTCCTTCACTCTCACTGACAATAAAAACCTTGAGATTTTTAAATAATTTATTTGATGCAGTTCTATGCTATCATGCTACATGGTAAGAATTGTTTGTAATTGCTTGCAAGCTGAATGAATGGCTGAATTTGTGATGAGCACCCATTCATAATTTACAATATTGGAAAGAAAAAAGACTAACTTTGCATTAATTTTCCCTATTTCTATTATACATATTCACTGTGATCTAATTAAAACTCTTTTAGATTAGAAAGGAAGAAACTGAACATGAGTTTGGAAGATTTTGGTGGATATAGTCCAATATTTCTTAAAGAGCTGCATTATGGATTTCAATAGGACATTAATTATGTAGAGAAATTAACTTCCAGAAGTAATTAGCATAATCACTCTTTGAAAAATTTAACCAGAAGTCTAATCATTGAATTATTTCATACAAATACTCAGTGTTTGATGAAGACCAGGGAACTGAATGACTTGAGGGGGTCCCCTTCCTGAGAGCTGACATTGAAACCAGTGAAGGATATGAAGGAACACTTTCTGTCTGCTTTTTGTAAATGTTCTCTCTCTTTTTCTGTACTGGCTTAGAGATCATCAGTGGATCCTTCTTGCTTCCTGTTAGCAGGAAGCTGTAAGTTGCCAACAATTAAACTACATAGCAGGATGTCTTATTGTGATTCATGATGGTTATCTGAATCTCAGCTTTATTTACATGATTTTTAACCTGGTTGCTTTCTTCTGAGGACAAAAACACATGCTTAATCCTTTGAATTTTAAAAAATAAGACTCACAGTATCTTGCCCTCATCTTGTACCTTTACATTTTCTGACATGAAATGAAGGTCTCCTGTGGGGGGGAATTGCAGCAGTGGCAAACTGTTGGACTCATCCCCTTTGCTACTATCACCATGGGACTAAAGGAGTGAAGGAATAGATACTGGTGTCAGACTTGCAGCAGCTACAGTGTCATCTCATATTCCTCAAGTATAGAAAGGAACTAATAAAACCAAAGGAGAGTCACAGGATAGCAGCTTTTTATTTATTAAGTCTCCAGCGCTGGTAGATTTTTAGAAGCTCTCACAGATGTAGGCTTGCTCTATGTAATAATTTTATTTATAAACCATGACACAGTCCCTGTATATCTCTGCTATTTTGTTTAAATGCACATACTGAGTCAAATATGGGCTACTGAGGTTAGAAAAACCAACAGACAAACAGAATAGCAGGGTAGTAGTTCCAGGTGAGTTATCTCTCAACAACCGTGTAGGTGAGGTAGCGAAATGCTGGAACTGACAAAAATAAAGGGGACATTGGGGAGCTCTTGCTGGTTATGGTGGTTTTCTGAATAAGGCTTGAAAGCCTGAAAATGCAGATCCTGGGGGTAGGTAGCTCTGGGATGAGGACATGCAGTGCAGTTGGCAGGAAATTGCTTGTGGTGAGTTCAAACAAAGATGAATTGGAGAGGAGCACCTGAGGCAGCTGGCTCAGTTCTGCTTTGACTGGAGACCAAACCATGAGAAAGGCTGGCTTCTGTGGAGCTGTAGTTAAAGTCACCTCTCAAAAATTGTGAGGAATGGTCAGATGGATTTCTGCCTATATCTAGAGCCAAAAGTGTGTTATGGAGAATAGGGATTGTATTCTAGGGACTACATTAAATAATTCACAGATTTGAACATCTACTTTCCATGTGACCCTTTAAACCTAAACCCATGTTATGAAGGGAGAAAAGCTTGAATATGCAGGTTCTTATTTTGTGTATTTCATTAGCAAAAATAAAATGAGTAAAAAACATAAATTAAACACGCAAACTAAGTGAATCAATCTTACAATAAAAAAACTAATTAAGCATCTGCTTAAGCTGATTTTATTAAACCAAAGCTTTTTAATGTGTTTCATACCATAAACTGGAAAACCAGAGGTCGTGTTTACCAATCAGCCTGTCAGTTCTAGCATTAACTTAACTTATAGTGATGGTATCAGAATATTTTTATTCTGGCAGGTATAATATATATACACAGAGTAATCTCTTGTGGAATTAATATAAAGATTAAACAGTGTTGATGATGTATAATGCAGAGTGGTCATCCCCTAAACTGTCAAAAAAAAAGTTGAATGACTGGCATAAATAAGGATACTTGAAATATTCTGATGTAATTCAAGGTAGCAAAGCAAAGAATCACAAGAAAAGAAGACACAACCAGCAATTTCACAGTAGCAACAATATCTGTTGTGATCTGCAAGGTTTATCTACTTGTGAGGTTTTAGACAATGAAATTATAATAGATAAGGCTGAATTCCCAGGGATGTCCTAGAATTTAGGATTACTGAGTTTTTAAAATAACATTGTGGCATATTGGATGTAAAAGGCAGGTGACTGCTTCTCTTCTGAGCAGTGTCTTGCCCAGTGCAGAGAATTTAATTTGTCAGTCATTACAAGGTGTTGGCAAAACCATTCACTTTCAAGCGGCTTTGGAGAACAAGACAGACCTTCGAGTAAGCACTTTTTTTTTTCAGTGATGTAGAGAAAATCTAAGGATCAAAACTAGAATAACCAGTGGAAATTTTTGGAGCCTCCAATGCCACTGAACTCCAGGCTTTTGTTTGTTTTCTTGGTCTTATTCTCTTCAGTAGTCCAGAGCTGTATTTCATCTTCTGTCTGCTCAGTGATCAAGGGAGTGCCAAGATGTAGTGTCTGTCTTCAGTAAAGAAGAAGGTGCAATGCCTCTGGCAGAAGTATGCAATCTAAGTGGCAGTACAGAATGAATCTTGTCTAATGCAAATCCCATCACTCAGCAGGGCAACAGGTCTAATCTGAAATATTTTTGAGGGGGAAGAAAAAATAAAATTCTCAAAGTAGTAATTTTTCAGTGGAAAATGTCAGTTACCTGAAACACTACTTTCTGTTGATATCTACCTGACTTTAATTGGAGTAAAGCTTCCTTGAGGGAGAAGTCTAGAAAGTCACTACTTCAGGATTCCCACAATCCAGTCACAGGTCTGAGATAAGGTAAGCAGTAATGCCTGGAATACCATGGGAACTCATCATTATGCTGTTCACCCATCACCTCTGTGACTACAGTGTGTACCTATGTTAAACCTAGTATTTTACAAAAATAGGCATAGCCCTATATTTAGAAATATATTTTGATCTATACAATTTCCATTACAAGGCCATATAGTTTTTTAGGGCCCTATTATGCAAATTACTATTCATGCCATGAGTTACCAAATTTTTTACTCTGTTTCAATTAATGGGTTATTATCCAGGAGCACGGCAGGAAATTCAAAGCCACTGAAAGAATAGATCAAATGGAATCTGTAACAGCAAGATGCAGTAACTTTCCTCCAGGCTCTTCTCCAGTGGGATTGTTCTAGCCCCACATATTTCTTATTTCTGGATATGTCTCTTAAGTCTAACCAGGTGAGGGTAGCCATGTTTGTCTCTGTTTGGGTTTGCATTTGGTAGAAGGCTCTTTGCTGTTAGGTTTTGCTGTGTAAGGACCTCGTGCTTTCTATTAGAATTATTTTTTTTCTTTGGCACAATACCATTCTGATAGGTATTGTGCCAATATCTACTATGAGTTACAGTTATTTTCCGTTCATCTTTTTAGATGGTCTTTGACCTTTAACAGTACAAGCTGCATAGGTTTTCACAAATTGATATTACTTAATGGAGTGTTGGGGGAAGGAATGATTGGACAGTATATAAATGATCATAAAAAAGATTTTCAGGAGCAAAAGTCAATATAAAAATTCCATGGGCTGTTTTGAATAGACAGTAGACACAGAAGTCTACTTATTTTAATTATTTTGGATTTATCCATAAGAAGGTGGAAGATGTAACCTTTTATAATGGATTAAGCAGAGAGTTGTGTGTTACTGGCTGTTAAAGTCCCTCATGGAAAGTTTCTGCCAGAACAGGAACCAGTAGAATATGTAGAGTACTGCTGCATGTTCCTGAAATGTGCAGGAGTTCTCTGGGGTTACTAGTTAAATGTTTTGACTGCCATCTTCCATAAATTACATAAATCCAAACGGAATTAAAAATAAATATAGAAGGGGGACAGAGTCACCAGTCTTTTCCATTCAAAATTAATTATGGACTCTTAAAACCCTGGGCACTATCTTTATGGCAATTAGTTAGGATTTCAGTGGTGGTGGGACACTTGTGTGGTGGTTTGATGTTGACTCAATGCCTCATGCCCACTAATGCTGCTTTATCACTACCCTGTTCAAGTGGACAAGGGAGAGAAAATATCACAAAAGGCTCTTCGGTCAAGATAACTGAAGGGGCGAGAGATCACTCACCAATTACCATCATGAGCAAAACAGACTCATCTTGGGATAATGAATTGAATTTATTAACAATTAAATCAGAGTAGGAAAAAAATAAGTAAATCTTAAAAACACCTCCCCCCACCAGCCCTCCCTCCTTTCTGGGTTTAACTCTCTTTCTGATTCCCTACCTTTTTTCCTGAGCAGCACAGTGTGACAAGGAGTGGGAGTTGCAATCACTTTATCACAGTTGTTTCTGCTGCTCCTTCCTTCTCATGAGAAAACCTCCTCACGCTCTTCCCTTGTTCAATATGGGGTCACTCCCATGAAAGACAGTTCTCCAGAAACTTCTCCAAAGTGATTCTTTCCCAGTGGGCACAATTCTTCAGGAGCAGGCTCCCCCAGCATGAAGCCAGCAAACCTGCTCTGGAATGGGCTCCTCTCTTCACAGGTTTCCTGCCAGGAGCCTGCTCCTGCACAGGCTTCCCATGGGGTCACAACCTCCTTTGGAGGTCCATCTTCTCCAGTGTGGAGTCCTCCATGGGCTACAAGGAGACATCCTGCCTCACCTTGGTCTGCACCATGAGCTGCAGGGGAACCTGCTGCAGTGCCAGAAGTACCTCTTCCTCCTCCTTCTGCACTGGCCTTGGTGGCTGCAGAACTGTTCCTCTCATGCATTCTCTCTCTTCTCTGGCCACAATTTGCTTCTGCACAAAACTTTTTTTCCCTTCTTAAATCTTGAAGTTATCCCAGAGGAACTACTACCATTGCTGATGGGCTAAGACTCAGTCAGGGTCAGATACACTTGGAGCCAGCTGGCATTGGCTCCTTGGGACATGGGGGAAATTTCTAGCAGCTTCTCAGAAAAGCCACTCCTGTAGCCCCCTCTGCCACCAAAACTTTGCCATGCAAACCCAATGCAAAGTGCTTGCCATACAATTAATGTTTCAGAGTCGTCCTTTCATCGAGCCCTCTTATACCTTTCTCTCAAGTCACTGGTCCATCTATCTCCACTAAGAGTAGTGTTTGCCTTTGCCTTGTGGATGGAGGTTGTGAAGTGCAAGATTGTGGCAGAAAATTCTTTTCAGTCAAGACATTAAACAGAACTGACACTTTTCCTGCAGTATTTGTTGTATTAGCTATTCTTAGAAATGGAAGAAGAGCAAATGTAACAGTAAATTTGTTTACTGCAGTTGGTACATTTTCAATGTCTCATGAGGGCCCTGTAAGATTTGTGAAATTTTATTAATTTTTGAAATTTCATATTATTTTTTCATTGTTGTATGGCTCTGAGACCTTGATATTAAAATAACAATTGTAATTTATATTAAAATGTAACAAAAGCTGATTTATTTTCCCTCAGGACCTCTGATCGTGTCTTGCAAAATCTGGGTCTTTTGTAGGGACTCTTTTTCTGGAGACAATTTTATCAATCAAATTTTTTTGAATGGTCACAGCTGTTATCCTCCCCGAAAGAATGGATATTACATTTGCCTTTTGTTTATAGCTCAATCTTGCTGACTTTTAAAGACAGATTTATTCCACCAGCAACTTTGCTAGGTACACATCACACAGCTCTTCAAAACTTATGTCTCCATGAGCATCTCCTCTGTCATATCTTGTGTTAGAATTAGAAGAATGTTACATAAGAAGATGATTTGCAGCTATCTGCTTCAATCTTCTTTGAAAGGAATCAGGTTCTCATTGAATATGGACTCCATTTGTGTGCAGAGACTAGGGAAAGAATGTACATTTTACCTTTGAAGTTAGAGCTTCTCTTAATTTGTGTTTTTCCTGCAGGGGTTGACATTATTAGCCAAAACTCTTTGGTGCAGTTCATTACAAAATAAAACCTAGCTTCTGAATCACCAGGGAAGTCTCTGTGGAGGAGGCTTAGGATCTGGGTAAGACATGTGAGCATTTAAATGAATATCTTTCATTTTACACTCAGAAAAAAAAGCCCTCTTTGCTGGTATTTGAAGTGATGAAACAAGTTTCTTAGATAAAAGGAAGGCATCTACTCCTATTATCTCGTTAACTTCTCCTTATCAAAGACTTTTTTTGTTTTGCTTTTGTTTTTTGTTAAACAACAAAGACTATGTTCAAGATCTCAATATTCATTGTTTTCATGCTGAACTGAAAATAGCTCAGTGGTGATAATAATTCCTTCAAATCTCCCTGAATTTGTAGGACAAAGGAAGTTTTTTCTTCCTATCTACATGGGCTCTGAGTTAAGATTTATGAGAAAAGTATTTCATTTTGTAAAGTTTGATGTTGTTGCAGAATAAGTGGTAAAGCAGGTAGATTTAAGTGAGAGCTCTCTACCTAGGACATGCTCCAAAATAAAGCCAAAAAATCTCAAAAAAGATAGTATTCTGGGGAAATATGGTAGAAACATTTGTACAATGGTTGCAATGAATACATTTGTACTGTATCTAAACTGCTACAAATCTGAAATCCAATAAGGTTTACAATACCTTTGCCTGGAAGCACAGTTAAAGATACCACAAAAAAGATTGTGTGAAAACTGCAGTGTATTTAATTTTATTTCATTTCAAAGGCTGTTAAAAAAACAATAAAAATACCTACTCCTTTCATGTTAACTTCTGAGATAAGGAATATCAGGCACAGAGCTGGAATACTTGCAAGATGTAAGTATGGACAGGGGTAAAGTAGCTTAAGTTTAATTTGTTTCTGAATGTCTATACTCCTACAGTGAAAGATGCCCAAAAAAAAAATACAGTCCTTTTACCTCAGCTGCTGTGCGCCATTTCTGGTGTGGGAAGCCTGTTAAAATTAAGAAGATTGGCTGTTTTCAGTGCAAAGTTTGCTCTCTGAAATACTGAATATTCAAAACAATATAATCAAACAATATAAAGGAGATAACATTTTAGTTAAGAAGCACTAATATTAAAATGTAATAAATTTAAATATTCTATGATTATGGTATTGTATTGTATATAGTTCACCAATTAGATCATCAGTTACTAAATGTATTCATTACCAAAATAATTAAAATGTTCATTACTAAATTCTCAGTCAGTTTTCAGCTAGAATGCCAGCTCCTAGACTGGGAGCAAATATCAGCCTTCCTGTAGGCATTGTCAATATTAAATCCTGGTTGGGATCATCAAAGTTAAAAAGTTTTAACATCAAAGTTAAAAAATATATATATTTTCAATAGGAAAATCCAAATCTAATGTATTTTCAATACTAAAATCCAATTCCCTGTTTTCAGAGGTGACTGCATTACTGAATTTCTGTTTGTTATTTTGAAGTTTTGATTTCTCATTATTAAAGCTGAATACATTCACGTCTGTTGCCAAAGTGCGGACAGATATTTTTTACTCAGCACATGTGAGTATGCAAACAGGACAAATTTGCTACATTTGTATCTTTGGAGGGCATCAGGAATCACACACCTGGGTGGCAGCACTACCTCCAGCACCCCTGACCACTATCACACAAGGACCTACAGCTTATTGATCCTCCCCGTTCAGTTCTAGAAAGACCCTTTGGTGCTGTCCAAAGAAAAACACCCTTTGCTCTCAGTTTTCATCCCCTCATCTCTTTTTAGCCCTCTCTCATCCCATCGATGGAAGAGGTACTTATGCTGCTGCTTTCTCTCCTCTTTCCGTGTCAGCTTTTCTGCCCAAACGTCCTAATTTTGTGCCCTTTGGTATTCTATTCTTCAGGCCTAGCTCCAATTCCTTTAAAAGTTTTTGCCAGTGTAGGAAGTCTTCATATTTTCAACCTTGTTGGCTCTGAGCTACCTCACTACCCACAAGCTCTTGAGCATTTCCAGCTTTCTCAGTTGTATAAACCTCCAGTTCCTTCTGCTTTTTTGTCTATGGCTCGAGTGATGGTGCAGCTGACAGTGCTAGGAAGTGCAGACTCGGGGCTGGAAGGGGAATATGGGCACTTGGAATGAGCTCCTGAGGCAGCAAGGGGCTTTAGGGTCTTCAAGTTTTGATGTGTAGAGGATTGCCTGTATAAATCATTGATATTGTCTTCCATCTGACTTCCTTCATATCTGCTGTGTGCTGTTGTCCAAGATTCTTCCTCTTCCCACGTGATCAGTGGGAATGACTGAAGTTACCTCCCAACTCCCTCACCTTGTTGATGGCTGTAGATCCAGTTGTGCCCCCTGCAGAGCCTTCAAAGGTCTGTGTGCAAGTCTACAGTTGTTAAAAGGCCACTCAGGATGCTGAAGGCTAATTGTGTCGTGTCTGGGAATGGTAGTGGTAGTTACACGTACTAGGAAACAGAGTCATTGCTCTTGCAAGCACCAGCAGTACCGCCAACATCTATAAACAGCAGGTCGATGTCCTTGAGCTGACAGGATGCCAATGGAGGTGCATGTCCTTCCATCATCCTGTATACATCAGTCTGGCTCCTCCATGCCTTAATCTAGAGAGACAAAGAGAAATCAAAACTCCGTCTCTCTGAGAGGGCAGGATTTTATGTGGCAGTAAAGCATAGGTGGAATTTTCTGTAATTGCTGTTTCCCTATAAACTTACTCAAGGCTATGCATGTATTTCTCAAAATTTATTTCAGACCTCTCAGCCTCAAACAAGACTTTTTATCCTTAATTTTAAAACAAAACTTTTATATCTCTACTGGAGAAAAAGAGGCCTAAATGAATTGATACTTAATTTGGAAATGAACAAAAGGTGGTTCTGAGCTTAATTACCATTTTGGTACCAAATTGTCTCTATTACTGGGTCCATTATTAAAAATCATCTTGGCCCATTTCTCCAGTTTCCCACCCTCCACTCTGCCCCATGAGAGAGGCCATGTGCATGCAGTCATGTTTAACTGCCTCTTTCTTTGAAAAGTGTGCTGGTATGTGCAGGTTATTACAAGAGGCAGCTATGTGTTTGCCTTTCATTTAAAACAAATTGGAGAAAACCACCCAGTTTCCATTTGCTACTAGAAACTTTCTCATACTGCTTCTTTGAGAATTGATCTCTTTCATGCCTCCAACCCTTGCTTACAGAAGTGATGAATGCCTGGAAACATACCAGTTTTCCTTACTTAAGAGCAGGAGTGGAGCCATGCTGTGCTTATGCACCTTCATTCTACAGAGCCTTTGATGGAGCACAGCATCCCATTCCTGTGCAGGATCATGGAAAAGGAGCACAAAATGCCACCAAGACAGAGAGAAGAGCATTTCTTAAAGGAGACAGTCTGTCTTTGGGGAATTTGGTTCTGGAATCTTTGCAAATGAACATAGAGATCATAAAAATTATTATGGTTTTTACCACAGCTTTATCTGTTACCTGTTCTTGTTGCTGTGACAGTTCATAGCCTCAATCCTGTGTAAGACTTCAGTGTGTAAGGGAGGAATGGTTTGTTCCCCTGTAACTGGCAATTTGTGTTTGGCTGCCCCCTTTACTCCATATGAAACCCTTTGGTTTAAAGATTGAAAAAGCTTTGAGCATCCTTGGTAATACTTTTTGAAAAGTATTTTTTTTAATTAAAAAATGAGCTGTGGCTTTTCTATGTGCCCTACTTTACTGACAATTCAACTTCAGATTGAGTTAAAGTCATGAAGACAGCTTCAAGGTGAATATCACCTGCAGTTTGACAATATGCTGTTGCTGGCAGCAATGTCAGCTTTAAGTCTTTCTGCACTTATGATGTTCCTATGTCCTGCTTCATCATCCCTCTTCTGCCTCCTGGCTCATTGTAAATATATACTAGCCCAGCTGTGTTTTAGAGATGGTCCACATCCTTGGGGGGCTTTTAAAATTAGATGACATATCTGATCTGATTTAGAGCACAGGCCCCAGTTGCATTTTCCTTGTATGAAGGATTTGGAAATTTCTGTGGTAAAGGAGTGGGGTCTAATGGCAAAAATCACAATATCATAAAAAAAAAAAACTTGGGCTGAGAGAGATCTCAGAAAGAACCAGCCTCCGACTCAAGACCAGGCTACCATCAAATATACAACATGTTGCTCCTGGCTTTATCCAGTCAGATTTTAGATGTCTTTAAGTATACAAAATCTTTAACTGCAACTCTACAATCTTAATGCTAATACAGGAGGAAAATATAGAGGTTGTATGCCAGCTGTGTTATATTTTGACAATTGAACAGGTCTGTGGGCTATCATCCCTTCTGTTCTGTTGTATCTTTGGAAATAGTTCATGTCTCACAGGAATAATGGCAGCTCTGTAAGGCAGTTGCACTTTGGCTAATGAACCTTTTCTCATAATGTGGCTGATGTCTCAGGAGACAGGAGCTGAAGGGTCTGCAGTGCTCCCAGTCTGAAACAAACCCAGGTAACTGTTCTGTATGTATGGTGAGGTTGTGCACTGCATAGAGACCCACAATTGCTCTTGGACAATGTGCACATGATAAAAAGGTGTGGATTTGGGAATGTGAGCCAGAGGTCTCTGTTTGTGTGTCAGTGCTTGGATCAAATTCCTAATCTGATATCCAAAATAAAGAGAGCTGCCAAAACAGCTAAAGCTACTGCAGTGCTTGTATTAGTCCATTTGCTTGTGCATTAGTTCTTTAACCATATTTAAATGTCTGGTACATGAAGCATGAAGCAAGTGAATGGTTTCTGTTTGTGCAACAGTGCTGCTAAATATTGACAGTTTTTTTCAAGCTACTGGAAGCAGCTGAAAGGTAAGCATGCCTGGCAAACCAGGCCTGACTGCAGAACAATAATTCATTCATTCAATTTGTCACTTAGCTGAAATCTGTGTTCCGTTTAAAGAAAAATGGAAAGAAGAAATAATTAACTCAGCGCATTAGCTTCTACTCATACAGCCTAAAAGTCATCTGGCTTCACAGGAAAAAAAAAAAAGAAAAAGGAATGGAACAATATAGGATATTTATTTAAATGAGAAGTTAAATATAGGGGCAAACTGCTGAAGAACTTTCTGCAGGCTTCTGAAATCTTTAAACACACTCCCAGAGAAATTGATATAAAATTTTACTTTCACCCATTGCTTGCAAAGGGAGCTCAAGAATAACAGCTCTGCTTTCAGATGCAAACTGGAATGGAGCAATGTTGATTCATACTAGATTTAAAAGGCATTTGGGATACTGGAAGGTTGACTTCAGCAGGAGCTAACTATTCTCATTTCTCTGTCTTGTTAGACACGAATATATTTCTGTCTGTCTTTTCCTTATACCTTAGGAACAGAGCTCGGAGGCCTGTGTTTTTTGTTGGGAAATGTGCAAGTCCCCAGGGACTCAGGTGGAGAGCCACCATCCTGCCCAGGGACCAGACCAGCTGCAGGAAGACCCAAAGTAAATAATGGCAGCACAGCAGCAGCTTGCAACTGAACTGGAAGGTACTGCCGTGAATGCTTCTGCCTCAATCCTGCTTGACTCACTGTTGACTATGGTTGCTTTTTATAATCTGATAAAAAGTTATTTTTGGTCAAAATCCTCTTTCTTTCAGAATATAATTATTTCTTGCCTTCAAATCAGTGTTAGAGCAAATATGACCTAAAAATGGTTTATATTTTAGGGCCTACTACTTTCTAATTAAAATAATTTCACCTGTATCTTTTGATTGAATGTTTATGCAGATTTTCTAGGATTAGAAGGTGCACAGCATGGCATGGACCTTCTGGTCCCCCCAAAGTGCATGGCCTTTGGGGCACTGATATGAGCATTGCTGAGGCTCACCTCCACAGAAGAGGGTGGCTGACTGTGAGTGAGACACAGATCTCTCCGCTTATGCTGCATCACAGTTCACTTGGTGAAGTGATAATCCAGAACATTCCAGGCTGTGAGGGTACACACTCTGTATCCAGGAATTTAGAAGTCAAACATTGTCTTGGACTACAGATATGTCATCTGCAAAAAAAACTTTGTCTTAATTTTAATTGTCCTGCATATTAGTTCTGTTTTGCATCACCATGTTTCTTTGGCCCTGTGTTGTTGCTCTTCCTAAACATTATATTGTATACTAGATTTTAAGAATAATAGTTTCCAAAATAGGCATTTTAGGCAATTTGGGGATAATATAACATCTGAAACAAAACTATACAATCTTATTCACATAGGGGATATGTGAAAAAGAACACAAAACAAAAGACAGGGAAAAAATAAAATTAAAATTTAATAGGTAAGCAGACTATTCATCTGATATCAAAATGAATACATGTGAAATGGCTATTAAAAACAGCAATATGGATTGCAAATATGTACAGACCTGGCAAAATAGGGAGAGAAAGGTACACATAGCAGACCCAGAGACACCAGACAGAAGCAGAAAGATGGTGTCAGAGATTTCATAAATGGCTTTGAGAAAAATATATTCTCTATTTAGTAGACAATCTGTACACATTCTTTAACATAAAAGAACTATAATAGTGTTTTTCAGGAACTAAATTCCATAAAGTAGATTTTAAATTCTGGTAACCTTAAACTGCAGTTATATGTGAAATGAAGAGCAAGGATATTTATCAAAGTAACTTTGTGAGTTTGGTTTCTACAATGACAAGTCCTTTGTGAATTATGGTGGAGTGCATAATATTGAACTTATATATTTGTCTTGGAAGGAAAACAAAGTGTACAAGTCCAGTTTCAGTGCAACTGGAGAAATCATGCACACACTAAGATGAGGTGGTACCCCTGAATGATGTGTATGGGCAAGGTAGTACAAGAATTCAATGCTTCTTCATAATTACGGTCTTAGCTGCCAAGGATGACACTTAGCTTATGAGGCAGGCCTATAACTGATTGTAAAGTGCAAAGAAATTGCTTCACCTGTAAACTGTTCTTCAGCTTTACTGAAATTGGTTTTCTCAACTGCATGTACAGTTTGCCTTTGTCATTACCACTATTGCAGTTTTGCCTTTCACCTTAGTTTTTTCCCCTTATCTCTATGATTTACTATGATATACAACTTGAACAAGCAAAGTCTGTAAGCTAAGTTGAAAAAAATGTCTTTCTTCTTCCATCTCATACTACTAATTTTGAGATATTTTAAGCACCAAATAGAGTCAATATTACTCTCCTCCCCTTTAATTTGTACAGGTGAAAATAATAAGTTAATGATGAAAAGAAATTACTGAAGGTATTGCAGTGAAGAAGAAAGAAGAAAAACATAGAGGTGTTAACCTCAACATAGCAGCACTAACTCAGTGGTTGTTTGGTCACCACATAAACCAAGGGAGCACATATCCTAGAGGAAGGACAGACCTTTGTGAAATATTAAATGCAGTAGAAGAACTTCAATCCGATTTTTGTTTGCAGAATACTGTTGTTATTTTAAGTCAAGTTAGACAAATCTTCAACAGCTGTAAACTCCTTTCTGAATTTATTTCTTTATATTTGTCTGTATTCTTGCTGTCACAGAAGAGGCAAAGAGAGCTATTTTAGTAAGAATCTAGGAAGAACTCACTAGGAAGAATTTTTTTCCTGCACGAGTTACTACACAGTGGCAAAGTTCAGAGAGGTTGTGGATTCTCCCTCACTGGAGATATTCAAGAGCTATCAGGACACAATGCAGTGCCATGGGCTCTAGAATGACCCGGCTAGAGCAGGGTGGTGCGACCAGATGACCAGATGTAGTCCCTTTCAACCTGACAGAGCAGTTCTGTGATATTTAGCATCTATGATACTAAACATCTATGATCATAGGAGGACGAGCACTTCATAGGTGTGTCATTCAGACTGTTTTAGTCTGAAAAGGTATCTAATGACTCTAAAAGGTATCTGATGACATGCTGATTTTTTGAATCTAAAGCTAAATCTAATTTAGAGCTAGTTTTTTTCTTTTTTCTATGTAAGAACAAACCTGTGAGCATTTTGCAAGAGGTACGTGGAAGTGAACATATACATTTTTAGGACTTAGGTTGTGAGGAATTGAGAAGTTGAAATGAAAATGTGATTATTAATTGTTATTTTCCTGTTAATGATGTTGTGAGTTTTTACTTGGCATGGAAAAATAAAAATTAAAAATACTAGGAAAACACCTTATGACATTAGAAGCTATATATCATAAAGAGGGCCTGGCCAAGGCCTAATTTCTGTACAGAACAGAAATATCACTTTTCAGATTTTTCAGCCATTTCTTACTAATCATATATGTTTGTAGAAAGTTAGAATCTCTTCATAGCAGTTCACGAACCAACACAAAGATTAAATTCATCAAGACTAACACTCATATGTACCAGCTTGATTGGTACTTTTCTGCTTACAGTTATCAGATCAAAGTCCCTCCAATTCCTCTTTGCAGTAATAAAGAAAGAGGATTTTTAAATGCCTGCATCTTGTTTCATCACTGGAATAAACTAGTTTGATTTTTACATTGCCTATAGGAAAGACTACTCATCTGAAGAGCACTAAGTCCCCTACCCCCCTCTCTCTCTCTCCTTCCTCTTTTTGGTTATTCCTTTGAACAATATAATCCTTATTTCCTTCCTGTGCCTCTGTATTTCTTCAGCAGCAGCACAGGATTTACCCTCATAGCCTTAATTCTAGCTACAGACTTCTCTAGCTAAACCAGCTGGACTGTTTTGGCACTTTCGCAGGGCTGTGAAGATCTTACAACCTTTTGTTGCTGCAATACATATTCAAGAAATAAGATCCATTCTGAAATTCAAACCACTCTGGCACATATTAATAAAATTCTTCCCTGAGTTCCAAATGAATTTGCTTTCTTTGCATCTTAAAAAAAAATATGCCCTAAACATTTGCTCAACCATAAAAAGGTGGAATGAATGCAATTAAGCCATTTAAATATCAATCATTTAGACAAAAAAAAACCCCACACAAGTGCCCAAGTGTTCAGCCAGTCAATTTTATAACCACACAGAAAAGAATAAACTAAGAGTATTTTAATGGAAAAGCAGGCTAATTTGTAGTCTGCTACAACACAGTACTAAGCTTCTTGGGCATACTGTGATTAGACATGGATTGCAGTAAAATAGCTACCAAGAAGCCACAAATTCTGATGGTATTAGTGCTAAGTCTAACTTTCCCACAGCCACATATAGGAGGAACAATGGTCATGAAGGGGGAGTGATGTTAATACTGAAGCTTAATGGGGCAAGACATGTTCATCAGAGAAGCTGGCTTTTGGATTAACTCCAAACCCATAAAACCTACCCAAGAACATATGAAACCTGACACAGATGTCTCCTTATTTAAAAAATGTGCAATCACTGCAAAGTTGTTTGGGCATCTTAATATCAAGGAATAAGAATAAAGAAACCAGAAAATGTGTTTCTTCAAAATCCCCTTGATGCCATCTGCAGCTAATGTACCAAATGCCATTTCTGAATGCTTTGCAGCCACAAGGTGACAAAGTAGCTATCAGTGAGATAAGGCTTGTTCTGCTTAGAGCTGTTCTTGCACTTACAATAGGGAAGTGATGAATTACAGACTTCAATGATCTTTCTGGACGAAAGGAAAGGTTCGAGACAGCTACAGCTGAGATTAGCACTTTGGATAAGAGAGTGACAGGAGATGAAAGAATATCAGAAGCCTGGAAGAAAGATCACAAGATGTAAAAGAAAAGACTCTAAAATATTCTGCTCATGCAAATGCAAATGATTATGGAATAATGAACTGAACACCTGCAGGACAAAATTAAAGCAAGAAAAAAAAAATTTCAAACTGGATAAATTAGCTAGTTTAAAATTACTGGAGTTTTTGCTGTGCCCTGTGAATGAAACCTTTTGTTTTCAAACACTATGAAAAGTGAAAAGCAAAAGGAAGTCCAGGAATGGACGTGAATTTTTTTTCTTTCTATAAGGATCTTGAACCTATTCTAAGCAAAACCCACATGCTATTAGATTTGGGAATATGTCAAATATGCCTGGTTTCTAGAAAGTTCCAAAGGCACAAATTGACTAAAATAAATAAGGAAATAGCTTCTGACATAGCTGTGGAGTGTTTGTAAAGATGCTCTTGGCAGTGGACTGTTCTGTCTAATATAGTCTAGTTGTTCATGGTAACAGCCTCAATGTCTGCACTGACATTTTGGGGAGAATCTAACTGCCTTTTCCTTGCACTATTTTTGCTTTCAATATGAAGCTAACTTAAGCCAGAAGCAAGCATGTTGATTTTGAAGCTGGGGGAGGTTTCCATATGTGAAGGATTGTTCTGTCAGTTACTTTAATATAAATAAGCACTTTGTAACACTTCACAGTGTTTAGTGCTACTGGTAATATTCTCAAATGAGTGGTAATACAATCTTTTAACAAAGTGGAGCCTATCCTTAAATAAGAATATAAACTTGGAGATTTACCTTGAATTTGTGGCTAGTGTTTTCTTGAAGTATTTCCTAATAAAATGATAAATTTTTCTATGTAGCAATAGCTTTTGTGTGGAAAATCAGATTTTGTAGATGTGCGCTGGATGGAACAATGAGAGCTTCAGACATATAATTTGCCTGTGCTTCCAAGGGAGACTCTTTCTACTTTAAAGATGTCAATGGTTAAGAAGAAATGTAGACAAAGAGAGAAACTTAGGGCCCAACTGCTTTCCTGGCAGGAAAAATGCATTAGATATTGTGTACCAACACAAACTCTGTTGGTTGTGGTGTACCAACACAGCTTGCTACTTATTGATCTGTTTGGTAATAGAAAGTCATGCATTGCTTGGGAGATTTTGGGGCTTTGTGAATATGTGAGAAGCTTGCTGTAATTTTTCGGATCCCCGGGAATGCCAGAAAAAGCTGCCATTGAAAAATATAACTTAATTCTGTTCCAGAGAATAAAGGGTACATATGAACAGTCTTCATTCAAAAAACAGTGGCAAAGACTCCCCCAGTTCTCATCACTTGGTAAGTGGAAGAGTTAGAAATAGGTCATGATTTTTGGATTTTTGGATTTGACAGTATCGTTAAAGGTAAGATGAACAGTACATCTGCTAAGTCGAGAAATACCTTTCCATTGGGGAAAATCTTAGGCTTTGAGACCAAGTCTTTTATATCAGTCTCAAAGTGAGTTTTTGGCGGGAGAAATTTCAGGGGTTTTGAGTTCTAGTTTCATGCCTTAACCACAAAACATAAAATGTATGATCTTATGGCATCTCATCCCCTTGAATCACTGCTTTTTGATCTACTAAACTGGGAATATGAAGATATGAAAAACTTTATTAATGTTAACGCCATGCTTTCAAAGGAAGGCTGTGACCTTCCAGTTGAGTAAGAGTTGTGAATATCTCTTCTCCAGATTATTGCATTTAATTTGGTCAGTGTGTGTTCAAACAACGTGGTCAATATTCTGTGTGTGCAGTTCTTTGGAGATCCTATTTATAATTGTTTCTCTGCTTACTTTGGTACCTCATAGCTACACAGAGATATTTGCCTTGAATAAGAAAATCTGGTTAATGGTAAAATAGTAAGTAATCATGAACATGGCTGGGCCTGGTTTGAATAATCAAGAAATCCTTTGAGTCAAGGCTTGGAAAATAAAGGTTTTGATAATTTTTACTAATCTTGTGAACTTCTGCTTGATTTACAAATGGCTGTAAACATCAGATGTTTCAAGAATAAAGAATAATTACTGGCAGTTGCTCAAGGACCATCTTGAAAAAATATTGATTGAATTATTGATTCCTTATTGACCTGACAACAATACCTTTTCGATTTAGCTGTGCACAGAGAAAAGCAAAATGGTCAGTACCTCATGTTAAGAAACTACAGATCTCAGACATTAATCCATAGGCTGGACTGCAGTATGTTTATCATAGACTCTGCTTTCTCTGTCACTGTTCCAATAAAGAAACAACCTATTCTTCCAGCTTCCTAAGTGGTGATTTCAATGATAGAGACATTCATAGGATTATCTTCTCAAAATTTTTTGTTTTATTCATACTTTGTCCATGTGTCAGTCTGTGAATGTCATGTTTTTTTCCACCTGAAATGTGTCATCTCCTTCTAAGTCTTCTACGAACAATAATTTGTAGATGATGTCTTTGAACTCTAAATACAAATTTTGGGAAGTTTTAGAAAGGTCTACAAGACATAAGTGCAAATGGGAAAAAAGATAGGATTCCAGGAAGCTTTGCATCATTTAGTGATATTTTTAGACCTAAACATTCCTGTCAGAAATACAATATATTTCTTGGATAGTCATATCAGGATTAGTATTGCACTCAAATTGATAGGAATTTTGCTGTGCACAGGAGTCTGTAAGGTTATAAAATCAGAATGCTTGATTACAAAGAAATAAGAAATGCTCTTACATGAAAAAGATTTTGTTTACAGGCAGTGAAAAATGTAAGGTTTTCTTTAGCTCTGCACAGATTCTTGAGCATTTATCAGGTTTGCCTCCATGCTTATTTATACTGAGACTTTGCAGCAGCAGCTATTTAATTTATAGCAAAACATAATAGAAATAGCAAAAGAAGCTTTGGAAAACAAAACTCTGTGTGTGTTTTTATGTATCTCAATTAGCTACAGCCCTTGCCACTGCAATTCTGCTACTTTGCTGCAATGAGGATGCTCTAGATTTTCTTCTCACTGTCGCTTCTGCACAAGATGATTTAAAGTTTATTGACTTATTTGTGTAATTTCATGCTGGGAATCGACTTTATATCAGTGTTTGGGAACGTGTTTTGTTGGTAGCTGTGAAAATATTCTTCCCACGCCACTTCCTTGCTTGAATATGTAACACCATCAGAGGCTGTAAAACAGAAGGCTGTGCTAGACAGCAAAAGACAGGTTTATGGAAAGGGGACAGCAGCAGATACCAGATGTATCCAGACAAGGCTCCCTTGTCTGTCTTCTGCTCCTACTATAAAACTAACTGCCTTTTCTAAGGGTGACAAGTAATTCACAGTCCTTACAACAGACTCATTTCTACTGACTCAAGAGTTTTCTTATAAAAGACATTTCTAAAAGAAATCATTGCTGTCTCTGTGGGTAACATGATTTGTTCCTAATCAGTATTTTGTTGTATAAATAGGGGGATGTTCAGATGTTCTTCTATATCCAGAAAGAAATTTCCCAGTTAATGAATCACAGAACAAGTCATTCAACAAGATAATTAGCCAGGTAATAATTACATTAAGTTAAGTAAAATAGAGAAGGCATAGTAGCTTCAGCTAAACTGCAATTTACTTGCACAAACCAATTCCTGCACTGAGGAAAGAACCAATATTTGCATTTGAACTCACTGGATAAAGGATCGGTTTATTATTACTCTACTTAAGATATGCAGATTAGACTACAGAAGATTCTGTATTGAAACTCAGTGAGAAGAAATGAAAATTCCATATTTGGATAAACAGTCTGACCTTATGATTACCAATGAGTTTCTCTGTATGACAAAAATATAGCTTAATCATTTTGAAGTCTTGAATAATCTAAAGCATTACTCCAGTAGAAGGGCTAGCCAACAAAAGTTCCCTTGTCACAAAAAGATGTGGAGCACTCTTAGCCTCTTAATACTACTGAGAAATGTCAGTAGCTGAGAGCTTTTCACTTTGAAAGTCAGAGGGTAAAGCCTTTATTTATGTGCACCCCTCAGCCCTTACATGACAGACTGAACATGAAGCATCTGAAGTTGAAAGATTCTGGTAGCATGGAGACTAATACCACTGAGCTGATCTAGAGAGCTACAGCCAAGCTGATGAGAACTGTGACAAGAGCATTGTGTTACCACTGTGAATAAATGAACAACTAATTTTCCTCCACATCCACAACAAAAGAGTGCTTAACCTAAAACTTGCCCAAGGATGAATTGGCAACATCGCCAAAAAGCAAATCCTCGTGGGTCAGATTCCTGTATGCATAGCTCCACATAAGGGCTGGGCCTATTCTTTGGAATCTTATCTTCCCAAAGAAACAGCAGCAAAGTCTTTTACTCTTCTGTATAGTGTTTTGCATTCAGAGCTTAAAAATTCCCACAGGGTCATATGTGATCAGGAAAGGTTTATCTGCCCTGTGCCTGGTTTGATACCTGCTGGCTTGCTAATTATCAAGGAACTAAATGCCCATTTGGACTCCTCTTTATTTACTTTAAATGCAATGCATTCAACATTATCTGATATCTCCTGTGCCTACTCAAAAACACATTAGTTGCAGCCATTTCATTTTTTTCACCATATGTTAATACTGCAAGACTTTTGTCCTAGGGCCCGTACTTTGGCATCACAGGCAAGATGGCATTGATACCTGTTACTGTACTCCCCCAACACATACCCCCAGACAACTACACAAGGCATAGAAAGGCCTCTTTTTAGTTGTGTATGTGGTTTTTTTGTGTTTATCCCTTGAACTATAACTTGCCATGCACTTTGTCTGGTTCAGGCTGAAACTTGAAGAACTTCAGGGGAAATTTTCAAGCTGTGTGCAAAACTAGGAAAACTAAGAAAACTGTATTATTTTGCTCATGTTAAGAAAACTTCTTGTGCCTTTTTCGTTGAGTTGCTCTAGTTCACCTGACCTTTGGAGAAGAACTTGAAAACTAGAGATGCAAAGAGCTTTGTTGTGTACGAGAACATGGACTTAAGCTGAATCACTTAAGCCTTTCAAATTCACGATTTGGACATGTTATGTAGACATCTGCTAAAACCTTTCAGTCAAATCACTTTGTGCTTTGGGTATCCTGTCGGGATGTTCTCTTGCTATGTTTTTTCTGCTGTGACTGGCTGCACTTGGGCCAGGTCCTAGATGTTTTTTGTAGATACCAGAGACCCCCTTTCCAGGATTAGAGATCTGCAAGTGTCTTCTTCTGTTATTGAGTTTTGCTCCAGTTATTTCAGGTAACACCTTTATATAAGTTCCTTAACAAATCATTATTAATGATCTCAAAAATTACTTAAAACCATGATTTTTTGGGTCTCTGATGCTGCTATCTGCAGCAAGTGCCTCTTATGGGTAAAAATCTCCTTTTTTAACCAACCTTACTTACATTCATAGCTGGCTTATTCACTTTTGTTGTCTTTGTTATATATGAAGTATGCTTCAGTGTAAATCTCTTTTTTCACCTTTCTTTTTTCCCATGTGATAGACTCTCCATGCACTTTTTGTCTGAATAACTCCTCTGCATAATTCCCATCCCAAATCCTTATTTCCTGCATACAAGTATGATGGAGGAGGACTTCAGATAGTCTGTCTGTGTCAGAAAGTATTCAGCATTTTTCTTAGGACTTGAATGATGCAAGAAGAAGTACACATATTAAGCAGAAATTTGGCAGAAAGGAAAAAAAGAAGGTTCTGTAATACATTATCCAAGGAGTATGTGCTATCTTGACTGTAGGAGATCTCAAAAGAATTTTTTTTTAATGGTTGTCATTTGGGAATAATTTAGTGGAGATCTGAATAGATTTGGGAGATGTGGGATTGACATGGGTCTCAGATAGCCATTGCTGGCCAATTAATAATAATGTCTTTTTTCTGTTTCTAAAAGAATATCCTTCCCCTTCATGTTAGTTGTCTTGATTGGATGTCTTTTTTTTTTACTTATTGCCTTTATTTCAGTTAATTTCCTAATATCTTAAGCTTACTGAGTGTTATACAGATCATTTTGTGTCTCCCAAAATTATGTGACTAGAAACTGTATTAACACACTCCCTGCTTTAATATTGAGATGACTGAGTGTCCTGGTTTAGGGCAAATTTAGGAGAGGGGAAAAAAAATAATTTTTAAAGGTACAACACTTATTTCTGAGCTAAACAGACGAACGGGAATAAAATTTAGCATCAACCCAGGACACTGAGGAAAATATTAAATCAGATCAAACCAAGACAAATCATCAAGAAACTCTGCTATATTAAAATACATCTAGATTGAGCACATGGTCTGTTTTTTGTTCTTTGAGGTTTTTTCTCAATATGTTCCTTCTAACAGTGTTACATTTTTTGTACAAAAGCAACGTTTTCCTCCATATAACTGATAATTTCCCATGTGGTGCTGTACTTTGCTGTAATCCAAACAGACTGACAAGCTGCCTTCCCCTTGTGAAGAAAGCAGTTATTTTATTAAGTGAAAGTGTCACGATAGTCTCACCAGATCTATTTGGTAAACCTACATAATACTTTGCCTTTTGCATTTTGATTTTCTGCCTTTTCTTTTCAAAGTTAATCTTTCCTCAAAAATCTGTATGGCTTCCTTTCTGCACCACTGAAGTAAGCATTTCAAATCTCTCCTTCTGTATCTTTTAACTTTCCCCTGTAACTGCAGGGATTTGTGTATGATGCTCCACTGATGTCAGATTTTTGTATACATCAAGCCAAATTAGACAGCCAATTGTTTCATTTGCTATCCTTTTCAGAACTCTCATATTGATGAACTTCCTCCATGTGAAAGACTTAGCCTCTGAGTTTTCCTTCCATCTCAGATGCAGAAATCTCATTTTATTTTGTCATTACTGCTAGGCAGTCTTTCTGTGTTATATTGATTTTGGTCTCTCCATATCTTTGCTCCACAGCTGCCAAGCTTTTTCTTCCTCTTCCCGTCCCTTCTTTTTTTCTGTACAGCTGACAAGTCTTTTATTTACATTTTTAAAATCTAATTTGTAATGTGCATGTCAGTCTAAATTTTCTATCCTTTTATATCATTGCCTGTGCAATCTTAGCTCTGTCTTTCCTGATCAGTGTTTTTCTTCATTCTTTGTCAACCCTTCATTTTTTATCTTACTTGATGCTTTGCATACTATGATGTTTTGCTCATCTGTTTTGTATCTTTTTATAACTTTCCCATAATTATTGCTATACAATCTAAAAAAAATAGTACCATCTGATAAAAAGGCATTTTTAATAACAGATATTACACCGTCTACTGTTGATTTCCCAAAGTATCTTTAAAAGGTAGACTAACAAACCTGAAGTGCTGCATTTCTGCATGTCATTGCAGAAGAGAAATATATTTTAATTTCTCACCTTCTGCTGTTTTACTTTTGAATACAGCTCTCTAGTTCATTAAAAAAGTGAATATTTTATTTTTCACAATTATATAGAAAGGCATCAAATTTTGTTCAAAGGAAAGAAGAAAGCAATAGAAATATTCTGAAGTAACTTTTCATCTTCTCCCTTGCAGTTAGAAAATTACACTTAAAAGTCCCTGTTGATTTTTCTCTTTCCTCTACAGATGAGCACTGCGGCTGCAAGTGGACGGCACGGCTCCTTAACACTTATTGAGGATAGCTGGCAGCCTACAAGGCTCTAAGTGTTTGTTGATATTTTAAAGGTTTGTACTGCTTTATCAACAAGGCTCTGTGTCGTAATGTGGCTGTGTTTTCTGACCTGACTGGTGGGCCAGAAAATTCCAGAATGACTGTTTCAGAACCAGAATGGCTGTTTCAGAGTGTCGGTAGTGGACAGGACAGTGCTAAAAAGTTAGATAAAGATGCTAATTGAAATGCAGAGCACTGCCAAGGAATGAATCTTGGCCTTAAAAGATACAAAATACTCTGAAAATGTGGAATGGTATAAGATTGTCAGAAATAAAAGCAGAAAACAGGAGTATTTCCCTCTCAGACTCTAAGTATTTCTAAACTTCTAAAGCCAAGTGGGAAAATGTCTGAGCATGGTTAAACTCAACAGTATTTCAGAACTAATGTTTTTAAAATATAGCCACTCATAAATAAAATCAAATTACTATTACATATTAAACTGTAATCATGTTTATAATCACAGAGGGTAACACTATTTCAGCTTAACCAATACTTTTATTCTGTTTTTATTATGCTGTTTAATTAATTAAGTCTTCTATTAATATTTTAGAAAGACATATTTTAACTAAATACTTGTATACTTGAGTATAAAAACTAACAATTAAATTTAATTTTTTTAATGTTTTTTTGTTTCTTTGATAAATACAGCAAAACTATGGCCTCAATTTGAGAAGGATTTCACATTTGTCTTCAGATTGACTCCACTATGTTGTAAATATGTACAGTTTATGCAAAATGTTTTGCTAGTAGATGGCTGAGAGAAGGTTGATATTGTGAATGAATCATCAAAGGGAGCATCTGATGATTTTGTGCCAGTGTTCACTATTGCAGCACCTGCTCACCTTCTACATCCAGCTGATGGCAGGCCTGAAGGCTCAGGGTCACGTTCAACATTGTCCTTTCAGGAGTGAAGCTCTTGAGGTCATGGACATTGGAAGTTTATTCTAAAAATGTGAGTAATTTGGTTTTATTGTTGTTGATGTTGATTTATCATTATTGGCTGGATGGCTGGAGTTTTTCTGTAGGAAGAGTGTTATTGCTATTAGTGTCATTGTTTTGAGAAGAGGACATAGAGTAAGCAGCTTCTCTAATTAATTCTGCAACTCTTTCCAAGCCCAAGCTCTTTTATCCATTGGTCGATGCAAAAACGGATCAAATCAATTTTTTTTAAAATAAATGAGTATGTTAAGGTTTAGCCATCATGGATAAATGGATAAAATAAAAAGGAGTATGTGAGCGCTGCATTATTTAATGTGGATTCATTTCTGGGGCATGACATTCAGAAGACACTTGAGGATTCTGTTCTGTTTGGGGGTTTTGTGTACTGTATAAAACCATGTATTTCCTCTTCTCATTCCTCGCTCAGGAAACCATAGGGTCATACTGGAATGTTACAACAGCCATTTATATCTTATTTATCAGTACATTTGTTCCTGTATTGAATTACATGTACTCTTATATCATTTCACAACTTAATTTCTGAGATTTAGACTGGTCGTGATGACTCTTAGTGACTATTTACTCCTGCAAAATTCTTTGAGCTTTCCTATCCCAAGAGGCAAACAGAAATGAAATTAATTTGCATTCAGGAATAATACTACCTGCAATTTCCCAAGATGCTGTTTTAACATGGCCAAATTTCTGGGTGACTAACTGTGAAATTACTGCTTTTTCATAAATGCTTAATTTCAGCCCGTAATGGAAAACCATTAAACAGTGCCCAAAGGCTGTTATGGTAAGTGGCTTCCAGAGCTTCTCATTTCTTAACAATTTTTGTTGAATTAGTTATAGGATATATAAAGATATAGTAAAAAGTTTGCTTTAGTCTACAAGAAACTTTGCTTATGTATCAGAAAATCCTGAAGGCTGTACCTTCCTACCAATTGGTAGAAGATGTCGAGTCTAGACTGCCAACTGAATAAACAAATTTTGCAGAAAATTAAATTGCCAGTTGCTTATCAGAAAGATTATTTGGCCTTTGTGTCTTGCTACTTGTTAAGTGACATAGAAACAAATATCAGTGTGGAAAATTGTCTTATTTTAAAACATGGAATGAGATATTTTAGGTTGCTGGGCTTGTACAGTAAGGAGATGTACTTCAGGATGGGAGAGAGAGACACTGTCAGCATTTAAGAGACACAGGATTCCATTCTTTTGCTTCTCTTTTCTGTAGTTGTCTGGTTTTATGCCTAAGGTCCTGAGCACTCTAGAGCTAGAGCTCCCATTTCTTCAAATACTTTGTATGCCTTTATATTGAAGATTATTAGAAGCCAATATCCTTGTTTTACTCAAAGCTAAGCTATATTTTCAAGCCAAAGCATCCTTGCAAGATGTAGGCCTTGCAAGAATTGTAGGACTGAGCCAACTCTAAAAACACTGCCAGACTGAATCCCAAATTAGGATGAAAAAGGTAATAAATTGTTCATGTAAAACCACATTCCTAGAAGAATATTCCTCGTCTGACTTACCTTACCTTTGCATGCTTACCTGAATTGAAAAGGGTGGAATTTTCTTGCAAGCTGACATGTCTCTGTTAAAATATCCATTGCAGAATCCTGCTGACAGGATGTACTGTCAGTACATACTAATGTCCTCAGGAGCTCAGTGTTACATTCATGGCATTTTAAAATCTGCTTCAATACATTAGGCTGAACAGTGTTAGCAGAAGCAAGTATAGATTACATTTCTAAAAAATATATTAATACAAAATGTTGAAACTTGTTACTATGCGGTGAGCCAAACTGCTATTCCTCCAAGGTCAGCGGATAATTCTTATTAATTGCTTTGAGGAATTCACCAGACAACATCATTAATGTTAAGACTTTCTTCTAACTACACCAGTATTACAAATCCTTTTTTTAAGTTAATTTACCAAAAAACATTACTCAAAATTAAAATTTAAAGGTTCGACTTTGTAGGTCTATCAACAGTCATTGCTTGAGTGAGTGTCTAAATATTGACTTATTGACACAGTCAATTCCTCCTCCCCCCCAGTATCAGCAAGTCAAAGAGTGCACATGTCCTGCCTTTTGATAATGTGGCCCACAATTGGAATTAACCCCAATTCATATTCAAACTGCTTGAATCTAAACCACCTAGAAAAGAGCAGCTATGTGGGGAGAAATGTGACAGGAAAGGTGACAAAGCTTTGATTCCATGTTTCCACCAGCAAGAATTGAAGCATACCTTAGCCTGCATGAATTAAGCCTCTCACTGTTCCTCCAGCATTGCTTTGATGCAGCACGAAATGTCATCGCACTGGAAGGCCTCTTCCTACCCCAGTTTGAAACCCATAGGCTGAGAGCTTTAGTTATAGTCATTTTCTGAAGGGAAGCATTGTCACAGGGTTTGCAGATCAAATCTGCCACATTTTAATCCTCTCAGAACACCAAGGCCATTAAAGTATAGAATTTTTTTCTCATGCTGGTCTTGGATTTTTTCATACTTAGTTAGCAGTCAGCTGAAACCAAAAGTTCTTCAGGGCTTCAGGAAGTGAAAAAGACCCTGACAATAATAGGAGAATACCCTTTTTAGGGGAAAACAGCATTTTTTTCATATAGTTCAGGCCCTGAAATGCAGGAATGTTGTCTTAAGATCATAAACACAAGAAAAACCTCCATATTTCTAAAATTAATCCAAAACTCTGCTGCAATACTTAAACCTAAATAAGCCTTTTTTTTCCTTTTATAATGACACCTGGCCCTATCAATGTAAAAACAGATTCATCTACCAGAAGTGTGTGAATATAGGTTCAGTACCTTTTTAAATGATGTGTTCTGCCTCAAACAATAACTAATTCAGCAAGTCCTGCTGTACAGGAGTCAGGCTGCAAGATCAGTGGCGTCACTTCTGGCCTTGTAATGAATGCATGGTTTCATGCCAGAAATAAGCTATTAATTTGGACTACTGCTCTGAACATCCTTTGTCTCTTTACCTGACTAAAACAGGGAAAATTTCTCTTTACTCTGAAGACCAGGAAAACACGGTCAGGATTGTAGAGTAGTAATCAATATGGATGTCTGTTATTACACTTTCCCCTTGGCAGGCTGTATCAAATTCATTGAAGATGTTTAAAAGCATTCCCAAATATTCCCCTAGTAATTTATGAAAATTACTTCCATGGAAAGTGCTGCTTTAAGCATGGAAAAAAATCTACACCTTTGGAAGGTCAATGCTATGAAAACAGCATCAATTTTCTTGATGAATTGATAGTTCAGAAGCAATTTGGTGCGAGTCTTCAATTCTGACAGTACATGTGACTTTGGCTAGATGCCTGGATATAGGCAGTGAGTAAACACAAAGTGATGGAAATGATCTTGATCTCTTATGCTCCATGTGCTAAGACAAATAATAGTGGCACTTAAATATAGCTGCCAAAGCTATCTGTAATAAAAGTACAAGGCAAGAAATAAAAAGCCAAAAACCAAAACAGCAGTCCCTAAATTGAAGAATCATTGATCATTGTGGGTTGCAGTAAATCTACTGGTATTAAAGTTTCCTGAAATGTGATGCCAAGGATTAAAACAAATAACTCTACAGTTTGTTAGGCCTTCTTTCTTTGAAGGGCTTGCCAACCGTATAGAAGGATGCACACAAAATTTGTATTTACTTCAATATCAAATGCATGTGAACAGGCATTGGACATATATGAAGAGAGATAGGAGAGCAAGCATAAAGTTAGATCCTTGTAACCACTTTTCTTCACCTTATTTTCTAAGTAGTCTTGAGGTGGCTGTCAGGAAAAAAACCTGCTAAAAAAGTAATGCAGATATACAGTAGCTGATGCACAGGGAGACATGAAAACAAATATTAGAAAGTGTGCAAAAAGCCTCCTTAAAAGCTTTTCTATCTCCTGAGGTTTTAAGAAGGGAATAATTTCAAATGCCTCTCCACTCTGTAAACATAGGAGAAAATAGTGGGAAATAGTTACATCTAATACATTTTGGTATTGTACATTAGGTTAGTATCTTTTAAAAGACTGACAGCAAATTTCAGAGATTTTTAAAACAGTGCCTGTGTTTTTCTTTGTGACTGAATTTAGGACTTTTTTTAATACTTTGGTTTTTTTGTTCTTTATTGTTATTAAGAGAAGAAAGGACAAGGACTGTGTTCACTTATGTTCTGCATTTTCTCCCTAAATGTTGTACAAACTGTTGGTTTCATTTCTGTATCTGGTCTCATCAGAGACCATTTCTTAATAAATATAGACTTGTTTTCCTGCCTTGGAGGAACTGATCTTTTTGGGTAACTGTATTTTTGTTATTGTAATTTTCTAGCTTTGAATGAAATCATTACTTCCTTGCTTTGGACAGATTGTCAGGCTTTATTTTATAGTCCACAACATAATTTTTTCCCTATGTGACTTCAATGACTTTCCCCTCACCCAGCAGCATATACCTTTATAGTTTTTCATATGCATTTAAAATGAAGACACCATGGAAATCTGTCAGCATGTACTGGGAAAAGGGGGGATATAATGCCACAGAGAGTTCAACTCTGCTTATTACTGTAGAAATCTGCATCTATAGGAAGTAGGTCCACACATTTGTTTGACAAGCGAAGGCTGCTTTAGGAATCTTTGACCAAAATGTGTGAGCAATACTCAAATGACAATTTTGACTTGTCTGTTGGTCGAACAAGGGTTGGCAAAGGCTACATCAATATGTGTTTTCCTACTCTATCCTTCAAAGCCTCAAGCTTAACTTTATGATGTTGAAAATCTCTGACAATCCTTGAAAAAATTCCTGGAACCTTTAATATATATCTAGGAGTACTTAATATACAGGGCTTGCAACCCTTACAGTAATTTACCCTTCTTCCCACTTGAATTAATCTATGCAATTTTCTTTAATTCCTGATACAACCTCAGTAGACAAACTCATTGATCTCTCCCTCTAAAGGGATCTTGCTAGCCTGGAGTTCATAAAACTTTAGAAACAGTGATTGCTTCAAATTATGTCCTTACTAGCATTAACAGTCATTTTGCAGTGATAAAGTGCAGTCTCCCAATTCCATTCAATACATCTGGAGTGAATCATTAGCCTGCATGAGATTTTATTAACTTTATTTATTAATAGCAATTATTTCTCTTATTTCTTTGCAGGTTTTTAATTCCTCAGTGTCTGTTTCTGTCTAGAATTTCTACTTCACACGCTACAATTCATATATACATAAAGAAATGCAGGATCCACTTCATGCTATTGCAAAGGATATATGATTCTTGGGTCTCTATTTTTCTGTTGATTTAACTAATTTTGATATCTGATTGAACATTTCTTCCCTAGCATTCGTTTTTTCTTAAAAATGTCTTGCAGGGTTTTTTTTTCTATACCTTATATTTGAACTTCCAAATATAGCACATTATGTTCACTGGCTCTTTTATCCACAGCAGTATTCCTGCTTGCAGAGAAATGTGCTGACACAGGTGCAATTTGCCTCATGTACAGGAGGAATGAGATGATACACTGCTCTTCCCTTGTACCTATTTTTGCATGAATATAATTGCATCTAACTTGAAAAATAGATCTTTTTTTTCAAATAAGTATTTTGTTAACCTCCACAAGATAAAAACAAAGAATGCTTGAAAAGAAATTGAAGTTGTAACTTATGTCTTTAATTCTGTAATTCACTGTTGATCAAATCTTCCTGTAGTACTAAGAGCAGTTTGTAAATGATGATCTCATTATCGGTAAGGTTGAAATATTTAATGTCAGCCAGTGCATTTCTTTAAAAAGCACTGTACTTGGTGCTTTTTAATTGTAATTATGCCAGGAGACATAAGAGAAGAGATTAGTGCAACAAGTGACCTAGCTTTAATAATGTCATAAGAATCTGTAATTGCAAAATTATCCACTGTGTTATAAATGCTCACTAACATAATATTCAGGTCGCTCTTCATTTGTAGCACTTCATGAAGTAAGCAATTATTTTTTTCCAGTGTACAAATATCTAGTCCATTAATTTTAATAAGTCCCTCACTTGCAATCCTGAGAGCTGTATATTTAAGCAAAGTAAAATGTACCTTCAGTTGCAACTGAGAAACATGTATTAAAACAGACAGTGTTTGCCAGCTTTCTAAATCTTGGTACTGGCATACCTAGAAAGATTTAGAAGTCAAGTTTGAGTTAAGAATTCAGAACTGTATAAAAATGTCTTCAACCTACTCTAAAATATATATTGAAAATATGTCCCAGATTTCTTTCTTTCCAGATGGACTGTGTACATCTATGTCCGTCCATCCATCCATCCATCCATCCATCCATCCATCCATCCATCCANTACGTCCTTCCATCCATCCATCCATCCATCCATCCATCCATCCATCCATCAATCCATCCATCCCTCCATCCATCCATCCATCCATCCATCCATCCATCCATCCATCCATCCATCCATCCATCCATCCATCCATCCATCCATGTCAATCTATCTCACCGTATTTTAGTAGTATATCATCAAGACTCAGATCAACCTGAAAAACAAGATGAACCCCAAAAAAACAACAAACTGAATGAAAATGGAAAACTTGATCATAATCTGTGTGTGGGATTTTTTTTCCTGTCCTGTAAGAAATGTTATTATTCAGAAAGATGGGGAACAGGTCTGGTTCTTTTGTTCTCTTTACTGCACTGGGCTATTTTCTGAGTGAATTAAATCCCCACATTTGCCCTGTGAATAAATCAGCCTCAATAGCAGCTTTCCTTTGAGTTCCCTGGTGTTTTCTGCCAATGTCTACATCTATGGGAACCTACTGGACTGACCCAAAAAATAGTGCATGGTGCTCCTCCAGATCCAATAATGGCTAAGGTATTATTCTAACACATAGAATTTCTTTGGTATTTTTGTATTCCTTGCCTTTTTGCTGTTTGGTGTTTACCTTCATGTGTTGCTTGTTACTGTAATTTTCATTCAAAGTCTTGAGAATAGGGAATTTGTTAACACGTGAATTGAGCCAGGCACATTTTGAATCTTTCCTCTAGGTATTGCTGTGAAGACAAGCAATAACACCTGTATTATGAAATCTCAAATGAAAAAGGGCTTAATAAAATGAAATATGCTAGATCTGAAAACTGGAGATGCTTCAAGTTTGTATTGCCCAAGTATTACCCCTATTAGAAACTACATTCAGTGTGAGAAGAGAGTAACTATGTGCACTGAAACCCCTCCACCAGCTAGTAGTATCTTAGGTGCAATTCCTCTTGCCCAATTTAGATTCTGTAATATGTGTCTGGTCTAAGACAGTCACTTAGACTCCCTGTACAGCTGAGAAAAGTTGAGACAGAGGAGAAACTTTAGAGAATAACTCATGTACCTTAGACAGGTTGAAATGAAAACACATCTTTCTTTCAAGTAACTGTAATGGAAGCCTCACTTTCTCCTTACTGAGCCTGTATGGTCATCCTGCTGGCACTGGGCTTACATTGGATGTCCATCTTTCGGGTAGCTGGTACGTCCCATGAATACCACCTGTATTATCTTTAGCACAGACATGCAGTATCCTTAATTGTGCTTTTAGAGGTAGCATCAGCCAGCAAGCAGATTAGAAATCTTGAATCTTACAAGGGAAATCTCTCTTGCCCTTCCTAAATAGTTCCCTACAAAAACTCCAGGCACGAGTTTCAAAAATATTTAAACAAGGGAATGAAATTTTCAACAATTTATGTGAAAACAGGCTTAGACAAGGACTGAACTTTGCTGAAAATATAAATCATGATGCTCATATAGCACATCTGCTGGCTTTTTTTGGAGACTGCAGAGGTGGTTTTTCAACCTCATCTGCTTACTTCTCATTTCCTAAATCTCCTGTATATTCTACCTAGAGGGATTTTCTAAGGGTAGGAAAATAAAACATAGGCCATACCAAACATATGCCTAATCTTTCTCCAGTATTTAGCTGTTGAGAGCAATAAGAAAGATACCCTGTATGGAATTGTAATGAAAAACAGTTTTAGAAGCATTACATAGAATAGTAACTTGTCCTTTCCCAACTTCTATTACCAAAGATATTGTCTTTGATAGCATTTCTAGGGTGTAATTTCCATGCTGTTTCTGCTTTTTCTTACAGCCTGGAGCTAATGTCTTATGTGGTCATAACTTCCAGCTTGTATTTCACTTCCATTACCTTTTATTTTTATGGTTAATTTTTGCAGGTTTTGTCACTGATGGGAAAATTCAGGGAAGAGAAGGTGACCTAATGGAAGCCTTTTTGTACCTGAAAGGAGGCTACGAGAGAGCTGGAGAGGAATTTTTTACAAGGGCATGTAGAGATAGAACAAGGGGAAATGGCTCTAAAGTGCCAGAGAGCAGGTTGAGATTAGATATAAGAAAGAAATCCTTTACTGTGAGGGTGGTGAAGCTCTGGATCAGGTTGCCCGGAGAAGCTGTGGATGCTCCATCCCTGGATGTGCTAAATGCCACGTTGGGTGGGGTTTTGAGCAATGTGGTCCAGTCGCAAGTGCCCCTGCCTGTGGAACTGGATGATCTTGAAGGTCCCTTCCAACCCAAACCATTCTATCACTCTATGGTTTAGATACTTTAACGAAGTTCTAAATTATTTTTCTACTTCTAATGCTATTCCTCTGTAATGATCAGTCACTAAAAGGCTGCCACAGATTCCTTAATATCCAGCGTGGATAGTTTTCTGTTTTATAAGTGGAAATACTAAATAGCTTGATTCAGATGATAAATAAGATAAGATGTTATGTTCCAGCAAAATTATTTTATATAATTGTATGCCATTATTAAATTATATAAAATGCATAAATGAGATTTATTTATTCCGCTGATGAAGTAATTTACAAAAAGAATTTGTGTAAATTAAGAAATTTCTGTGTTTTATACATTTAATGAATAGAGTGCAGAAAACTGATGTTACTACAGTTCTCTATGTTTGACTTGTACATATCTAGGACAAATTAATTCCTGGTATAGTGCCATTAATTTAATGGGAGTTACATCAGAGATATGAACTCATTCAGTTATTGCTAACACCATCTGGAAATTTATAATGCCACAGTAATGTTTTACTTGCTGCAGACATGTTCATCCTTTTTGTTTAGTATGAGAAGACAGGAATTAAAAATTGAAGATCACTTTAACTTGCTCTATATCATCTTAAATTCCCTTGTAGGCTTTGTTATGTTTGGATGGTGAGATGTGAATTTAAATAATATTTAAATAAATGTAATAGTGCAATCAAGAAGAGACCAAATTGGTCTCGGAGGCAAAACATTTTCATGAATATAAACATAACCCTTTTTACAGGGGAGTGGATCTATAGAAGTGACATTTCTTTTGGTGTGTGCAAATAGCTGTCTCTGCCTGTCCTTCCTGACACAAATCTATATCTCTGTTTTAGTGCTGGTGTGTTGGAACCTCACTCCTAGGACCAGAATAGATCTGTATCATGAAGTTCAGCTCAATTCTATCATGGCTTACAACCTTGCAAAATTCTGCCAGAAATGTCAGAAACTTCATATTATCTTGTGTTTGTTTAGGAAGTTATGTTGTTTGTTCTCATTGTTTTTATTTGCCTTATGTCCAGAAATGTATTTTTGAGAGATAAGAAACCCTTGTCTAGTTTTGAAACTATGCCTTATCCTTGTGGAAACATGAAATGATAGCCTAAGCCATTTCCTTTCTTCCCAGCCTCCTCCAGAGCACAGACAGGAATTTTGTTTTCTGTTCAGAAATGCACTGAGTATATGGCCCAGCCATGTCAAAACCTCAGGTAGCGCAAGACCAAAGGTCCAGAAACAATAGGAATATGAACAAAGCTATAACTACCCAGCATTTATAACTGTGTAACAGATAGCTCTATGTTACACACAGTGACAAAGAAAGATCATATTTTTATATTTTTTCCAAAGAAAGATTTATATTTTTATATTTTTTCCAGAGAAAAAAATATAAAATTCAATGAACAAAAGTAATTTAGGCTAATTGACTAATTACCACACCCACACCCCAGCTTTAATGTGACATCTTAAAGACAGCATATTAAGAAACTTCGTACAGGCGCAGAGTACAAATCTATGTGTTGTCCCATCCGGAAAAAACGATCCATCTGTGCTTTAAGGACCTTCTTCTTTGTGTTTGCCATGCAGAGAGCGTGGCTGCTCTGGGCAGCATGGCCAGCACAGCCCTCCTGCCGTGAGCCCCCGGGGCCGCTGTGCTGCTGGCAGCCCTCGAGAGATGGAGCACAGCGCTGGCGCCTCCTCATCTTCAGCCTGCCTGAGAGACACCCGCAAAGCAGGGCTGGGATTTTTGTTAAATGTAATGGCTTCGCTGAAATACAAATATTGAGGTGAGTTAGCAAGTGTTTAGCATAAATTCACTGGTAATGTAGTTTCATAACTTTGCCTGAAGGTTCCTATCCTTAGGGGTTCATATTTTTGCCTATTAGACCCTTGTTATTTGTGTCTGGTTTGTATTTACAAAACCCACAGAATTTGTCAAATCTGTTCACCTTCGAAGTGAAATGGAAACGTTGCTGTGTAGTTCACTGGAAATTACCATCTAGGAAAATTTATATACAGAATTTTTTAGTAATTATAGTTTCTTTTTATTCAGACCAGACACAGTTAAGGAAATAAAAGATTTTATTTATTTGCCTAATTTTTTTTTCAATGAATTTTTAATTTAAGTAAGTTGATTATGTAGCTGATGCTAGGATGAAGTTAGTCACATAGATGTGTGTATTTATATAAAGAAGAGAATTCATGGAGTATAAACCAGATAATTTATCTTTGTTGCAGTCAGCTCAGTAGACGTGTTGCCACTGGAATGTTAATAACCACCAATTTTTATATAGCAAAAATGGAATACACTGTATTTAGAAATACTCAGAAGGAGAATTTCTTTTCAAGGACAGTAAAAGCATCAAAATGTCTCAGGGGTCACTAACAGCATAAAAAACCCCAAGTCCCCCCCAGACTGGAAAGCAAAAAAACCCTGCTAACCAAAATATAATTTTTAAAATGGAGTATATTACAAGATATTATGAAAAATATCAATGGGTCCAGTGAATCAGGAAAAGTGCATTTCGATGTAAGGATGTAAAAATAAACACAGAGAATAAAGAAGGGGGGAAATTGAAGAGCAAATCTGAATTTTAAAACAGATTCTGGTAAGTACATCTTCCTGTACTGTCAATGCTGTAATCTTTTCTTTTTATTTGCACTTAAAGAAATGCCAAAGAGGAAACTCTCTGTTCATTGCAGGGATCCTTGACACATGATTGACACAATATCATGTTGTATAAACTAATAGCAGCCACAAAGGTGATTGATGAGTCAGATCCCTTCCTACAGCCCCAAATTCATGGCATGCTGCCATGCCTTAATTTCTTTGCTCCACCTCTGTAGCTTGTGATCCACTGAATTTTACTTCTCTGTTTACTGGTGGAGGGCATATGTTGTAGGGACTCCTTATATTATAGAAGCAATGCACTGGAGGGAGCCAGTTTCTGAGGTAATACTTTTAATATGAGCTCTGCTCCCCACAGTACTTTCGTTTTGTGGTAAGCATAGAATAAATTACTCCTTTCTATGAGTTGATGCTGGGGAAAGAGCAAATTTGTGCCAATTGCTTATCAGTTAGTAATCTTCATTGTCCTACACCCTCCATTCTCTGAAAGACACAATCTACCTCTTGGGCTTTGACATGACAGAAGTCAGCAGTCTCTGCTGACTGTTCTCATGGCAGCACATGGCTGCAATTAATTTTTACCACCCTTTAAGCAGTGATTTCTAATGTAACATTTTTCTATTTTGAATGATGCAGAATATTTGACACTAGGGACAAATATCAATGCCCAAGACTGCAGTAGAAGAGTAAGATTTTTGGAAGATTATACTGTCACACCCTCTAGCATCAGGAGTGTTTTCTGTCTTTCTTCCTTTGTGGTCCAACAGTTGAACTGCTGGCAGTCAGAATTGTTTTACCACAGGAGGCAGAATTGAGTCATGTGAAAGTTTACCTTTAGCAGAATCCTGGCTGAATTTAGGCAAAGCACAAAATCTGCAAATGAAGCCTCTAAAGACATGAGGTACTAAAGGATTTTACATTGCTGACATTCATCAAAGGCTACAGGCATTGTACTATCTTTCTGAATTCACTTTCAAGAAGGTGCAAGGCTTAACAATAAAGTAATGAATTCATGCTTCAGTCTTACAATCTTCACCAAAAAATTCTCTAATATCCAGGCTTAGGACACTCCATATAGTCCAAGAGAAAGGGGATTCTTTGTTCAAGAGGATTTTTCTGTGCAAAAATAAGCCTGGTTCAGGGTGAAGAAAATAGTCTAGGTAGTACACAGTAACAATGTCTTCTTCCTCCTTTTATGTGAATATTTCTGGAATTTTTTCTTGCTGTAATCATATCAGCCCAAGATCCCATCTACATCACTGCAACTTCTTGGTAGCCTTTCTGATCATGACTGCTTTGAAAGAATTGAGCTGCCCCTTTAAAAGCCTTCTTTACCTGCTGGGGTGGTAACTGAGATGAAGAGCACAGGCCATAAATTAAGAATGTACAGGTGCACAAGTACTGATCTGAGAGCATTAGAAATGAGGCATGCAATTCAAGAGCAAAGATTGTCTGTTCCTGTTGTGTGGAAAAAGAGCATCCAAGGTTTGGCTCGTGGTCAAAAGAAATGACAAAAGTCAGAGGGTTCACAAAAACTCACAAAGTGTTGTTAGTGAATTACTTGGAATTGAATGTGATATATTGGTTGCTGACTATATAAGCACATGGTAGAGAAAAAGAAAGAGATTAATTAAATGGAAGACAGAGAAAGAGAGAAAAAAGAGATAAAGAAAAAGAAAGCAGGAAGGAAGCAAGCAAGCTCACAGTCCTGGTTCTAGCATTGATCTCATTGATAGAATGTCCAGGGTCTTGGAGGCTCTGCTCAGGCTTGGTTGAGGTACCTCTTTATAGACAGATTTTCCCCCCTGGAGAATGAGTTTATCTTTCTATGCAAATTATCTACTATGCATAGTCTGTTTTTTCACTTTTCTGGAAATGGGTCAGAAGGACTTTAGGGGTCTTGGGTGGTCTTTCTCCCCGCCTACAGTCCATACCCACTTCTCAGCTTCATTCCTGTGCTTGCACTTTACTGTGTTGTGCTGATGTCCAGGAACTAGAACAAGGAAGCTTGTCCCAGAAAAGTGCTGTCCTACTTCTGCATGGCCCCCTCTTCCAGCCACACCTCATTCTTTCCTGCAGTGCCTTACTTGCAATGTGTTTCCTTCTCTGTTTTTATCAACAGTCCTAGGTTGGCTCCACAGTTGTCCAGGTATCAGTATCAGTGTTTGAGACATTAGCTCCTTATCTTCTGGGCTTCCACACTCACACAGGGGAGAAAGAGACAACATGTTGGTTACTTTCTTATACAAGCGTCAAGATCTGTGTGGCTTTACTAATTTGTCAGCTAGTAAGTGTACTCTCAAACCTGTGTAGCATTGTCTTGATGAGCTTCCATCAGTTTGGACAGGTGAAAAAACCCAAAACTCAATAAACAAGCGCAGATAAAATTTATTGTTGCTGAAGGATTTATTTTGTTGATACTGTCAGTGTTAGTGTCTCATCTGTCTCCTTTGCAGCCTGAAAAGTTTCTGTAGTGAATTAAAGACACTCAAAGTTCCTTTTTGACTGATGTTTTGAGCGTTGTAAGCACAGAAGGAGAGGCAGAAAGTGAGATCTGCAGAACAAAATCTGTAGAAACAGACCAAAGAAACTAGCTTGGGCACACAGAGCTTCAGCACTGGAAAGCCCAAATCAAAGACATATGTGGATGACAACTTAACACCCATTAAACCAAGGTCACTTTAACAAAGGTCAGTAAAATATTTCCTTGTGTATAGACAAGCTCTGACAGCTGTGAGTTTATAATAATTACTTACTGTTTGTTGACTAAACCTGGCCTCTGCTTCTGCGGCATTACTCAAGTTTTGGAAAATGAAAAGGATGAGCAGCAAATGCAATGTCTTGTCTTGTGAGATCATTTTTACTATGCACCTTCTCCCATAGAAATAAAAAGATTAATGAAAATAACAGCCTTGTCCTTTGTCTTGTCAGAGTCTGAACTATCTTCCTCAATTAGGATAGAGTTCGATGGAGTTTTCTGAGCATATGAGTCTTTATTCCCCAGGGTTATATTTCCACATGAAGAAAGGATTCTGAGGAATCCTCTCCCAGCTTTCACTGGAATTTATTTCCAGGACATCTGGCCTCTGATCAGCTGTGGCCATATCCTTAATCTCATCCAGACAGGACTGGATTCACATAGACTTTCTGAGTTTTTTAGCTTAGTCTATTTCCAAAACAGGCACAGTTGAGAAATCTGAGGACAAAAGTACCGATATTTTGAAAGGATGTTTCTTGCCATGATACATAAACAAAAAAACCTGTTTCCATACTTCAATGCTTGATGTTGGGCTTTTGAAAGAGGAGTAGTGAGGTGGGTGTTTCCAGCCCAGTGCACCCATTCCTCAGAAGCACTGCCACCGAGCAGCCCTGCAGGTGCAGGGCTATCTTTGTGCTTGCTGATGCCACAGACTGGTGATGATACTGTATTTGCAATAGTCCTCTGGAAATTTAGGAGAAATTGCAAATTGTAACTCCTTCTAAATGTTGTATCACTTTTATGCTATGGCATACAGACCTTAGGGCTCCCTGTGATTGTCCTGCTCTGTTCGTGGAGAGAAGTTTGCCACGAGGAAGCTGCTCATATGACCCAGCAGCAGGGAGCTGTGCAGCCCTGATCCCTCCGTCTCTTCCCAGCTGCTGGGCAGGGGCATCCTGAGCTGTGCTGCCAGCGCCCGGCACCCGGCCCGTGCTGAGTTGTTACTTTAAAAGCACTTATCTGCAGTGACAAAATCATACTCCACCAGTGCTCTTATTGCAGTGCTAAACATCTACCAACACTGGCAGTCGAGTAGTGAGGTGTCTGCAACAATTAATTTCCATGTTTCCATTGAGCTATGCTCTGGAGGATTGTTACAGATTCTTTGTGAACATCTGAGCATGGGGAGAGGGGGAAGAAAGGAAGTTCCATGTTTCAACATTTCCACCTTTCTACTAGACATTGCCAAAAGACCACTGTCTTTGGATTGCTTCCCTGTTTTCAAGTGCCAGAAATTTGATATAGTGTTATTTCATGGTTTGCTGAACACAGGGAGAATTGCTGCTAGCAGTGTGTTTTTGCAAAATCGGTGTAACCTGCACTTGATTTCATGCTGTTTCAGAATTCAGTGAAATAGCTTCACTCTTTCTCTCTTTCATGATGACAAGTAATTAGTAATGTTACCAGGAGACCAAAATATCATTGGAAAAGGCATTGAATATTAAGATGAATATATCTATTGTTTCATTACATTTTGAGGGGTTTTTTTCCCCCCAGTAAAATAATAGCCTTAAATAATACTGCAATATTTTTTTAAAAATTCAAACTCATTTAAAATTAGTGATTGTTCTAAAGTTAGGAGACAAAAAACAGATTTTCCCAAAATGCAGTCCCTGCATTTCTGTTTATAGAGTTACACTTGGAATCACTATTCCGGTTAAGGGTGTAGGAGGTTGCCCCAGATAGTAAGGAGCTTTAGGCTGAAGAATAGTCTGTGTTGGTAAGAGTAACTTACAACAGAAACCATTAAACAGACACAGCCAAAGGGTAGTGGTCTCAATGTTTCTGGAGAGCAATTGGACCTGAATCTTGTGTACGTGGGTGTACTTCCACTAAAAATAATGGAGCTGTATGAGTTTATGATGAGAATTGCATCTACTGCTTTCAATAGACCAGTGAGAATTAAAAGTGGGCTTAGGAGTCATCTTTTCTTTCAGCAGCTGACAGAAAGGCAGGAGAGGTCTCAGGAAATGGGATTTACATGGGGAGTGACAGAGTTTATCTGTTCCATACAGCTGTGTGCAGAAGCAGCTCCAAAAGGAGCAGTGACAGCACTAGCTGTGACACACAGGGCAAACAGCCACAACCACCCAACACCCAGAGAGTATGGCTGGGTCGGGTAGGGTGGCTCTACTGGGTCTGAATGCAAATAGAAGGTTAAAGCTCTGTTCCATGCATCTTAGAAACAGTCTTAGTCTAGCATAAACAAAATCTTGATAAACACAAGATCAACTCTAGGATAAAAAATAACCACAAAGTTGCTGCTTCTGCAACTCTGAAATTAAATTAATCCAGTCAATACTTGTATTGAATGCTATACTAAGGAGTAAGTTTTTCTGGAAAGTAATTAATTATCTGACTCTCTCCACCAATCATTATTGTAGCGGTGCTGCTTAAAGCCTGAAAAGTGATCACTCCGCTGTGCCAGGTGCTACAGTAATGTAAGCAGTGTAAGAAACAGCATGTGCCTCTAAGATCTTTGCCACAGCTGTGCATGAAGTCCAAAACCAGATGGATGATAGCTGAGACAGATGTCTGAGGAACTGATTCTCCATTTCACCTCCAGGGCCAGAGGTCTGGATCAACCTCCTTGTGCTACTGTCCCTGAAGCATACTGCTCTCTTCTGCAGACCCTCTTCCCAAGTGTGCCTATTCCCAGGCATGCTCGTGCAAATTTCTAATCTGGTAAATAAGTAAAGAGAGAGAAGGGAAAGACAGCTTGTCTGCGATTTGCCTTAATTTACAGTGGCTCCAGTGCCTTCTTCAGCTAACAGTAACCTGCAAATTCAGAAATTTGTAAAGACTGAATAACCAGCCTCTGGAGACAACTATATAGGAGCTAAGAAGAACGATTTTCAGCCTGTGTGGTCTCGATCATGTTTTCTAACAACATCCTTGGAAACCAATATGGCAAGAATTTAAATCACTTGCTGAAGACCCCTACTCCACCAACAGAGGTGCAGCAATAGGCCTGGACTCATGGGACCAAAATAAAAAAGGATGTTTGGTGGATTTTTGGGAGTGACAAATAAAAATCCCTATGGATTTATTTGAAATCCTAAAAAATAAGTCAAACTAATGAAGTAGGTGGCAAGACAAACTGACACATAAGAAAATATTGGCTCTCTGGCATATAAGAGAAATCAACATCTTTCAGCTCGTTAGCTACCACATCTGGCAGGTAATGTGTAATTTTTTATTTTTTTTAATATTTGTTTTGCAAAAATAAAGAAATGGGATCTATCAGCCACAGAGAGCATGCATAGCATGATTTACTTCAAATAAGAGACCTTATTGCTCTCTACAACTCCCTGAAAGGTGGCTGTAGTCAGGTGGGGGTTGATCTCTTTCTCCAGGCAGCAACTGACAGAACAAGAGGACACAGCCTCAAACTGCGTCAAGGGAAGTTTAGGTTGGATGTTAGGAAAAAGTTCTTTACTGAAAAAGTGATAAAGTACTGGAATGGTCTGCCTGGGGAGGTGGTGGGGTCACCATCCCTGGATGTGTTTAAAAAAAGACTGGATATGGCACTCAGTGCCATGTCTTAGCTGAGGTATTAGTGCATGGGTTGGACTCAGTGATCTTGAAGGTCTCTTCCAACCTTGTCATTCTGTGTGTAATTCTGTGGGGCAAAATTAATGTCTGGCCCCTGGTGTGGTAATCTAGTTATCAGTTTTGGTGAGGTCACTCCACCTTTTTCAGTCTGCTCTCTGTCTGCTCAACAGCCTCCTATGGAGAATGTCTTTCGATGTTACATTTGTTTATGTCATGACTCTGCAAAATCTAAATTTCAAATGGTCATTGAATTTCACACCCAGATTGAAGTACTGTAGCCTGAAACAAGTTTTAGCTTCACTGCTGCCAAATCCTCCAAACTGTCAAGAAGCCAAGAAGTAATATAAAAGGAACAAGCCAAGAAATAACATAGCAAGCAAAAGTAAAATTCAGCCTGATCAATGCCTAGATTTGTTCTGGTACAGATCCACCAAAAGGCTATTCTGGCTCTAAATAAGGGAAGTATAGACAGACATTGTCAAAGACATTAAAAGCACAACAAAATACATATTTACCACATGTTTATTGCTATGTTTGTTTTCTTAAAATGGCTTCATAGAGCAGTGATTGCAGACTGCTTTTTGTTTCAACACCAATTTTTCTTATACAGTTATCTCCCTGCTTCCCTCTTCAGTACCTCAAGAGATTTTTCAGAACTTGTTTATCTGCTTGTAATTTTCTTTTGAAAAAAGAAAATGCTTTTTTGTGTTTTTTTCTCTATAATTTTTCTTGTGAAGTCTAGCTTGAAATTCCTCTAAAATTCAGTTTTGCAGCAGTTTTCTTTTCTCTAATTCTTAAATTAAACATCATATGTGACCTCAGTCTCCTATTTCCCCTCTTTCAATCCTTCTGATAGCAAAGGCCTCTGTAAAAGCCATCTACAAATAAGGAGATGCACAAAAATAATGTCATCTCTCAATTCTTCAAGAGGACAATTTATATTTTCTCGCAAGAACAGAAAAATGACGGATTTTTGGTTAATAATTCAAAGTGAACAGTCCTGTAAATGGCAGGGGGAAAAATCTCTGTGTTCAGTTTATCAGCAAGGATTTAATTCAGTGCTTGGAAGCTAGTGGAGAGCCTGGGTGAAAACTGGTCTAGTGCATCTGGGGAAAAGTCCAGAGGACAGATAGAAAGCCTCATATACAGCTTAGTGTGCCTGCTCTCATCTTATTATCTATTTACCTCTGGTTAATGGCCTAAGGGGAGCATGTTCCTCCAAAGTCTAGGGTAAGAAGAGAAAAAATAATGCCTGGATAGGTCTGTGAGGGGTCCTACATAGTGTTGAGCCTAGACCATCAACTATTATTGGGCTAAAGCTAGATGGAGGATCCCACTGAGCAAAAGGTGATTAGACAGCATCTAGGGAGTTGTCTAACAGGCAGCCAGTTACAAGCAGCACCATCTGGCCACCCCTGCAGTCAGCCTCTGCCTTATGTTTTAAGGCTGTACCTTAAACTTCTGTACCTTGTGGCTTTCAGAGTGGCTGCAAGTCACTGATGGAATTAGTGAATCATCTGTTGGAATCATCACTGATTCCTTAGAAAAAATGACTGTCTACACATTTTGTATGGACTAATTAGCTTACAAGATCTACTCATTGTGGCAACTGTCTCTTTGAAAATGGCATTTACTAAACACCTGGAATATTTGAGTGGAAAAATTATGTTTGACTTTAAGACTTGAGGTGAAAAAAGCTGTCACTTTACCTTGCTATTCTGCTTTGTGCAAACCATCTTACAGCAGAGCCTGAAAGGCTAGGCAGATAAACCTAAGCTTTGTGCTACTCCCACTGCAACCCCTCCTGTCCCTTCCCCAACTACTTAAACAATGATGCTTCTTCTTCTCTCTCTTTCGGTACTCTCATCCAAAACAAATTAATCATTTTGCTTCTTTGCATTTGATTTGGCTATTTTCTGCCACTCCTTTGTCCTAATTTACTGGAGTATGCTTGGAGACAAACCTGTGAGCAATTAGGCAGAACTCAGATGTCTCCAAGTGCAGGCTGGAGAACTCAGAAAAGCTCTGGTGATAGTGAAGGAGTTGGTACCACAAACTATCAAATTTAGCTTCAGTCTTCTGCTAGCTTAAATTCTAATATTCACTTTAAAATCCTAAAGAAAATCCATACAAGAGGATGAATAAATAAGTTGATAAACTGGCCAAAAAAAAGGTAATCAGCCAAGATCAGCTAAAGGAATCAGGTAAGGGAGACCTGCCAAGCACAAAGCTTATGACACCAGAGGGCAATGTTTTCTTGTTATATTGGTTGTGGTACAAAGCCACAAACCTGAAACATTCTGCATCACCAGCAAAAACTCTTTATAAAGAAGACTACAGTTCTGAAAAACTGAAAGTTTACAGCATTATGTGCTAAGACAATCAGTTTGAAGCTTTGCATAACATACAGGTACTAGCTATAGCGAATGCTTTTTAAAATCAGTTTTTATATTGGATCACATGTGCAATGTCAGCAGACATGCAGTGTCAGGAAAAGCTGAAAATCTCAATTGCACCTGTGCTCGGGGTGAACATGGTATAACAAACTTATGTTCACTTTCTTCTTTGAGTTCACACAAAAAAAAATCACAAGTCTTTCTTCAGATGAAATGGAAAGCAGTTGCTTGTGTAGTCACTTGGTAAAAATTAAGGTTCTAAGAAATTAATAAGCGTAAGTGACATTGAATGAAAAGCAATGTTATGCTTTTCTTCAAAAAAAATATTAAGACCAGCATGCCCCCTTTTTCCTTGTGCCGTTTCTACAGTGGTCTATTAGCTTCTCCCTTTCCTGCAAATAAAATAAGACAGCACTGTTGGCTGCCTGATCAGGGCTGTGCTGGAGCTTGTTGGAGCCCTGGGAAGGTGCATGAGCCAAGGCCACAGGCAATGGGCAGTCCTTCTGGGCAGTCCAACTCTGGTACAGCACCACTGTATGGGTTCTTAATGTCTATTTGACCTTTTTTTAGGCAGGATGTGAGGGGTAATTTATCTGTAACTGCATAATTAGATCTGTTAAGTGAACAAACATCTAGTGCAGAAATTAAAGGTAAATCAGAAAGACGTGATGAATGGCCTCAGGCAGATATGAGAGTGGTATCTCTCAAACAGGATTTAAACATGGCAGTGTCAAGTGGTAACTTGCTGGTTTAAGTTCATTATCTGTTGAACCAGAAGCAGACACCTAAAAATAGGGTTTACAAAGTTTTAAAGGGCCAGATTTTCCCGAAGGGGCAGGAACGGGAGTGTGGAAATTCTCAGAAACACAGAATAAGCAGAGTTAGAAGCAACCCACAAGATTCATCAAGTCTAACTTCTGGCCCTTTGTAGGACATCCCAAGAGCCACATTGTGTACCTGAGAATATTCTCCAAAAGCTTCTTGAACTCTCTCAGGCTGATGCTGTGACCACTTCCCTGAGGAGCCTTTTTCAGTGCCTAGCCACACTCTGAGTGGAAAACCTTTTCCTAATATGAAACCTAAGCCTCCCCTGACACAACTCCAGGTCATTTCCTTGGGTCCTGTCACTGTCACCACAGAGAAAAGATCAGTTCCTGTCCCTCCTCTTCCTATCACAAGGAAGTTGTAACTGCAGTGAGGTCTCCCCTCAGTCTCCTCCAGACTGAACAGACCCAGTGACCTCATGTGTTTTCATACAGCTTCTCCTCAATGCCCTTCACCATCTTTACCACCCTGCTTTGGACACTCTCCAATAGCTTTATATTTTTCTTGAATTGTGGTGCCCAAAACTGCACAGAGGACTTGAGGTGAGGCCACACCAGTGTAGAGCAGAGTGGGACATGCTGGCTGTGACCAATGACTGCATTGAATTTCATGTGTTTTTCAATACCTCCCAGAATAATCCCTTTATGGCTCTGGCTTTGTCCTAAAAGATCTTAAACTTTCTTCCCCTTCTGGGGATGGCCCAGCTGCTTAGGGAAAAAGTAAGATGGGCATTCAGGAGGCAGAAAAAAGACAAGATAAAGCCCAGAGGAGACGAGCAAATGTGCTTGAAGGTGTTCAGTGGCTTATACCCAGGTAATAACTCCATGGCTGTGGCTGCTCAGCTCCAGAAAACAGAGCTAAGGGGCAGAACAGAGGAATTGTATTGTGGAGTAGGGAAGGTGATGAGGTGTGATGGTTCGGTGTCTCTCCTGGTGAAAGAATACAGGACATCGAGAAGAAGTAGCTGGCAATGACCTCAAAATAAACAAGGTTTTCATAGATATTGTGAATGCTAGAAGCATACATGGATTTGTGGGAAGCAATCCAGTACAGTACAGTAAGAGCTATTTAACAGACAGATGCTGCCTTTTTCTCGATGATCTTGATTAATCATCAACCTGGGGAGCTGGGACTAACTAATGGGAAAACAGAACAGTAGGCTTTGCTTATTGCTGTCCTCTTCCTTAGGTACCTGCTATGCCACCCTGATGAAGACAGCCCTGCAGGAGAGGGACTGCTAATTTGAGCTGGTAAAGGTACAGCTTATGAATTTAATTGTACTTGTTCTTGCTTTTCCACTTTGTACTGGATAATGTCATTCCCTGATTTTGTAGAGGAAAGACAGGGAGAATGTGCATAACTTAGAGGTTAGAGGTTAAATTACTTGGTTCTTCTGCCTCCCCCTGCCACCCACAGCTGCATCAAGTACATATTATCACTTTGTCTTAATTATCACATTATCTTCTGGGGGACTTAAAATATCTCCTTATAGCTTATGAGCTTTACTGACCTCACTTGACTGCAGGGATTGTGTAGGAAACTTTGAAAGAAACACTAATTAAAACTCTGCAGATAAATTGATAGAGGGATAAAATGTAGCAAGGCTTGGTCAGAGGCACATTGTGTCAGGCTATCCTGATGCCTGTCTAATCCAAGATTGATAAGAATCTTCATTCATGTTTCTGGAAAAAAAGAAAGTTGTGATTCTGTAGACAAAAGCAGTAGTTCAAATCTATCTGACCTTGAGCAAAGTAGCTGATGTTTGTGTGTCACATGGGAAATTATCATCTAAAATGGTGAAGATGGAGATTATTACAGGAACTGAGATGTGGTAAGGAGCTCTCTAAATGAGAGATGACAATGAGTCACGCTGTGAGGCAAATGATCAAGCTGAAAGAGGTTACTAGACAATTTTCTCAAGGACTCTCTGGACAAAGTTTATTTACTATTTCTAATAAAGACCTTGGCACAAAAGACAGGAGCATGAAAATTAAATTGACTGACACATATAGGAATCATGTGCAGTGTAGGGCAGTATCATAATCTTGTATACTGACATGATGTGATCTTGAGGACAACAAGTGTAGAAATGGGTACAGCAGAACACAGGCTAAAGACACCCCTTGGGGCTAATAGAGTGAGTGTGTTCTAGGATCTCAGTGGTGGGAAAGGACATTTGGGAAAACATCTTTAATTTCAGGAAATCAAAAGAATTTAAAAGTCAAAAGAATGTAAAATGATCTCTCTAATGATACTGGAGAGGGTGGGTCTCTCCTATATGCGTGTCCCAGAGGACACTGCTGGAAACTGAAGAACTAGTTAACCCAAATGATGTACTTATGGTAAAACTATTTGGGGAGGAAGCAGCCATAATTTAGTTGCAGCTGCAAAAGGAAATATATCTGAAGGTAAGGAGTGTGGACTCACATTCTAGAAGGAAAAGTAAGGCAAAAAAACCAACTGTAATTTGAAGATTCATCATACAATAATGTCAGCACCAATGACTGAAATTGGACTCAGTTGTTCAAAGTACTCATTCACTCTTTCCATCTTTGCAATCATTTGGTTATAGGCAGTCTTGATTTTATTCAAAACAGACTGAATTCTTTCAGTCAGAGCAGGTTGAATGGAGAGAGTTGATATTCCAAATGCCTGTTGACACGTTAACTAAGATACACACCCATACAGGAATTCAATCAGGTTTCATACCACCCTTGGAATAATAAATAAATTGAGAAAGACAGAACTTTTATTCTTTTCTCCTTCCAGATTCTTCTTTCTGTTTCTTGGTGATGTGTTTTTCCTTTCAAGCCACGCTGAGATAAAAGGTGCACCAAGCCAGCATAGTGTCACAGACTGTAAGGGCAGGACAGATTGCTTGGGTTAGCCCATGTGGCCCTCACCATTTTTCAGGGCTGTGTGGTAAATCACTTGTACTACCTTATCTTATTATGTCTCCTGTGTAAGGAAACTTTCCTGTGTGACTGTTGAGAGGGCACTCTGGTAGTCACACTCCCGCCAACAGAGACTGCACTGCAGGAACTGAAGCTCTGTTTCAGTGGGTGGCTCTGGGGAGCCCATGGATGCCCTGCTTGGCTCCCTACACACACCCACCACAGTCACAGACAGATCAGATTTTGTTATTGGCTCTCTTGCATCCTTAAAGCAATTTACTCATGATGCAGTAACACAGGAACAGCTCAAGCTGCAGACACCTGCAGGAAGGGACACCAAATGAAGTAACCCCTGGGTTGTATGCCTTAACAGTCTATGCACATGAGAGTCTGGACTCTTCCTGCTGAGTCCTCAGCTTCTGCTGTGTCTCTCTCTGGTCACCTGGCTGGGCCACAGCTCCCTGTGCCCTTTTTTTGTGCAAAGGGTCCAGTTCATGGCCTCTTGCCTGGGACTTCTGCCACCCAGAGCTCAATTTGCAGCTTGCACTCTGTGCTGCCTGCACTGAATGTATTCCTCGCCATCTCATCTGGGACCAATGATCTGCAGGGCTTTTCATGTCTCTTGGAAGAAGAATTCGATTATTTCCATACAGCAAAGAATTTCAAAATCATTTTAATTGCTTTCCATGTCTAGGAATTGTCATTCAGTTGATTTATGTCCCTAAAATATTTCATTCAAAGTCATTCAGTGATGCTGGCATATTTGAGACTGAGAATTTTTCATATAATTCTTATTATTCCTGCTAATATGTAGTTTGTTAATCATAAATTATATACAGTCACACACACACATACACACACACGTGTGTATATACATATATATACGTACATATATATATATCTATATGTATATAAAAAAAATATAATAGGTATTTTGTTTTTGCTGCTGTTTCCTGTCTAGATGGCTCACAGACTATCCAAGCCCTTTAAAAGAAACTGCTGACCACTTCCCAAACAAATACTTCTGTATCTGGGTAGGGTTTTATGATAAATTTCATTTCCTCCACTACTTTTGACTACAAAAATGTTCTGCAGACCAGTGTTCACTGAAAATGATGGCTGGTGCTGTGATGCAGGTAAAACTGGAAAGGGCCCTGCATTTTAGTCTGAATGTTCAATTGTAGCCATGTCCCTCCTCAGCTTTACAGTTTAATAACACTACTAGTAGCAGATTTGGTAAAAACTTTTAATCATCAACTTTGGTCACTCTTAATCTTGTCAGCTCCTGAGCCACTTCTATAAATTGTTCCCTTGAACAGAGAGTGGTCACAATTGCTGTTGGCCTGGGTAATTGCTACTATGTTGTATCTGACAATCCTGATATGTGACCCTCATTACACCAACTTCCACTGGAGACAGTCACAACAAAAAATGAAAGAGGGAAAGGGTACCTGACTCTCCCACATCTGTGCAAAGTGTGCATGTGTGTTTTATGCAGACTAACGTGCACACCTACAAATCCAAGTTACTCTAATTCTTCATTGTTCTCAAACTGTGGGCGTGATTAACGCATTCAAAATGAGAATCTTGTTTGTTTAGTTTTACATGTGTACAGCAGAACTAGGAACAATAGAAGAAAATTACAACAAGTGCTGCTTTGCTGCATCTCCCAGCTCCTCAGGAATAAAACCCCGCAAGGATATAGACACAGCTTCTTGCTGCGCAGGCATTCAGAACAATGCTGTTTACCATCTGTTGAAATATATAACAAGACTACATGGCACATTTCCACGCGATTTTTGTTTATTTCAAACACTGCAGAAGAACTAGAATCCTTTGAGGAATGGGAAGAATAAAGAAGCAGTGGATTTTCTGTGTGAGAAGAGCAAGATTTTCTATACGAGTAAATATGAGAAGGAAAGCAAGTGGGAAAATGAGCTGAGAAAAGTGGTGGAAATTCCTGAGTATGGATGATTCTCCCTTTATGTAAAATTTTTAGATGAATAGCATTTTTAAAGCCTCCATGGGATATTGTCATAGTAAAGATAACCACTGAATTTGTAGATGGAGAGCTGAATGAAAATTCACCCCCATATATATTCCCTTGGACTGTCTTTTTGCAAGCCTTTGACATGTGGAATCCAAGCAAGATGACTTCAGAGACCACCTAAGAACCTTCTTAGGAGTCACATTTGTGAACTGTATACGTGCTGTCTGTCTGTTTCCATAGTGGCTTATTACTTGTTACTTGCTTAAGGTGCTCCTTAATTTAGCAGATAACTGCATCTCCCTATGTAAAGTTTTCCAAGGAATCTGCTCTTGACTGTGCCCAGGATAGCAAACCACATGTTGAGCAACCAGACCCCAAAAGTTAAATGAGATGCTAAGGGCACACAAGCTGCTGTTGTGAAAGGTTTTCTCAGTGTATCCGTGAGCAGCCAGCCAGATGTGCACTGTCATGAGACAAGGCAATGGTTCCACTGTCCTTGGCCAGGAAAAAGGAACAGTGTTATCACAGGACTTCCATGTTAACTACATGTCTATTTTGCCACAATCAGGAAAACAGTGACTTGACAACTGAGGGGGTGAGGAGAGGTAGCTTTTTGCTTACACATTTATTGACCTGCAGTACCACAGCTCTGCTGCCTTTGTTGCTGCTCTGGAGTTTTGGGTGGTGTGATGTGTCTGACTGTGCTGCTTTTAGCTCTGCCTGGCTGCTTAGACCCCACAGTGGATACTCCTGGCTGTACAGCTTCAGGCCAGGGTTTGATTGCAGGTGTCTGTCAGATTGTTGTAGGATGAGGTAGCATGAAAAGAAGAATTAATTCAAACATTTCCTCTGGCCAATGTAGAATTATTCCTGCTGCAAAGATATTGAAACGGAGGAATAACATTCCAGGAGCTGATTTTTCTCCCTTGTTCTTTCTGTTTTCTTTCCTAGTGTTCACTTAGTTGCTGCATCCTTTAGATGTTCTCATTGCCTTCTCCCTTACCATTATCCCTGGTGCAATATCCCTGGTGTTACATGCTTGAGAGGGTGAGAGAGGATACTGCTGATGCCAGAATAATTCTCAGATGCATAAAATCCTGTAGCCATGCGTATATTGGCAGCCTATATTATCCACAACAGAGACCACACCATGAGGAAAGTAAGAAAGCAGCTCGGTGTTTAAGGATGTTTAAACATACCAGAGCATATTTTCACTGTGAACAGAAGGAAAACTGTTATTTTATATCTCCCTGGAAAATACAGTTTATTTGCAAGATTGCAGGGTAACCATTAATCATGTTTTTCCTCCAACTCTTACCTGTGGGGATATATCCAAAACATAATCTCATACCTCTCAACAAACAGAGACTGAAGCGTTCTTTGTTCTCCCGTGATCTTGAGAGGCTAAAAATGCCAAGCTTTCAGACAGCACCCCTGTAAAGTCTCTGTTTCTGTAAGTTCTCTCTCTAGTGCTTTGTGTCCAAGTAAAAGGATCTTAAAATAATGAGAAGAAGCCTAGAATAAATCATAAGTTATCACAAATAAAAATCTTTGCTTGTAGACATTGAAATAAAGGCAAATAGAAAAATGTGCAGTGTGAAAAGGGAGATCTTTTTTCTTGAGAGTGTTCAAATCTTGGAATATGTGGATAGCAGGTTTTTGTTCCCTGCTGGAGAGGGTACTGACTCCTTGACACTATTCATGGAGGAATTAAGTAGAGTCATGAGGCTGAGCTTGCCTGGTAGTGGAGAAGTCATTATCACAACATATGAGCTGCTGGCAGCGGGTCTCACTATGATTGCAGTCAGATCTAGCAATGTGCTCTGCAGGCCCTCTTTTCAGTGAGGATGCTCTTTGTTTTCTGTGCTGGTCTCTTGCTTCTTTTTTTGTCCTTTTTCTTTGCCTTAAGACCTTTTTGGAATAAACACTGACATGACAGAAACCTTCCTTATCACAGTCATACTTACAATAAAAATAGATGGCACTGAGGATCAAAAATGATGGAGCAGAACAGACAGTGGGATCATTAACTTTAGGTTGAGACCTGGGCAGGATGCTGTGCCTGTGGGCTGAGGCACTGAGGTGTGCAGCAAAACTGTTAGCCATGATATCTGACATTTCATCTTGAATCTTTTAGTCTATAAATGTTTGATCCGGTATATTTATCAACTCACATAAGATCAAATACTGCTTGGTAATTAATTTGGCAAAGAGCAGAAATCCATCAATAACTTCAGTGTGGGAATATATATGCTTTGCTATCGCTGTTTCTCAGACTAAAGTCACTCTGATAAGATTGATGCAGTCCTTGATCTTAAATATGAAGACTTAAATATGAAGATATGAATCTGGAAATAGAAATGAGTAAACAACAAAAGAATTAAAATACAATATGAAATATTTGTTTATTTCTATAATTTTATTTTTGTCATCTTAAAATATTGAAAAGCTGATTACTTTGTTAATGGTACTGTGAGAGTTGCTTATTAGTGCAAACAGGAATTATAGCCCTAGACATTTTGTGCCTTTGGAAATCTCTTTTTCTCCTTTGGAGCACAGTAATAATGAGTAATTTTCTATATATGCCATAGCACAATAATTGTGCTGTTCTGAGTCTGTTATGTTCAGATTAGATTAAACAGAGAAAATTGGTTCTTATCATAATGCTTCATTAAAATTTTAGAAGTAGGATAATACCAAATGAGAATTTGACTTTATTATCTGCAGAAATATGAAGGCGGTTACATTTATGCTATTTATCATATCCAATTAGACTTTGCTTATGAAAACAGAAGAAGGGTTAGCCTTCAGTCTTGGTGTGACTTTTCACAAACATGTGATATTTTCTCATACAAATTGCCAGCTGACAGCCTGTGCATCTCTGAGGTCAGGTTCAGCATCAGGTGGAGAGCTCATGTGATGCATAGGTACTACAAATCTCACTCCAGAAGAATTAAAGTCTTGCATTTTCCTCTTGTTTTTGAAGCTGCGCCTGCTGACTTTAAAGTCAGTGGAAGATTAGCCATTTATTTCACAGCCAGACACTCAAAATGTACTTTGGTTTATTCTTAGGTCTACCTCATAAGTATGAATTTCCACACTTACCCGAACCAGTCTGTAAAACTCCTGGAAGGAGAGTGCTCTGTTGTATCGATAGCTCTCACTTCTGAAAGAGAGAGGGAAGAAGTCTGAGGGATCACTCTTGGACAGCAGCTCTGCAGTCTTTGCACAGCAGTAAATCTGTTAAGCAATTAAACACACATCCTTTCATCTGTGATGTGCTTTCATGTGTTCTTAAATTTCATAAACTGCTAAATTAAGAATTCAATAGTAAGTGGTAAATTGCAGTCCTTATTTTAACAACCAACAATTAGTCTAGCAAATGACAGGGTTTGATCTGCCAAAGCAGTTTTGGACATTAACAGAAAAATAGCGAGACAAAATATTAGTTATAATGAGCCTAAGCTCAGAAATTTGTTTATAGTACTCTTAGTGAAAAATCTTTAGGTGATGGCAATGCTACAATATGGTAGTCCTAGACTGGTCTACATGAAACCAGGTCTCTCACATGCTCATTATTCTCAGTAGAATGAACAAGAAAAAGTAGGAATGTTTTTCCGTGGCTGTGTGGGCTTTGGCTCAGAGTGCCATGCAGCATGAAGCTCATTTGACGTTCCAGTCTGAAGCCAGTATTTCTGTTGGGCCTCATGTTTCTTCTGTCCCAGCCTACAGGTTTTAGCAAATAGAGAGCTAAAGGGCTCCTTTCAGTAGCTCCTCATGGCTTAGAAATCCTCATGCTCATAAATCCCAGTGGCCCAACTGGTCTCAGTCTTTCAGAGATCAACCAGTACTTCCCTCAATGCACACCCTACCCCAAAATGGCATACATTCTTAAAATCTGATGGGATATTATTTTTAAACAAACAAACAAAAAAAACCAAACAAACAAATCCAGAAAAAAACCCCTCAGTTCTGGAAGAGCAGATAGCTCCCTATCTGGTGCATTATGATTACAGCTCCTTTAGAACTGTGTGTTTTATAAAAACAACATTTTGCTCTGCACTGTAACAGTTTATGATAAGTTCTGCTAGTACTGAACAGGAGAAACACATCCCGCTGTCTTGATATAAAATGACCCTGTCTACGATAAACTTAATCTGTTAGAAGTTACTTACCTGCAGGGTAAAATAACTAAGATGTGCACATTTTCTTACAAGAAGCCTTCTAATAAAATGATATGTCAGAAATGTACCTAATTCCATTCAAACAGTATAAGGAAATGAGTTATTAATTTTTGCTGGCACACTCCCTTTTTGTGAATGTTAACACTGGGATATACAGTTCTCTGCATTGGTTGCTGTAAGAGAAAAAACAACTGTCGTTACCTACTGCTCTTTTTCCCCTTTCTTGGAGAATGATCTACCATTTGTAGAACAGACATGCTTGTGCATCCTTGAAGGAAGGTGGGCAGGAAAAAAACAACCAAATTCTGTGCATGTGTCTTCACTGGAAAAATACCTTTTTAATAAAGAGACTCTCTATTGCCATTTAAAACTTTAAACTTCAACTTAGATTTGCATCTTCATGACATCAAGGGATGTATTAAATGTTACCACTAAAATATAGAGCACTAGTGAGGTTTTCAAATGTACTGCAATTCAGTTTGGAGTCATGGAACTTTAGTACAAGATAGATATTTTTACCCTTTATGGGGAATAAAGATTAGAAAATGTTTCATATTTGAAAAAAAAATAGGCCTATAGGAGAAACATCCCTTTATTATAACACCATAACATCTAATAGCTCCATTAAATCCCCTCTGGTTTCAAAATTAAATATTTCTTAGGCTGAGTTAACAGGACAAACTAATTACTCTGCTCTCTCAGTTTTCAGCACAACCTGTTGATAAATCTTCTCTGAACTGAATTTTATTTTAGTTCAGTGTTACAGTGTTCTGTTACAGTTTATACAAGCAATATTTTTCCCAATCCTCTAATATTCATAAACTTTACTTTTTTAATATGCTATTCAGCCTTCTGAAAGTCTACAGTGACATTCTGAAGGTGACATATAAATAATTGGCTCATCTCACTTGCTTTCACCATGTTTTTATACTTTTTTTGTGTGTCTGTAGCTGATTTTGGCTTCCTCATTCTCATCATCTCTCGTCAGGTGCATCCTGGCTCTGGTGTGAAGAGTTGCAGGTCACCTCTTCATCCCACCTGCACCACCCAGGGCAAAGCAGCCTGCTGTGTGTAAAGCACCAGGAAGGCAGGAAGGCCCATCCAGGGCTGGAGCAAGAGCGGGAGCAGAGCTGCCTGGGTTGGCTCTGCTGGTGGCATCCAGATGGCAGATTTTGCCAGATTGGCTTCTCATTCCTGCTATAAGCAATTATCAGAGACTGCTCTGCTTTTCAACACAGATTGAAGAGCTAAGAGTTAAATTGTTGTGATTCTCTGCATTAAAAAAAAAAAAGTAATCTAATTTATTTTTCCATCAATCAATCTCATAAGTAGTGAATAGCACCCATCTTCTTACATACCTGACCATTGTATACATTTAGTTGAAGTCTTGTGGGAACACAACAGACTTTTAATTTTTTTTAAACAGCATAGTTATTTAAAATTATTTAGTATCAACTTTATAAGGTAGCTTAGAAAGTTCAATCTTAGGCTCCATTGCAATCATAAATGTTGTTATAAACATTGATATAGCTGCCCCAGAGTGGGTCTTCTTCAAATGATAATGTGATTCTCATTTTATATGACTGTATGAGAAGGAATTTAGCTTCAAAATGGCATTATGAATCATGAAACTAGACAAAAAGAAGGCAATCTAGTTTTGCTCTGGAAAATCATGTATAGGCCAACAAAAAATCTAGGATTATCTGTGGACAGGTTTTAGTTTATCATAGTACAGAACACAGAAGTGGGATGTACTTAGTCACGCACATAATCCTGCCATCTTCAGTGAGACCCTTGAAAAGAGTGAATTCTGATTCCAGCAATACAGAAGTTGTAGCATTTCATATAAAAAGCTCTAATAAATACACTTGTACAACAGATCCTTGGGATTAAAAATTTTTTTATATCATAGTGATATAAAATCTGTCTTGCACAGAGAATTTGTAGGAGTTTTGTGGACAGAGAGAAATGAATGTAAAGATTATAAATAACTTGTAAGCAATCATTTCTACCTATAAATAAAATTAATCTTAGTAGAAGACAAGGATTTTCTTTAGCATTTGTATAATATGGATACACCTGCTATTTTGACATCCACTCCTTCCACCAGTTTCTTCTTTATTCTTTTTCTTCATTCTTCACCCATAGTGAAAACTTCTCCAGGACTCCAGATATCCCCTTTTAATACTATTTTGATTGTTTGTATTTACGGATATTACTCTGGACATTTTCACTACTCTGAGTCCTATACAAAGGTTAATATCTTCTCTTCTGTAAACACTTATGCTCTTTCACTCATCTCCTCCCTACCAACACCACATTCAACCACGCACCGTTAGTTCCTGACTTTTTATGGCTCACATCTCCAAGTTATCAGCTGTTTTCAGCAGCAAGTATGATTACAAAGTTGACTCCTTATTGATATATGGCTGCAGCATTTATCTAAGTATTTAAATGCTATATAAATTTCCTGTTCATTGAATGCAAGTTATCCCTAAGCAGGTGTGCTTAACACTGCATCAGGCAGTGCAAATGCGCTTCTTGGAAGAGTGGTGGACAGAATGAGCATTGATAAAATACCCATGTTTCTTGTTGTCATACTGAGACCAGATATAGGAAACCTCCTCATCTCTGAGGGTTTTGGGGCGTAGGCAGTGAAATGCTTTGGGTGAGACTTGCAGCAGCAGCAGGATAAACAGCCCCTGGCAATGCCAGCATGGCAAGGAGCTGCAGGGAGAGCTCCTCTTGGCTGGGTCCAAGCAGACACAGGGAGGAGTGTGGGTACTGGTGATTTGGTGCAGTGATGTGCTGGCTGTTTGAAAACAGTCCCTGGGCTAAATGGGAGCTCCAGTCAGGCAGAAGTGCAACCCTTTGTAAGAGGTGACCAAAGTCTCAGAGGACTGTGTTCTTCCCCTGTGATTCTGTAATGCAACACTGTATCTCTTCCAGATGATTCACTCTGTCATATTGCCCTTTTTCCTATTTGGCACCTTCAAAGTGCACTGCCAGAACACTGCTACAAACTTAGCATATTATTTTTTCTCTTGGTTCATAACTAGCACAGGTTTTCACATTTCTGTGGCATTTCGCACAGATCACTGGATAAAATGCCTGAAGCAGCTCTTGATCATATGATTAGTGAAATGTCTATTTAAATATTTTGTTATCGACACCACTAGAACAACATTTTTACTCTTTGTTTTCCAGTAGACAAAAATAGGACCTCGAGGAAAACCAAAATAAATGTTGTCTAGTGTGCATTCTACCTCAGTTTTAATGCATGCTTGTGATAGTTACCTTGTTTAAATATCAGGATCTTAAAAGCAACAGAAATCCAAACTTTTTAATATTTCTGTGTTCTTCCCTTTCTTTGCTATGGGACTACAGACTAAATTAGAGCAGAACTCGCAAGCCATTTGAGTCCCTTGGGAAAGTTCATTCTTCCTGGAAAATTCTTCCTCCACTGAAAAATTATGTCAGCTCCCATTTGACCTTAGTTAGAACAAGAAAGGTAGAAAAATAAAAGTTTTCAAACTGTTTTTTCCACCAGTGATGGTGTCCTGCTGGTGTCTTGGGATTGAGGGAGTGTGTGAGCTGCAGAACACTGCTTTGCTCCGGCTGGCATTGAAGACACTCAGGAACAGCACTTAGGATTTCATGTGTAAGACTGGGGCAAACTAGCAATGCTGCTGAACCTATGCCTCTGTGCAGGTAATATCTCTTTTTCAGCTGTACCTTCAAGTAATGAGCCCCATGGGACAGAATTATGTTATCATCTGGTACTGCTACACCTCTGATGCTTTAGTAATAATTCACAATATGATTTTCTTATCATTTTAATGAGGTGTTATTTCTCTTCTAAATGTACATACAGCGCTTCTGTTCCAGACATTATGAAATACCAAAAAACAGTCTACAGTATTGTCATCAGAAGAGACACAATTAGCAAGGAAGAAAGGAAGTGTAGCCTGGAACATTTGAATCAGATAGTATACCAAATTCATTGTGTGCAGGAGTGACAAGGCAGTGGCAGAGCACAGGAGTGACAACAGAGCCACAAGTGCATCTGAAAGCATCGTTGTGAGACTGCAATTGTTCATTCCACTGCAAGTAAGTGTCTGGATTGAATTTAGGATTCTGAGAAAAATGAGAAATCCTTTTTGACACAATAGATGGGTGTCTCAGGCTTTAGGGTGAAAAGTTGCATTCGTAAGATTAAAACTTACAGCTCTCCTAGAGGCACTGAAGTGAATTACGATGACTTTTACAGGTCTCTGCCACAACTCTGTTGATCTTGTGTCACTTTAATTGCTGACTTAAACAAATTGGCTTGTAAGAGGTTTCTTTCATTCTCAAATATTACCTTCTCTTCAGCTCTGATCATTAAGTGCAGTAAATAGTAATAAATAAAATCAAAATTAAATAAAACCCAGAGGAGTTAATAGTTTTCTCTGGCTCATGTAATCAAGCTTATGATTGTGCAACAAACTGTTGAGTCTCTGATTCGTCATGGAAAAGTCAGTGAATTCCAAATGTTATTGCAATGCCTATTTGTTAGAAAATGTTTATTGTCTCTCCTCACAATTAATTTATTTTCCGCTTCTTATTCTGCAACCAGAAATTAGATTATGACTGTTTGTGAAGTAAAACATCATTTAGAAGTTTACTTAGCAAGAGTAAACATAGACAATTATGCATAAAGATAATTAGCCCCACAGAATAGCCCCACTGGAAATGCACAGCCCATTCTTTGCCATCTAATCACTATAGACAGACTTAGACTTAATTCAAAAGTCTTCTGCTGCATCTGACTCTGGGGTTTGTGCCCATATGAATCCACAAGGGATGGAGAGTGAGCATGTGAATAGATCTGGTTGTAAGTCACAGCCTGCAAAGCATTTGCTTTGCTATCTCTGCCATTACCAGAATCTAATTAATACATTTACAAGAACAGGGACCTCTGAAGAAATTGTGAACAGAAAAAGCAGATGAACTCTATTAGAGTTTATTAATGTCCATGAGTTCTGGGTTAGGCAGAACAGCAGTATGCAGACAGAGCACAGTAAGGTCCAGGCTGTTGTGGGCATCTCTGCCTGCCTGGATCCTGGGAATAGTTACCTAAATGCTTGACATGTGGAGCTTGGGTCTGGTATCTCAAATGCTGGACCAGCTATAAGATTATTTTCAAAACAGGGGCCTATGGCTCTGGGTTTTAAATCAGTCCTGATTCACCTCTGAATTTGCAAGTTGCATTACCTGTGTTTCCCTTTATGCAGCCATTATCAAACCAATCACCACAATACACAGGCTGCATAGGTAAAGTATGTGTTAGTTACTAGCAAAGGCTCACACCTTTGCCACTCAGCATAGGCTGAATATTTTCAAGATGCATTTTGAAGGAAGTACTTAGCACTTCACGGGTGTACAGCTAGTTATTTTGCATTCTGTGATGAAAGTGACCTCTGTTAAGGACTGAGTAATGCTACTTCAAGGTTTTGACTCTATGTTTAGAGGTTAACACAGATAGTTCTCATAAGTGCTTTAATTAAACTCTTATTCTTAAAAGATAATTTGCAGTGAGTTAGCTACAGTGGGCTGCTTCCATTGTAGAGAAATCTTCAAGGTGGAAAGAATAGTGAAAATGACCTTCATTTTCTTCCTTTGAGTGGTGTCTGGCTGCCTTCTGGGGCCACCACTGAGTGCAGACAAAACTCAACATAATGCAGTTCTCTGAGGGAAAATGAGACTCCATCCTGTTAAGCGTGGGCATTGTATGTGCTTTTCTATGGAATGAACAGCTCCTTTTTGGACTCTGCTGGAGAAACACTTTTTCTTAGAAATAATATCCTTTGCCCTCTCATTTCACTTTTAAAATCTTATTTGCAGTGAAAACTGGAAACTTTCTTGTTTTTTGAAAACATTGTAACTTTTAATCAAAAGAAAGACAATGAAGAAAAAGAAAAATAGCATCAAAGCTGAAATATTTTAATGGATGTTTTTTATCTTATGCCTTTTTGGTTTAAAAGAAATGCTTTCTCCCTTGAGACGGACTTCTAGAAAAAAAAATTCAACAGAACCGTCACTTACCTTAAAAATATAGGATGGTAACAGCAATCTTAGACTTTAGTCTATAACAGTAATTTAACAAAACTGACACTCTCCTGCTGATTCACTGCTGGTATGGTCTTGCTACTAGGCAATTGTCTTAAGTTCAAAGCAGAGGAAAAATTTGAGGCTTTGAAGACTGCATCTTGGTGTGACAAGTCCTCTTTTTGGTGCTGGTGTTCTGCAGAAGGACTATTGCACCTGGAAGCCTTTAGTCAGCTGGCTAGAGGAATATTTGGGTGTGTAACCACTCAAGACAGCTCTGCGTCACTGGAAAAATGAAATTTACTCAAGAAGACAAGGCTCATCTCTAAATTGAAGAGTTGAGTGTTTGCCTTTGGACTCCTTCTCACAAAACATCAGACTAATTTTCATAAGGCACAGGATAGACAAAAAAATTAAGTATAGAGACTGTTATTGTACCCTTGGTGCCTCGTGCCCACTTGGATACCACCATGCAGGTAGAATTATATACAGAATAATAAATGGTTAAGCTTTAGTTTGTTTCCAAATTGATTTTTGCTCAGTAGAATATTTCCTTTATTAGACATGGTTCTTTGGAACCAGAGTTTCAGCCTGGAGAATGTTATCAGAGTTTGTTGGACTGGAAATCAAAAAAAGTGAAAGAACACTGTAAAAGATTAAATTATTTTTCATTTATTTATTCATTTTTGAAGATACAAAACTTCTTCTGAAACAATTCTAAAACTCCTGAAATGAAATTTTCATAGATCAATAATAAGAAATTTACAACTAAAAACTTTGGGGCAAGGCAGAAGGTAAACATTTTCTAGTATGTGATTTGTTAAAAAAACAGTTTGTGAAGGAAAAGTTGACAGAAATAATTTTGATTTCTTGTGTTTTGTACTTTTCTGGTGGAAAAATCTTTCTTAACCCATTCAACATCTTGGATAAATGTTGTTCATACCTGGGTACAAAAACTGTTGTTACAAACACCATCTTTTTATGGATTCCTTATTTAGCATTTTGTTCTACTGGATTCTTTCCTGTGTTTTCACTGACTGTGTTATTGTGTATGACCTAAATTTATCTCTGCTTACACACAAAGGTAGCAGAAGGTGTCTTGGTAAAAGACTAAAAACTAGTCCATCACAGTACCCACTGAATAAGACACCCATGAAAATGTGTTCAGAAAGTGGCAGCAGGGAAGAGCTGGGACAAGATCACTGAAATCAGAGAAAGACGAATGAGCTGCAGAAAACTGATTAGAATCAAAGACAGATGAGGAAGCATGGCAGTGTGGGAGTGAGAGGTATTCAAACCAGAGATAAGCAGGAGGATAGATATCCTCTGTGTTCATTAGAGTGGAATCTAGGTGTCAAAAGAGAAAAAATAAAAGCAAAAAAACTCAACTAATGTGAATTATTAACTAAGAAAAGTGCTATCAAATATTTGCAGTCAAACACTCAGGGTAAAATGATCCTAGAGGGAAAAAAGAGAAGTGTTGGCTTGGCTACACTAAATGCCATCCCTGAATTAAATATGAAACAATGCAGGAAGGCCTAACAGTCCTCCTCCACATATTCCCTCCTCCCTGCCTCCCCAAAAAGAAAGAAAATAAAAGCTGTACAACTTAAAAGTTTTTAATGCTGCCATTTAAAAAAAATCAACTCCATAAATTAGTGTTGCGAACTCATCTTTGGAACAGTAATGAGATGAGAGAGTGGCAGGACAATGCTGAAATTGCACTTTGTGAAATGAAGTCAGTTGACTTGGCATGGTCCTAGGGGTAGGAAATGCAAGGTTAAAAACCAGAGTGATAGACTGCAGTGTGTCTCATGTATAGTCCCAAAGTCTGTTCCCTATTTGATAAAATTCATGTCTGGAGACCTCTTTTTCTAATGGAGAAAATAGATGTAATTTTGAGACAGGTACCTATATCTTATAATGTTGGCAGGATTTAAGGGCATCCAGTATCACATACTGTAAATGTGGATTAGAAAAAAGCCCTCATCCCTCTTACCATTCTCAGAAAGGTGTCCTGCCCCTTCCTTAATGCAATTACTGATTTTCTGTGAGGATTCTGCAAGGGGCTTGGCTGCTGAAAGGGATACCAACTCATTAGATGCTGTATTAGCAATCCACACACAGTCACAAGTCTTTAATCATAGCAGGGTTCACTTTCATCTTGTGGTAGTGAACAGAAGTTTAATGAAAGAAGAGTTGGATAGTTTGCTATTCCACATGCATTTCTACTGATGCTTGTGAACAAAATGTTCTGTTTTCATAAACCAATGTCAAATAAGCTCTCCTATAGTCTTCAGGAGGGCTGACTAAAAAGTTAGTGTTCAAACATGATGTTTATTTTTCTCCTCTTAAAATTTATTTCCACAAATAATTTCCAGACTTCACATTTGAATGTTGTTTTGTTCAGAAGAGGTATGGCCGAGCTTAAAATTTGTCATAGATACATATGGCCCTACCTGTGGAAAAATATTGTGTATTCATCCAAAGGTAAATAATATAGGGGTAAACAGCACCTCAACCTATTGCTAGAGGGGCAATCCAGGAATATCCCAATAGCAAAAGTCTTCAGGCAAATTTCAGCACTCATTGCTTTATCTCCTGCATGCAGCTGTTGCTGATTTTTTCCTCCATCAGCCAGATGAAGTGTCCCATGCAAGTATGACTTTTTTGCCTGTTCCTGGACATGGATCACTGGGGTCATTGTGACTAAATGTGAGCTTCTCCATTACAAGACTTACAGCTACTGTTATCACTTAATACCCAATGGAGCTTATCTAGTTTATATAGTCAGTAAAGTATCTAATGCAATCCATCTTATCCTGAAGTCAATGTCTGTGTTTTCTGAATGAATCATGCTCTTAGCACCATTACTCTAAGGACCTCAGCCTTGTTGCAGATGCCTACATTGCCATTTAGAAAAGATTAATTCCACAGTAAGATTGTATCGTATCACAAAACTGATGTATACATCTATTCTTACTGCTCTCAAAATCCTGTTATGGGCAAATAGGGAACACAACTGACATATAGACAGAATAATTTCTTGATAGTCTCATTAAATTCTTGAAACATAAAACAAATAGTTATTATTAGCCCAGATGCAATAATAATAGCAGTCATAGTCCAAAAGAACATAGGGAAAAAAAAAAACCCAAAACCGCACCTTATTAAAACCATGGTCAAAATATTAATTTAAAAACTCTCAAAACCTGAAAAGGCCAAATTACCTTGCTGTTTCAATGATGTTATGGTCACTCATTCTCTGAGTCACCATGTCACAGCTTCAGAGTTCTTCCAGAAGGGGATGAGGATATTGAGAGATATTGGTGCCCTAGAGGTTTTGCCCAGAAGGGGTTTAATAGTGGTCACAGTGACGCCTTTTTTCTTGTTGCTGCAGTCCCCTAAGGGGTTATTAATTACTTTTTTTCTGACACTACAGATATGTCTGTCAATGCTGTTTCCTTCCATTGTATTTCATTGCTGTTTCTCTTGTCTTTGTTGTCCCTGATTTGCAGGGCTGCATTCCTGCTGTCACCCGTAGCAGCCACTGTGATTTGTGCTTGCTGTAGGGGACCTCTGATATCTGCTGGTGTTGGTGCTCTTCCACAGCACGTTTTATTCTAGAATTTCTGCCACAGAATGCAACTACTGGGTATTGTTATTAACAATAACCATTAACCACATTGTTGCACAAAATTAAATTAAATCAAAACCAATTTAGGGAACAGTTACATAGTTGCCAGACAATTGCTATCATAGTTTAAACAAGCTAAACCCAGCTCAAGACAAGTCAACATCCATCCTGCAGTCTATTACCACCACTAATGGCACTTTGCATTTCACATGCTAAAAAAGGGAGCCGAGGGCTGCAGATGGAATGGGGGTGGAACGTGGCTGCTGGAGCAATGTATAAGCTGCAATGAGAACTATTGTGAAATGTTTTGGCTGTGCAAAGGCTTGGGGGCCTTCTGTAAGGCTCATCCTACAGCTGGGGTTGGAGTTAGGATGCCGTTCATTCTTGGTACATGTGTATGATTCAGTGACATCCCTGCACTGAGCAGAGAGTCCCTTGTCTTCATGCAGCTTCATTTTCTGGTGCAGTGCCAACCATGTAAATTCTTCACAGACAAATATACCAAAAATTCAGTAGGGTCAACCTCTTTTAAAATGTCCTTGTCAAGGTTATTGAACACCGGCCAAACCTTTCCTCTTTAATCAGTGGAAGCTGCCATTTGAGTTATGATTATAACCTTTGCTTTACAGTGTTCAACTCCCAGTGGAATCCCATGGAAACTGTGTTACTTCCATGGGAAATTTATGTTACCTTCTTTTGGTTAAGCTTTGTTTCATTAGGTTCTTGCTGTTTTGCATTTTAATATCAAAATAGAAAATTATTATCCCAATTCATCTCATTCATTGTAACAACAATTTCATCAACATTCTCTTAATTTTTATCAAATAGTTATAATTTAGATTTCTTGCTCTAGCCAATTGCTTCTGTCAATCTGAAACACACTGCCTGCATCTTTAATTCTCCTTGCAATAGTGATTGGTTAAAGAAATTTTCAGGAGAAATTTTTTTTTACATAAAGAAAAATCAAATCTGTTGTGAGTTTACATCTTTTCTTTTTGCCAAAGTGTACAGAAAAATGTGTCCTTCACATAATGAAGTCAAATGAGTCAAAACACGTTATTATAGTATTTTTAGGTGCATATTTTAATTTTTTTTTTCTGTTCAGAACAACTCAGAGCTTTGAAGATTCTTTTAATGAAAACATTATTTTCATTGGTATGTAAAAGTAATAATTTAAGACAACAGCTCTCAAGCAGCTCTCAGACTAATCTTTGTAACGTATTTTTTATAGTCCACAACAGTCATCACATGATTCCCTCCTGTTTTATATTTCAAAAAGGGGAGAAGTCATCACTCTTATCAGGGAAGAAAGAAGCAACTGGATATCTTCTTAGAGACAAGGGTCATCAGTGGCCCTGAGGTTGCATGAGCCATCAGCAACATATCACTTAAAGGGAAGAAGAGAACCAAATAGAACTGGTATCTTAATGTTTTCCTGGCTTCATAAGTTTTGGAAATAGAAGTGCAGATATTTATAGAAAGAGAAAAAAATGCCACAAATATTCTTTTGTCATTAAAGACAACGAAAATACATTAAAGCCTTTTCTTGAGTCACAGATTAGTTGAAGCTATGAGAAACACTAGGGAGGCTGAGGCATATGACAGTTGCCCCAAAAAAAAAAAAAACCAAAAAAACCAAACAAAACTCCTTTTGGAAATGCTTAACATTTTTGAAATCCAAATAGAAATACATGCACCCACTAGAATACCTTTCAGTTATTCTCTGGTATGCCAAAAATAAAGGCCTTTGAAATCATGCTCACAGGTGTTTCAGATTTAGATTTCTCTAAGTTTCTGTGTGAATTGCTAATCATAATGCTTCGTATAATTCATGAGAAGATATTTTGCTGTCACTCCCAGCATGAGTGAGAGGATTTTCTCCTATTTTTTTATATGAATAATGAATCGTTTCAATGCACACATAAAAAGGAAATGATTTTGAGTTAGTTATCATTTCCAGTCTGTGCTTTATATATTTTTTACTGGGCGGAAAATGAGCCCATATCTTACTGCAGTCATTTCTACTTCTAACTTCTTTTTAGTATTTTCCAACATAGAGTGTTTTCTCTAAAAACTGTTTTAGACCATACTGTCAGTGGTTTTGGTTTTCTTTGTTTATTTTGTTGATAGGGTTTGTTAGATTTTTTTCTGTATGTTTGTTTGTTTTTGTTTATTTTTCAATCTGGTCTAAATGAGTTGTTTCTGGAAAGTTGGTATGTAAATTCTGAGATTTGTGCTTTATTTTTAAGAAGAAATGTAGGTTCTTAGTATCATAGTTAAATATGTGGCATCTTGAGTATATCATCTAGTCAAGGGAAAGCTTGTGCCTTGAACTTAAGTGGAGAAAAATGTATTAAAAACTAAGGCAGAAACCCATTTGGAACTCTAAGATGTTAAAATACAAAGAAGTATTGACTATTGAAAATCTGCATACACTGAAATTATTTCAACTTCTTTCATACTCTCACTGTTCTGAATTACTTTGTCCATTATTTATTAACTTCTTATTCGTAGGTGTTAAGGTTACTCTTTCATTGTTTAGTTCAGTGAGCAATTGACTTTGTCTCATACTCCTGCTGCAATCCCAGAAGTGTGTGGAGGGGAAACGGTGTTCATTGTTGATTTTTAAATTTTTTTCTCTTTGTTTTTAATATTTTACTCTCATTCTCCACTGCTTCACGTTTCGCATAGCTACTAATAATTACACCTGTGCACCATGGGAACTTAACCTTTTTGCACCAGAGCAAGAGACTGGCATGTAAAAATGATGGGAAAAAAGTTAAAACCAAAAAATCACAACAAACATCCAGAAACATCAGGCTTCAGCCTGATTTTTTGTCGCCACTATTTGTCCATTGTCTTCAGTAGCAGCTGCTGCAACTACCAAAATCCCTTAACCTCCTGTAATTTTCCAACTGATATGCAGAAGAGTCTCATCTCTTCTTCCTGTAAACAAAGTTGATGGAGAAACTGTATAAAATGTGCTCTAACAAGTTACTTCAAAGAATCATCTAAAACTGGTACCCTTTTGCTAGAAATTGAGTAAGGCTAGGTGCTTCTGAAGAAGATGTAAGAAACACTAGATAACGATGAACTAACTTGTCATAATGACCAATTAGTAGCTGGCTCGTGAACCTAAAGCAGCAAGGTTGGTATTCAATCAACTTATTTTTTTCAACACCTTTTTTTCATATTGCTTTTCCCCTTACTTTGTTTCTCTACAGCAGCACTGACTGTCTGTGCTCATTATCTTCATAAATGCCTATTGTTCTGACCCTTGAGAAATTCTTAGGCTTACTATGTCAAAGAAATATATTTATAGGCTAGTTATGTAGTATGTTAAAGTGGCAAATCTTTTTCTCAGTTTGTCCCAGGCAGGATAAGTAAGTGGTAAAGATCAGTGCAATGAAATCAAAGACAAACTATATAATATCAAGAACATCAGGAGGAAATTCAGGAACAGACCAGCTAGAGGATATTTCTTAATCTTACCCAAAGATTTTTAGCTTTTGATATTGGAAATCATATAATTACTATTATAAACATCAATTTTTGTGCCTCTAAACTCCCACATGGAAGCTATTCTCGCTTTTATGCTTATGAGTGGAAACTGGCTTCACATTTCTAATGTAAATTTACTTATGGACAATGCTTTTTGCCTTTGACAAGTTTGGTTTTTTTTTAAGTCTGGTTTCCTCTTCAGAGGATCTTGCAAAACGCTCTTGGATCCTCACTCAGTCTTTGATTTACTAAACAAGTTGAGCTTTCCTAGCGTCTCCTCAAAAAATCATCCACCAAGTTTATCTTTGCTTACCTGGTTAGAAAATGGTTTGTGGTAGGAACTGTGGGTATGTGCAAAATTCTGGTTAAGGCTTTATCAATATCTAATAACATATATTTCAATCACATCCACACATCTACTATAAAGAGCTTTTCTGAGTCTTCCTGTTTATAATTTTCCAATAAGATTATCCTTTGTGTTCTTATTGACATTCTTTTCATGTCTTCAGGCCTGGAACTGTTCTGTCATTTATTTGTTCATGATTCAGATTTTGCACAGTGTTTTTAAAAAGTATCTATCCTAATAAAACTCTAGGTGCCTTCTCAGTAGTTTCTTAATACAGTTAACTTTGCATTCCTCTTCTTTAATTAAAAAGTTTTCTCTTTTGAACTAAAGAATATCAAACACAGGTTTACCTTTATTGTTTCATTTTATTTAAATCCAGCTAATTACAGGTCATTCTGCTTGACTTAATTTTCTATAGCTGTTTTTTCTACAAAGTCCTCATTACTTTATGTAACTAAATTTTAATTTCTTTTCAGCTAGTACCCAATAGGAAAAATACCTCATCTTATTATCTCCAGACACATTTGCACTCAAATTACTGTAATTTCTGTCTCTATACCTGGAAAGTTAGATCTTCCCTGAAAAGAAAAAGATTGATACTTTATTTCATAAATTCTATTGCAGAGATTTTTCATACATAAAGCAGTTCAATCTTGTGAAGTCTATACTAGAGTCCTTCACTTTTCTTCAGCAGAGCAGAAATATTCCACTGAAGATTAGTTGTGGCTCTGCACCTTATTCTGTCATCAACATTCTTGTTCTCTTCCAGCTGAAATCTGGTAATAGCTTTTCTCATTGGCAAGAACTGGTTTCTTTCTCTGTCCCACTGGGTTCCATTTCATCCTCAAGTCCAGATCCTCAAGTTTCAGTCTCATGGACTCACTGAACGTGATCCCTTCTACAGCAATGAGCTTTGAAAGCACAGTCAGACCAAATTCAGATTCAGAGGCCAGGGATGTTGCGTTGCCTATAGATCATAATTTGTCCAACACTTTCTATTTAATGTCACATCTTCTTTTTATCACTCCCAAATCAAGGCCAATGCCAAATAGGACTGGAATAGGATAGCATGTATTATTTTCATCACAGTTGGGATCAATTATTATGGCTCATTATTTTCAGATATTTTACCTTATTATAAAATGCTAGGTCATGCAAATGCTCCTGCTCCAGTGATTCCTAGGGAATATTGACTCTCTGATACACTATTCCATTATTTTCCATCATTATTTTTACTTAGAGTTCTTTAATTTATATTTTCCCTAAACAACAGTTTTTTGTGACTGACTATTGCCTGACACTCCAGCAGCTAGCTCTCCCTTGCTGTTCTGGCACAAAATAATCGATAGAGTTTCCCCAGGGGTAGTTCATGCCACAGAGATTTTGCAAATCCTTGCTTTTTCTGATCATACTTCTCAGAAAGCAGAGTCCGTATCAGAGGTAGGGGCAAGGATTGGCCTCATAGCTTCAAAGCAGTCTTCCAATTAATTTGTACTACACTTATCACTGTAGTGTGTGAACACCTTGTTTTCCTTCTGTAGATTTTTAAAGATCTGTTTTACTCTGAATTGAATTGGAGAAAATACACTTGGCTTAGCTGTTAATTGTTGGCAGACAATACAAAAAAGTAGATGAAGCAGATATAATGGGGGTACAATGTAATGTTGTCTGGCTTATGATTTTAGGAATGGACCCTGTTAAATATGTGCTCTACCAGCCCGTCTTGTTGAAGTACTGTTGGGGGAAGAGGGTTTCCTTTTTTCTACCCTAGGAGAGCTAGACATGAGATCAAAGCAGACCCATATCTTTTATTAAAATAGTATCACAGGCCAAATGTTTCTGTTTTTCAAGGACAATAAAGAGAACTGTCATTACAAGGGTGAGAACTGCTGGTTAAAGCAAAAATTGGGGGACAGGAGGTTTGGATTCTCTTCCTGTTGCCAATAAGCAGGTGGCTATGACTTCAGACTTACAATTTATGGTCTGGTTTGCAGGGATCCCATTCACTTTATTGGGAGCAGGTGTGCTCAACACCTTTCAAAATAGGCTTCATAATTGTTCCGTGCTCTAGTTTCCCTATTGTGAGATGAGGAAGAAAACAAGAGCTAACTCACACTTATAAAGAGTGCTGGAACAGGCTCCCCAGGGAAGCCTTGGACAAAGCCAGATAGAGTTCAGAAGTGTTTGGACAATGCTCTCAGCCATATGGTGTGACTCTTGGGGACAGTGCTGTGTAAGGCCAGGAGATGGACTTCAATGATCCTTGTGGGTCCCTTCTAACTCAGGATATTCTCTGACTATGAAAAGTCATAGCAACTACTCTGGAAATGCTGCTCTTGGTGAGCTGAACTGCGTATAACAGATGCAATATTATAAGAATGATATAATGCCATGCCCCTCCCTTCACTGATCTTGCTCTTGCCCTTGCCCTTGAAGTTTTCCAGGCTATAGCCTCTTCAAGCCTGTGAATTGAAAGGTCCTTGATGTACTCTGCAGCAAATAGCAGGATTTCATGAAGCAGGTTTTAAAACAACAAATCAGTCTGCAATGGCTGCTCATTTCATAAAACTGTTAAACGTTTCAGGCTGTAAAATATTTTTATATTTCACAAGCCTTGCTTTTAGAGCTTTCAAGTTCCTGATTTGCAGGGAGAAGCTATTACTATCCTTAAGCACTTGTGTAATATTAAGCTGATAAAATTGCTTTAGGTTTAGTCATATATAAAGAGATAGGTCATTCTTCCCTATGTGCTGACTGGAAGAAATACAGACCCACCAATTGTGAAACAATATTTGTTAGCAGATTATCTATTATCCCACAATTAACTTATTCAATTTAGGATCTGAATCCAATCTTACATAGTAAATAAAAGGCAAAAATGCATTTTTATATTGGGATTTTCACAGTAATATTCTGTGGAGATTCTTTGCTGTAAGCTTCTCTATTTTGCAGGATTGTATTTACATTGCTATGTGCTGGCGCTGCACAAAACATTTAACTGTTTCAATCTCTGCAGCAGAAGCATGTTTTATATAGCATGGTGTCTTCCAGCTTGTTTTGCTGAGTGCATCTTCCCTGATAGAGGAAGAGAATGGAAACCATCATGACATCATCAAATTTTAGAGGCCTGGTACAGTTGCAGCTGAGTGTCAGCTGTCTCTCTGCAGGTTGTTTCCAACCAAGCCCCTGTCATTTTGCCACAAGTGGGCAGTAATTAACTGCTAATTGAAATCACAAGAATCAGCTTGCTCCATCCTTGCCGAGACTCGTAACCCTCAGCCTGCCCTTTTTTTGGCCCTACCTCACTATCTGCTCTAGGAAGGGATCTGGAAGTTAGTGCCAATTTGCTCCGACATTCCCACAGAAAGTGATTTAATGTCTGTGGGGGAGTTTGGGAATGTGTATGTTTCTGATTGAGCCTCAGCTCAGTGGCATCCAGGGCAACACCTTCCTCTCAGAGCCACTGCTATCACTGGTTCAAGACTTGTATCCTGCTCCCAACCATTTAAATAAGAAACTTAAGAAATTATTTTATGTAGCAAGGTATTTGCGATATTGAAGTTTCTGCAGTTCTTACTAAGATAAAGAACTCCAACAGAACAAATTTAAGTAAGCCAATTTTTCTTTAGTATGACTGACAAGGCTTTGGGGCCAATGTTGCATGGTGTTAGTACATATTTTTATTTCACTTGTTATCTTAAAAAATGGAATATCTAATTCTATTAATTTGGTTAATAGATAATATCTTTTTCAGTCCAGGTTCTTGGCTTTTTCACTGTGGGAATATTCCAAACCATGCTGTTTTGGAAAATTGAGTGTGGTTTTTTCTCATTTCAGTCTCTTTTTAAACTAGGTGACTTAAGACTATGTCACATGTCAGGTAATACTTTATAACAAAAAGCGATATGTAAACATGACATGCATCCCTTGGCACTTGCCAGCCAGGTGAATTAAACGCTAAGAGAAGTTTGTCTCGTTTCAAGTTAGTGTGTCTTGAAATGTGCTGACAGCAGGCATTGAAAGCTTCCAGAGTCCAGGCAGGAAGAGAGAAGAATTGGAGTATGTGAGAACTGAATCTGGAAGATGACTGAGCTATGAGTGGCTGCAAAACTGTTTCAAGGAAGCTAAAATATATGTAGTCCCATTATGAAAAAAATGACAACTTTCATGATGCTGGGAGACCTCAATTCAGAGCTGAGATTTATCCAGAAGGAAGGTCAAGGCCAGCAATAACTTCTTCCACCCTGTCCGAGTAGAGTCCACTTAGCCTCTGTTGGAACAACAACTTTTTCCTCATCTTATTATGGACATTTCCTCTGTCACTGCCCTGTTTATAATGGTGTCAGCTGCCAAAACAGCCACCTGAAGCAGTCTGTGCACAGCCTGCACACACAGAGACAGGACACTTGAGCTGGAACCTTTCTTCCCTCCTGAGGCTGCCTATGTCCTCCCTCTGCCCACACAGGCCTGGGCACATCTGGACTCCATGGTTTACTGCAGAGTGTTCCAGCAGCTGGCTGGTTTCCAGAGGTGCCAAAACTCTTCTCTGAATGGACAGGTCCAGTGTGGTCGAAAATTTCTCAGCACATCCAGAAATCAAGACAATGTTCTTCTATAGTCCCTCCCCACTGCAGTCTCATGTCTCATTTGCTCTTCTGACCACCTCAGCTCACTGAGCAGATGTCTTCAGTGATCTGTTCATGATGATGCAGCCAGAGTACTACAGTTTTACTTGGAAATAGGCAGCAACAGATGGTGCAAAGAAGGTAAGAGACTTATCTGCCATTAAAGGGAACAGGACCCAACACCAGCAAGTGTCCTCTCCCTCTCCCTCTCCTCTCCCTCTCCTCTCCTCTTTTCCCCCCTTTCCCCCTCCCCGATGTTTGTCCCTGGTGCTGTTCCCNTTTTTTTTTAATTTGAAAGAAAGACAGTTCAGGGAGTTATGAAGCCAAACAAGCAGTAAGTAAATAGACAAACCAGAAGATAAAACCAGGCTAGGATTAAGGAAACACTGGAAGGAAAAAAGTTCAGATGAAACAAGAGCAAAGTTTGCATAAAATGAAAAAAGAAAGTAAAATAAAACAAAGTTTTAAATGTCTACAGGCAGTCTGTGTGCAATTTCAGGTGGCTACTCAGGAAAATGAACAAATCAAGTAATTGAAAGCAGAAGTAAAATTGAAAAGGATCACAGAATTTCAAATTAAGCGAACAAATTGTATGGGGGAGGGGTAAAGACCATACAATAAAATAGCTTGAATTGGCAGACAGCTTATAACAGTGGTTCTGAGTGAATGACCCTTCATCTCCTGTGACAAATTGAAGATAATGCCAGCATTTCATAGTCATTTCGCTTTTTATTATCACCAAAAGTTTAGGCCAGTATTCTATTACCTTGAATGTCTCTTTGGTGTCAAGTTGAGCTAGACAAGAAATGAACTTGATGACAAATTTGCTGACTCTAAAGAAGAGGGTAAGAGAATAAGGTAAGGCATTTAGGATTATCATAAATTTTAGGGAATAAAAGAATAAAAATGAATCTAATAATGTATTTGGAACTGAACAGAAAATATTTCATTTTGTTTTGAATAATTTTTGATATTTCCAAATTTATTTTTTCAAAAACTGTATGCCAGTAGAGAGAGCAGCAACGCTATTTCAAATGATCACTATTTTACATTTCAAAATGTCAAAAGGTTATGACAATTTTGAAGCAAAACATTTTTACCATAGCTTTCCTCTTGTTTCAGAAAATCTTGCCTCTTTCAGTTGTTCTGGTCAGCAGTTGCTCCTGATTTGGATCATAACCTGGCTTCAAAATTTGTTGGTTATTTGTACATTCACTGGAAATATCTCAGACAACTTTGATGTCAAAAGTCCAAGCTGTACTTAGCCCCTGAAGCCTTAATTTTCCTGACAATGACTAGGATGGGACTAAGTCTGTCAATGCAAAAATCTGTGGCACAGCAATAATAAAATTAAATAGGAACAAATTAAAGTCAAGAGAATAGAATTAATTGAAATAAGCCACCAGCTACTATGGTGATCATAATAGTATCATATTCAGTTTTATAATCTTCTTACCTCCAAAATAAATCCACTGCATAAAGTTGTGTTTACTGCATACTGTGCAACATGAAAAAGCATTTTTGCTTCAGGATTCTGCATCTTAAGAGGCAAGGTGTGTTGTGGGACAACAGCTCTCAGGTGCTACCCTGCATTGCAGATTTAAAGCAAGATCCTGTCCCACCCTTCTTCCTCCACTTCCTTATGAAGATGCCTTCCTTGGAAGTGTTGCTCCCTACTCATTGCCAATGTACAAGGTTTTACTTTGCAAATGGACATCAGCTCCTGTGATTTGACAGATGACTGTCAAAGACATTCAGGAACATGAGGAGAAAGTGATATAGACTATAATGAGATCATGTAAAATTTAATACAGCATATCAAATGTAATGATTTTAAAATTCATATATTTAACTGGCAGCCAAATGCAGTTCTTTCTAGGGAGGTGATATGTACCCCTGGCTTTTGCTTTTCTTATGAAAACTGTCAGTCACATTCTGCATCAGCCTGGGTTTATGCTTAGCTTTATCAGCAGACCAGTCAGCACTGAATGGCATTAATGTCATCTTGGGGTAATGAAAGTCTAGATAACCATCTCAGAGACTGCTTGGGAAAAAAATACTGATGCAAGTAGCTGAAGGCTCTATTGGCCACATAACTCACACTTCTCATAGAGGAAGTTATGCTCTATAAATTGTTTTAGACTTTTTTACTGATGAAACAGCAAGAATTTTGTTGCTGATGGGTACAGGAAGCAGTAATAAATAGCCATGGGTGCATACACAGGAAAGAGAAATGGTTTACCTTTTATCAACAGAGAAAAGGAATCAAAATGTAGCCCTGGATGTTTTGCAAGTTACAGCGCAGTTTATGGAGAAAAATGTGTCTTCTGTATGACAATGATAACATGAATGATAATACAGAAGATCATTCACCCCTTCTGCGCTGGGTACCTGCTGCATGCTGCAGCTGTGGAAGCCATTTCCTGATGGCAGACCCCAATGGGGTGAAATAATTTCTAATGAAACAAATGTGATCAGCCTTCATTGGGATTGGACACTTTTTGGTCCTTGAGGCATTCAAGAATTGTGCTACTTCTAGTGGCAGATCTCCTGCTCACTGCAACACCACAGCACAGCTAAGTCACTTTATGAATGGGGCATCTTAGCAGTGTTCTGCTGTGCTAGCCAGAGTGCTTGGGCTCAAGGAGTGCCTCACAACAAAACTGTTTCAAACTTTTGGTTGAAAAGACAATAAGAAAACAGGAAAAAGTCCTGTCCTTACTTTTCTCTTTGAATAATTTTAAACAATTATAAAACCAAAAGTAGCATTTAAACAGGCTTCATGTCATTTTGAGAGAAATGGTATAATACTAGCTTTCTCCTTCCCTGATCACAGTCAAAATGATGTGACCAGCATGACCAATATACTCCTTGTCTGCTGAAAGGGGCAATTATGATGAATCATTGATAATTGTTAGTTGAGCAATGATCCCATACTTTCATGGAAAGCAACCCAGGAGGAGTTGCTGTTCTGTAGTTGAAGGAAGCCTGTATGTATAAAGCATCCATCAAGAAGGACTTATCAAGGATTCAACCATTGTCAGTCTTCCTTAATTTGATTACTGGGATATTTATATATTTATGTACATTATGATATATATATTTAAATATATTATAATTTCAAAGCTGTGGGTGATCTATGATACTTTCTACACTAAACTGTGGCTTAAGAAATAAGCCAGAGAGCTGGTGGGTGCAGGGAATTCTTGAGGGAATTTTTGTGAGAAAGGACTCTTATACTTAGGGACAAGACTTGCTGTGATAAGCTTGAGTTTGCTAAAAAATGTACGCACTGACACAGAGATAATACAAACGTTGTTGGAAAGGTGGATTACAAGAACCAGGGCCAGATCAATAATTCACAAGTTTCAAGCTGTTGGGAAAGGTGCCAGGTATGTCAACCAGTGTGTGCAAGTGAGTAAGAGAGGAAGAGGAGCATATAGAGTGGATGGTGAATGCTGGAGACAGTCTTCATGGGAAAAAAATTCTGTCCAATCTGAGACATGAAGTGGAATCGATTTCAGTGCACCCTTTTATGAATGAGTGTCAGTCAGAAGGTGGAACCCAGACAAGGGAGGACCAGGTTTGTGAGAGATTGAATGCCAAGCTTTTGGGAATTAATAACCTCATTGGAAAGTCTGCGGGGTGGTGAACAGAAAGTGCAGTGTTAAAGCCCTGGCTTGTGCCAACTCCAGCATGTTCTCTGGTGGATGAACTGTTGAGCAGAGAAGTAAGGAAAAGTATATATGGTTTTTCTTTGCTCCTTGAAATGGGGTGGTTAGTACTACCCTTGGTTGAGCCACTCAGGAGTGGCCATCACTGCCTTCTCTTTCCTTGCACTTTCCATGCAGATCCTTATCAGCATCTTCTCAGCTCCTGTGTCCAGGATGCATAGATCCAATGACTGTAGATTTCCCATGACACAGTAAGTGCAAGTGTCAAAATATACCCAGGGGAAACACTCTGTTTTCCCAAGTCCTTGGGGAGGCTGATCCCCAAGTGAGATATGGCAGAGGAACTTTTGGGCTGTAGGTGTCATTGGGATAGCTCTGTCATGAAACCCTGAGTGACATTTTTATCAACTGTCATATGGCTCTGATTTCCATGAGACTTCCCTTCTGATCCTTAGCATGTCTGGTATGCCTCGTATCATCCAGTTTGCTGTCCTCTGCTTCTGATTCTGTGGCCATTCAGAATATGTTAACTCAAAGTATGACCAAAAAGAGATGAGTTCTACCCACCATTCAACTTTTCAAGATTCTATCCTTATTTCTGTATTGTACAAGTCAGAGTCAGAAAGATTAGGAGGCCTGTACAGCTCTATCCAAATCTCCATTAACAGATGTACTGTTATAGCAGCAGCCTGGGTGACTTGCTGCTCATCATCTTAGACCTTTCTGTCCTAAGTGACCCAATGGAATGATTGATGACTTTGTTTTATTTGCTGAAAAATTATCAGACTCAAATTCAAACAGAGATGGGTGGATAACCTCTGACGTTGTCCAAACCAATTTTGACAGGACTCCAAAGTAAAGAAAGGCACCTTTGAATCTATCAGAAAGGGTATTCTTCGCATCTGCTGCACTATTTAGCATCAATTCCTGGTGTCAAAGCCAAAGTCTGAAGGAGCAGGTGGGAGCTACCCTAGGAAGAGTGTAAGTGGTGAGACTCCACACAGTAACTATTTTCAGAAGAGATTTAGTGCTGCACCATTTTACTGTTCTAGTTTTCCCACAAAATGGGGGCATATTTTAACTTATTCATTCAATTGTTTGCTTCATTATTAATTATAGAAAAAATAGAGTTTGGAAAATTTGTAATGTACTGTATAAGGCAGACACACACAAGAAAAAAAACCCTAATTTTTTTGCTATGATTGCATGGTTTGTCTAGGTTTAGGAATACAGCTCTGTAATAATTGAAGATGGATCTCTGGAGACATGATCCAGCTCTGAAGGGCTCTAAATCTCTGCAGAAATGGTCCCAGAGTATTTCCAGGAAAGAATCTCTGTGACCCATAATTTTCTCCTATCTACCAGTAGACATGTTGAGAAGGAGGGTATCAGCCCAAACTGACTTCTCTGGCCCAGGCTGAGAGTTTTCCAGGTATGTGAACAGTTAAGATTTTTCAGAAACTTCAAAGAAGGACTCCATAAGACCTGGTTGATTTTACAGTGCTGAATTCAGAATTGCCCTGTCTCCAAGCAAACACAGACTAAATGACTTAACATTAATGTACCATACCAAAGAATATGCCTTTCAGATAATGACACAGGCAGTGTCTCTCACATATTCTTTCAAATAATATTGCAATACATCTCAGAAAGATGTTTGAGACTCTCCTCTGCATATTTATTGGCGAGATAGTCTTTCTGTTTTATTTAACTGTTTCATACCGCTGGAGCATAGACTCTTTCCCTTTTTCTCCTCCCTACTCCCTCTAAAGCTGACTTTATAAGGAACCTGATTGTCTGGCTTCTCATTTTGCATTTCAGCATGATACATGCACAGCTTTTACTTTATATCCCTTATAGGATTTTGCATATATTTTTGAGGAGAATAAAAGGAGACATTTATAATTCAGGCTAAATAAAACGTTTAGTGAGGACAAAGAAACAGTTACTACTATCAGAAGCTTGTAACTCACAATTATAGTATCAAGAAGCAGACAACATTTACATCTGCCTCAGTCTAAGATGTATTTGGTGCTGGGTACTGTATATTGGGTGTGAGGGTGTCCTTGCATCATGGAAAATAAAGCTCTGAGTTGGTTCAAGGTCACTGTTGCTGAGAGCACCGGTATTCAAGAAGCTAAGTGGGTGATTAGGTTTGACCTCTAGAACTTTCACATTTCTAATACAAAGGCAGCTGTTTTAAGACTTCTGTTTAGTGTCTTCAGACTGTCATAGCTGCAGCAATGGCAGTCACATCTTGTTCTCTTTCCTCATGAAAGGAGATGACCACTACCAATTGTGACATGCTGTATTGTCCAATTAACTCTAAGCAAGTTATTGCAGGCACCAGAAATCATCTGATTGCAGCAGCATGAAGATCCACTTAGGTTAATTTCTCCTGCTTCCTAATAACTGCCTTGGCAAAGAAATTGAGTCCACATGGTGCTCTGCTTTTCAGCAGAGCAGGCTGGTTTGGAGTTAGTGTGGACATCCATCTTGGCAGAGTGCTCCAGAAAACCCTTGGACAAAGCACCTACCCGCAGCAGAGGCAGACAAGCACACACTGAGATGTACTAGGAGGAGAGCAACCAGCAGGGTGAGGAATCTGGGACTACTCCCGGGCCCCTTGCTCAAGGGAGACATAGGCAAACTGGAGTGGGTTTTGGTGTGATCTGGACAGCTTGCCCTGAGAGCAGAGGCCTGGTAATATGGGCTCAGCTACCCTGGAGACTAGAAGGCTTCAGTAGGGGTTCCACAGCAGCCTCCCATTCTCTACCAGCAGGGTATGATGGTGCCAGGATGTACACAGTGGTGCCTGGTGAGAGGACAGAGGATAATGTGGGTAAAGTTGAAACAGAAGTTCAAAGAGATAAGCTTTTGCATCCTGAGAGCAACTAAGGACAGGAACTGCCAGTGAATGTTGTGTGACCTCCATCCTTGGAGGATTCCACAGCAAAACCAGCCTACATCAACAAGAAAGATCTGATAATGAAGTTTTCACATGACATGCCACATACAATAATTTCCTCATTTTTCCACATGATCCACAAGATGCACTGACTTCCTCATATTTCCACAATGCAGTCCATCATCATCCAGCTGCTTGCCTGTTTGTTTTATACCTCTTATCATATTTCCCATACACAATCTTTCTCATTAGGACATATGCTGAAATCAAATTATTTAATTCTCTCGTGACTTATTTGTAGCCTGATATTTCTTTTTCTGTGACTAGGTTAGATAAGTATTTGAACTTTCTCTGTAACCCTTTGAATCATTGGTGATGATTAACAACTAACTAGGCTGTATATCTTACTCTTAAATGTTCTCTAAATTATCTTTAGGGGGGAAATGCTTGTTTTTAAATGTTAGAAATGAGATACCAGTACTTGCAAGTGTAATCCACATAAAATTCTGTAGATTAGATACATGTATCATGATGTTTCCTTCTCATATTTTGTCCCAGCACATGTGCTCTACTAAGGCAGCCAAACCCTTCAGCAGTTTGCTGTGGAGCAGCGCAGGTGCATCCCACTACACAAATGGGTGGCAGTGTAAAATCCCCACACAGATAAAGACCTTGATCGATCTGACAGAATCCCTTATTAACAGAGACTAACAGGAGTGTCTCATCCACTCCTGTGACCCACAGCATTTCTGTAGTTTTAAGGTTGCTGGTTTGACATAAATTAGAAGCACAGCAGTTTTGCATTACCTGTTGTTCCCTTCATACAGCTTCTGCCTCTTCCCAAGACCTCAAGACATGAAAATTCTTCAAAAAGTACAAGATCCTTTTCATTTTGCATCAGTTGTGGATATCAGGAATTTCTGTATATGCAGATTCAGACGTTATCTTTATTTTTTCTTCTCTGAACAGCAAGATACTATCAGAGAAGCCCTACCTGGTGTAGGAAGACTATTTCCAACTTGGCTTTCACAGATGCATGGTTTTCCACCAGACTACAACAGGAGATCACAGTGTCAGAACTAATGTTCACTGCAAGGTGCTCTGAAAGTACTGGTCTTCTGCTTACAAGTAGTTCTGAGAATAACCCTTGCCTATGAACTAGGCTTCTTAATTTTTAAATATTTGACTCATTGTCTCTTTTCTATTTTTAATATATTTATTTTTACCATGTGATACAGAAACAACCCTTGTGTCCTTGTCTGTGCGCAACTGAGGGTCTTCTAGATTCTTCCTGGCTGTATTTCATAACAACACACTCAAGAATGGACCCTGACCACTGTGAACTTAGCAGTGTTTGAGTATATTTAACACTAGGGACATCAACTTTCAATGATTTGGTATAAGCATTTTTCAGGAATAAAGGCAGTAAGAATGCATATAATTGGATTTAAAAGTGGCTTTGACTTTACAGCCATATAATAGGCTTGCTAAAATCTACTGTTGATAAGCCGATATCCCTTTTGTTTGGAGCTAAAGACATCCTGTTTTCCTCAACCATTAAGTGAATGAAGGGCTAAAATCACTGAAAGTTCAGTGGCTACATAAGTCATGTTTATTTTCCCTGGAAGGGAGTCTCTGATATTCACTCAGTAGAAATGGAGAAAGAAAAAAAAAGGAAAAAAAGAGCAGAATATCATTTTCATGTCACAGTAGCATAATGAATGAGACAAGCCATCCACTTCACAAGGATTGGGCACTCCTGATGTAGGCAATCCATAAATCTCTTTCATTGTGTTTGTCAGCAGTCATTTTTAAGAGCTTCTTTCTCAATTCACAGGTTGTGGTTATTAGTAACCTCATAGCTGTGCTGCAGATGCCATTGAGGCTTATTCCTCAGAGCCGTGTCATCAATCATGGTTTTCACATACTGGAGCAGAATAATCCATAGCATTTTTTCTCCCTAGTAAGTATGACTTCAGTAACTAAATGGAAAATGTAAGATATAATCATCATGCACATGCACAAACCACATTGTCTTGGCTGCTCTACAGTGACACAAGGCAGTGACATTTTTGGTAATACTGTACATTTGTCTGAGGATTACCCTGTTTATATGGAAGAGAAAGGCAACCACAGCTCTGAGTTACATACAGAAATTGCTGCTGATGCAGCTGACTTTGGAATTGCCATAAGCTTGTTCCAAATATCACTTTTCATGAGGCAGACTGCAGTGTCACTTCTCAAAATGTCACCACATTGTTAAAACATCTCACAAAGTCAGAGCTCTCCAAATGTATATGAAGAAACCCATGCTGAAGATTTGTGATGGTCAAAGTTTTGTTTCAGGGCAAGGAGATTTCCAGGACCTTATGAATTCATGATGCTTCCTGGAGGATGAAAATTGCTGTTGAAAAAATTGTCTGTTTGATTAAAGAACGAGAGGTATTTCCTACATTTCAGCAAGAAAATGTCTGTAATCTTACTACAAGAAAGGTCTTATCTAGTATGCAGTTCTCAGCTGTAAGGTTGAAGATGATGAGTCTAAAGTTTTCTCTAAAATATGGTGTAAGTGTGGTAAAATATGCTTTCTTCTATAATTTGTTCTAAGTGTGTGCATAGATATTTTCTAATTATGATATTTCCAATCCAGGAGGCTTTGTAAATGCATTGCAAACATGGTAAACAATCAGCTTCTTTCCTGGAATGAGTTGCATCATAGTAATGAATCTCATAAATTTAATCAGTAGGCAGATATATCAGAGTGGTGATTTATACCTCAGCTGTTCATCAATGGCATCATACATTTACTGCTTGTTTGCAGAATAGATGGAGTATTTTGGATCTGTGCAATTGCAAACTGAGCTCTTCACTCTACCCTCCCTGCCAAATACTCTTTTCCAGCCTGAGTATATTTCATCTGTGTTTCAAATATGAATTTAGCAGAAAAATACAGCTCTGATGAGCTATTCCTGAAATTGCTGCTGCAGCTCTCCTCATCATCTTAAACCACCCCCACAGACTCTGTCAAAACCCAAAAGCAGAATCTGCTCTGATGTGAAAACTTGGGGCATCAACTTCTGATGTTGCCTCGTTTCACCAACTTAGTTTAATTTTTGGTTCTCTAAAGCTTAAATCTGGAGTAAGTCAGCTGACATCATAGGTGGGAAAACAGCCTTGGAGGAGACGGTATGGATATTTGTCTTTGGTTCTTCCAACAATGGTGGAAGAAATGGACATCTTTGATAGAGTCTTGTACAGACTCAGCCATGTAGATGGGGGACAAGTCTGCCTGCTGTTGATCACCATTTCTGAGGAAGCAAGTACTCTCAGATCACCTTCTCTCATCTCCTTTGGCAGTTTCTCCAGCTTGGAAAATATTTCCTGCTGCTGCTAAGCCATTTGAAAGAACGGATCTAACACTGGTGGAAAGCTATTCAAAATATACTGTTGGAGTGCAGTCACACACACGTACAGCGTGCCATGCTCTGTTCCTGTCTCACTGGACCATAATGGTGGCAGCTTCCTCAGGCTGCTTGTAGGAGAGTATTGACTTAGAACAAGCTCTAGGCATTCAGGCTCTTCTTTGATAATTTTCTGGCTGCTCACAGCTATCATTTCTTATGCAGCCAAAACAGTCAAGGTTTTTTCTCTGTCTGACCCTTTTCTTTGGCAGGTCTGATTTCCTCCTATTATTCTGTGCACCCGGAAAGCATGCACCACATTTCATCCTTGCTTTCCTGTACAGAGGTGCCATCCATTACTCTATCTGTTCTTTCATAATCCTGATGAAACTTGCCTATTTTGAACACAGTAAATGTGTTGAAAATATCAGATCCCAAATGGGACCATGAATGAGGGGCAAAAAGTTCAGACCGAAATGTTGGCTGTTGGACAAAAATATGAATGCCTGGATAAAAATGGTTATGTTTTCTGCAATGCTAATGACTTGGAACTTTAGGAGCTCTCATTCAAATACAAACCAGGAGCTTTTAATTTTTAATTAATAATTAATATTTTAATGTCCTTGGAATTTGACAAGTGAGCATAAATATATGACATTACCTGATGTTCAAGTGTAGAAAAAATTCACAAGTTTCTTAACCCTACTACCAAAGAGAAGAAGTGGACATCTTTAATTTCATTGCCTTGTTTAGCCATCTAAGGCCCATTAAGCTATTTACTCTATTACTGATTTATTTTTTTGCCACAAGGAAATTCTTATTCATTGTCTCAGAATCATCTCTTAAAATGCTCACAGTTTTTATTCTAGTGATCTAGTCCTTCTTCACTTGTGGAAGCATTATAAAGGTCTATAAGTGGTGCAACAGCACAATGGGAAACAACGTCAGTTTCAAGTTCAATATGAATAGCATATGCTAAAATAAACTAATGTCCCTAGAGATAGCTGAATTTATTCTCTCTGCTCAGCATATCAGGCCTATCACATAATTCACATATACTTTGTACAGCATTACACTGATGACATTAGAAAAATGTGAACTGTCAAATATAATTTATTGAAGCACCTGTCAAAACAAAAGAGCTTGATGGAATAATTTAAAGATTCTTAGATTAGTTGCTAAAATTACAATTTTCAGACTTTCAATATTTTTTCCCCTTTCCACAGAGTAAAATTTTCTTATGCATTTAATTCCTTTAGTTTTATTGATAAATGAAATAGTCCAGTGCATAGTGACAGAAGTAAAGCTGGCTGTATGCTTCCCAGCTGCTCTGCACCAGACCAGCCTAATGGAAGCTTGTCACTGCCAAGCAGTGCTTCTACTCCATGAAAACTTCACTTGGTGTACTTATGCAGCAGGCACGGAGAGAATATCTTGGGTAGCTCAACTATTGCTAGTATCTTTTGTGTTTTTCTTAGATGATTAAAGTAGAATTTTTGCTGTTCCTTCATAGGCTGAAAGGCAACTTCTTTTCTCCAAAATTTCTGTGGAATATGATGCCATAGAAGGGAAATAGTTTCAGTTGACTAGAGAGATAGGAAATTGGCAGAAAAAGTAATTGAGGACCTCTTAAAGTTTAAGGAAAAAAGATTCTTGGTGCAGGAAAAGTTTTTATTTTTGTTGTCTGGTTTTGCTTGGTTTGTTTTTTTTTTAGCAACAAGCAGCAATAGTTCAGATACAGAAGGTTTCTGTGTTTTGGAGAAGGGAAAGCTCAAGCATTGCAGGAGGTTGAGACTAATGTATCTTTTATGGTAATTTAGATTATGTAGCTCTAGAGCACAGACCTTCCAAAAAAATCTGGGGAATTGTCACCTGCCAACTTCCTCTTCCATTTATCTTAGCACCTTGCTGTGCAATGCTTCTGAAGGTGTATTGGGTACAAATCTTTTCATGAGGCACAAGTTTTAAAGAGTAGTCACTGACCATAGATATCCTTAGATGTTGAATGGGAACCCTGGGTTTAATTTTCACAGATGCTGATATTTTTAGGAGTGGATCCACTAAACTATAAAAGGGCTGAAGACAAGTACACAAATGTTTAGATTTAGGACTTTGTAAGTATTTCTATTAAGTAATTAGGAGCAACATAGTATATAAAAATGTGTAAATCTGGATGCCATATCATAAAGTTGAATATTAACTTCTCTGGTGTACATAATGATGACTTACATGAGAAACATGTTCTTCAACAGAAAAGCAAAGTCCTCAGAGGCCTGTAAAACATTATAACCTCTGATCTGATTGTTCAATACCTTTTCCCTTCTGTTTAAATATCTTTCTTTCATATAAATTACAAATCAATACTCTAATCATAAGAGATTCATCAGTCCTATCTTCTGCTTGACATATACTAAAATGATCATGATTATCACTAGTAAAAAATACTTGTTAATTAAATTACCTCTTCAGGTCATTTCTTCACAGCTTTTGACCTGAGATTAATGGCTACAGCTCAGTAGACCATTGTTAGAGATTGGTTTCTCCATTCTGAGGAATGATAAAGATTTAATTAATTATACCTTGATTAATGAATTGGAGTAGAACATGATGTTGGTGAGGTGTTCATTTCCTCTTACAAAACAAAAGTTTTGAGTTTTGTTCCAAACAGTATTTCTTTTTCCACAAAACTTTAGAACAACAAAGTACTTGGAATACTTACTGTATCTATGAAAATGCCTATTGTTTAATATTAGAGCTGAAATTTCAAACTAATCACAGTGCTTTGACAAACAGAGTTCTGACTGACTGACACAATGTCCCTTAACAATGAAAGGTTTTGTGAGAAAAGATACTTATGTGCTGATTCAGGATGCTCCGGGTACTCTATTTGTCTGGTGTAGACAGACCAGCGAAGTTGAATTATTTTATCCCAATACCTATTGTGGTTTCTTTTCTTCTAGACTGTGCAAAGTGGGCAAACAACTGTGTCAACTTAATGCAGTCATGCCAAATGCAGTCAGTGTCTCTGTGAAGCCTTCAAGAACACCCAACAATTGCTCAGCCTGAACAAAGAAACTCAGACAACACAATCTCTTCTATATAGAGTACTCCTGTTTCTCAGGACAAACTTGCCTGGACTTTGGGAGGTAAATGTCATGTTTTCAGTGCTCTGAAGATTTAAAGAGCAGAAGACTGTGCATACATCCAAACAAGACTGATTTGTTTTGAAAAACTAGAGAGCTTTTTTATGGTCCAAGCTGCCTGTTGTTTTGTCCCCAGTTATGATGTCACATTGATTACTGGGTCTGAACTAGACCAGAAGCCTTTACCAGGAAGACAGCAGCTACCCCATTTTCTTCTACTTTTTTTTTTTCCTGCCTAAATAAGGGCTGTTTGAATATTTTGTTATTTCATACTTCCCACAATCACATACAGACATGGAATAATTACCTTTCAAAATACAGAAGAGAAATTTACACTTTTATTAAACTTTAGTTTTTGTCATAGATACTTGGATTCCAGTGATGCTTCACACTGGCAAAAACTGACAGATAATACAAAGGGGTTTTTATTGTGTGTAAATTTTTTTAACTTGTTTTCTATTGTTTAATTTTTCCTGCATTTTATTATATTCATACCTATCTGTCCATCTTTATTGGATTCTGCTGCTAGACAAACAGTTCTTCTAACGAGGAAGTAAAACTATCAATTTATTTAATCAGAAGTGCTCATTTTTGTAATCCCACTGTAATTGTTGATTTTGAGGGAAAAATATTCCGAAGAGCCCAAGCTTCTATTTCATGTTGTCAGAGTGTGTTGAAGGGGGAAAAGGAGAAAGGCTCTGCCTGGGCAATGATATGGGGACAAGGGGGTGCAGTCCTGCTCTCTTTTGGGGAGTATCAGGATGCAGAGGGTGGGCTTGTGAGGAGACCTGGGAGCTGGTAAAGAGAGTGGCCTCTGAGGGGGAGAAGAAAAACATGACAAACATATTCCTGCCTGAATTGGTATTTTTGGTTTGCTTTTTTTTT
>VZTB01016970.1:453210-511842 GCA_013397245.1 Thryothorus ludovicianus | reverse complement strand
AATTACTTTTTAGTGTATCATGAACTTTTACATGAGTATCTTTTATTTTCTTCAAACAGATTATCTAATACCCGATTTCTTTCCGTAAGGGCAAACTCCTTGTGATGCCATGAAAAACAACACAATCCCAAAGTACCAAACAGCTCTCAAGAGCTGCATGAAGAGCAGACATTTGATACTGTTAGAAGGGAGAAGTGTAAGACATAGGTCCCACAACTGAGCCAGATGTGGTGTGTAGATGTCTTTGTAGATGGGTACCCATGGGCATCTGGAAGAGAGAGAGATAAAGAGAGAGAAATATGTGGAGATATACCTCTAGGTACAGAAAATGCTCAATAATAATAATAATAATAGTAATAATAATAATGATGTTGTTTTCTAGAAAAGGTTTTGCCTATCCTCCGTATTACCTCTGCATAAAAGGATTTGATGACACTTATTTTACTGTGGATACACTTGAGGGTAAAAAAATGTCTTCAAACAAAAGGACTACAGTTTGCAATTATAAAGCCTGCAATTGATAATAATAAGCCTAGAAAAGTAATTCTATGTGCTTACATCTTTGGTATTAATTGTATGCCAAACATTGCAAAAAAATTCTGAATCTATTTTTTATTGTTTATCAGTGAATTTTCTTTGTCACATGGTTCATCCTTTCTTTTATTTCTTCATCCCTACACTTATAAAAACATTTCTAGTTATTGGTTTTGAAGACAGTTATAGACTCTGCATTCTGAAAATAAGGAATATGTATATTTCTCCATCTTGATGTAATACAGTGGGCAAATTATAATTAAACAGCCAAGTTTCAAAGCACAGATTTCCATCTAGATCTCTCTAATCTCCTTTTTGTCAACTCTATCACCTCACAAAATAAGGAAGAACAAGTGACCAGGAAATAGGGAGTGATGTAACAGACAAAGCAAATTTGTACTTGTGTGTTGGAAGTCCGGTGTAGTGCCTTGTGCTGCCTTGCCAAATCAAATCAAAATTCTTTGATACTGTGCATTCTGGATGAGTGATTTGTTTTTGGCAAATTTGGCACTCATATTTGTGCTTTAAACTAGATGTGGCATATAATGTTCATGTTTTGATCACTGCTCCAGTAAACACAAAGGGATTTTCTAGTATTTTACGAGTAAGACAGTTGCAAGATCGTACTTGACTTGCAAAACAACAAAATAAATCATACAAGAAAGTCAGCATTCAATAAATTATGTACTTCACATCAAGCTGTGTCGACATATTAAATGAAGTATATCTTGAAGATAAGGTGTTAAAAGGGAAAATTATAGATGTACAGTGAGTTTCTTTAGAACTATCACTTATCCCCATTCCATCACTGTAGTTGTCATTTTCTCTTTTGAGTTTTCGTTTTCTTTCTACATTTTTTGGCCTAAACTGTCTGAATTATGACAGAAACTGCCATATATGAATAATTCTTGATAAATGCAAAAGGAGATGAAATCTCTACAAACTCAATGAATATTTAAGGTCACATATATAATATTAGCTCTGACAGATTGTTAAACCTGAGGGCTCTTTTTGAACTGAAGGAAGTTTCATTGAAAACCTGGGGTTTTCTTTAAGTATGTATTGCATGTCATATGTTCATATTACAAAACTCCTGTTTCTGACAAGTACACGTTCCCTTTTCCTCCCTGTGGCTCCAGTCTGGTACACAGCACTTCTGCTCTTTTTACCCTCTCACTCTACATGCTGATATCATAAGCTATAAACTTTTTACTTTCACTACTGGGCTATCACTTCAAAAGGGCTGTTTTGAGTTTGTAAGAAAGTTTACAGCTGAAATATGTGAGAAGAAATTCCAATAAGGAGGAAATCTCACAAAACTCAGGGCTTGCATTTGCGTGATCAGCATGTAAAACTTCACTTACCCAACTCACAAAGGCCAACCATTTGCTCCATTAGCAAATGCCAATTCTCCCAATTGTTGGTATTTCCTGCTTTCTTTCAGGGTGGAATCAGGAAATGTGAATATTATGAAAATATTTATAAAAACTACAAAAGGCTAATAATTATCTTCAAAGCAACTAAAGTCAGGAAATTCAGCCTTAAGCTTCCAAAGCTGACCTAAGATTTGATGCTTATTTTCACCCTCTATCAGCCTCCTTACAACACAGGATCTGAATCACATATCAAAGCATCACAGAGGTCTGAGTCATTTTAGTAAATGCCAGGATGAGTGCTGGACACAGATTTTTTTCACAACAAATTGCATGTTTTCTCCGTAAAGGTATAAAGTAGGAAGAGGGACGAGATGTGGTTAATATTTGCTGTATGACTGATAGTTTCAGTAGATTATGCTGTGCTTTTTGGCCAGTAAATGGCCAAAATTTTACAGCTGTAAGCTGTGTTAATAACTCGTTTCCTTTTTGACTTTTCTTCCCTGATATTGAAGAAAACGGCAGGATTCTGAAGTGATGATGATGCCTTAGATTAGGAACTGTGTGAGGAAGCCTGGATTGTACATGGGGACAGAAAACTGATAATTTAAGGGCTTGAGATTATTAATTGTAACTGTTAAAATTAAAAAGAACCCCAGAAAAACAAACTTTGGTTTATCAATGATCCTGAAAGTCCATGCAATTCTCTATTGTTCTTTTGAATATACACTTACAACATTATCTTCACCTGAATTTTAATTTATTAGTATGCAAAAACTTGAAAATATTGCATATTTACCTGCTAATTCTTGATGAAAGGTTAGAGACATCATATGGTAAAGTACAAGGAAACTTAAATCAAATTTTTATCAGTTAAGCTTAGATTGTGTGGCTTATTTGACAAATTTTGCTTGCTTCACTAGCTTCCATTGCAACCTGTATTCTCTTGGGAGCACCTTGGTGTTCTGCAGGCCACGGCTCACTGCCCCAAGAGGCCTGAGAAGCTTTCAATTGAATTAAACAAAGAGTGTATCAGAGCCAAGAAATACACCATATCTTTTATTAAATTTGTGAACTTTGCAGTGACTTGATGAAGTTCTCGAAGATGGAGATATTTTTTGAGAAATGACTTAAAATTAACAACTGAATCTTCATGAGATTAAGTAATGTGACAGCAAAGGAAAAGGAGCTTAAGGGACATTTTAGGGACAAGGAGCTTAAGGGACATTGTCACATATTCATTCCTGTACGTATTTTATAAAATCCAAACTCTATCCTTAAAAGATTCCTGCAAGTGATATCTGTTTTTAGTGGTTTTTAATGACTTAGGTGCAGCTTTGAAATAACTTAAGTAAATCATTGATTCTTTTTGCCCATACAGCATCCTCCTATCTAAGGTCATGAAACTTGCTATTCTGTAAGATTTGTCTTTGTTCTGTCTGAGAAGAGCCTAAACACTCATAATTATTAGAAATACATGACATATCTAATGTTATAAGAAAGACAAGTTTTGCTGCATAACCATTTGAAGTTCATTTATGGTTATGATGGGAGTTTTAAAGGAGCAGTTTCTGAAATATGGAGCCTGAAGGAAGGATATTTGTAATCCTTCCTGTGACTCTAGTGAATGTATATTGAAAATCACAATATATGAAGAAAAAGCATATTTAGTACTGCATGAATTCAAACACATAGGAGAAATAATTCCCTTTAATCCTTTGACATTGTAGAGGTCAGAACAAGTTTTTTAATTTCTATGGAAAGTCTTAAAATTTTAGTGATTTATGTTAGTCAAAATTCTGAAATATTTTGGTCAGAAAATAATTGTTAGTGGTTCTAGTTACTGTATTATTCAGGTTCTCTTGTGCCTAGTCAGACTACATCTTCCCTCATGCATTGTAATTTCTTAGTGAAGCCAAAATATCAGGTTTCCTTCTCCTCACGTAAAGTTTGTTATATTCTAAACTCTTCTTTAGTACTACTCTGTTCACAGAACGTATTGGCAACTGCCTAAGATAATGTAACTTTTATATTGTGATAAAAAAATGCTCCACACATATGGTTGGGGTACATTTTCTATTTTCTGTTGCTTGGCTAAAGTATCTTCTTTGGAAGACAGGCAATTTACTTCTAGCCTGATTAATAATTATTTATTTCTGTCCTTTGGTCCAATTTCAGTCCTTATCATTCTGCTTAACATAAATTTACCTTTCCAATACCCAATGTATAAGTATCTCATTTATTCCATTTTTTTCTTTTATTCTTATCCTTATTTTTATAGTTCAACATAGAACAGCCTTTCAATTTACACATCCAATAAAAATTTTATAACAATAAGTTGTATCTAAAACTCTCTGTAATTACTTGAAAACACAACATAAGTATCTGAGAGACAGCTGGTTGACGAGACAAAATTCATTGCTTTGGCACAGAACAGATTACCAGGGACATGATTCTGCTGGTTTTTAGCTTTGTTAGTCTAGTCCCTGTGAATTGTTTGCAAGGTAACTGAAGAAATACAACTCAGCTTTTCCTTCTGCTCAAATAATTTTCCTATTAGAACTTCATTTCCATGTTTGAGACTGAATGGGACCAGGAATCAACCAAGTGCTTTCTCTACAGGTTCTTAAGGAGACTTCTTCCTCATACTTTTTTAATTTATTTTTGGTGTTGTCCTGGGTTGATGCTAAATTGTATCCCCATTCATCTGTTTCGCTCAGAAATAAGTGTTGTACCTTTAAAAATTGGATCTGAGAGTGAAGAAGACACACTGGAATTCCTGAGGCAGTTGTTTTCAAAACATAAAGATGAGGGTCTGCAGTTTTTTTCGGACACACACAGCCTGTGCTTTTAGCAGGGTGTGGACAGCACAAGAGAGCTCTCCTTTGCTTTTTGTTAGTTTTTTTGCTAGCCGAGGCAGAGAAGTTCTCCGAACTGCGTTTTTGTCCTTTTCTTGAACTTTTTTTTTCCTGCTCTGGACTAAACACCCAAAAGGGCACCAGGAGCTCAGCCCTTGGCCACCGGGCCTGGCCTGGGCCTGGCCTTTCCACCAGAGGAACCGACAGCAGCTAAACCGAGCTACAGCTACGAGAGAGACTTTGTGGCATCTCTGCGGAGCGGCGAGAGGTTTTTGTTGTTCAGGGTTGTTCCTTCGTTTGTTGGGCTGGGGAGTGCTTTATCTGTTAAATAAACAACTTTTTCCACTTTCTACCAAGGAAATTTTTTTCCTATCCCGATTCAGCTAAGGGGAGGGGTGGTTCATTTAGAGGTTTGTTTGTTTTCCTTTCTTCCCCCCTCCCAAATTTGCCCTAAACCAGGACAGGTGTATAAAATAAAAATTGTAAATAGAAAATTGTGAGGTAATTCCACTTTAGACAGCCTTGGGCACCTGCTGCCTGGAAGTCTCTCATCCTATCCCAGGAAAGATTCCTAGATTACAAATCTTTCCTTGAGGCTGGACATAGAGCTAAACTGCACTGACAGTTTAGAGACATCTCTATGATCCTTGAAAAATCTGTCAACAAAGTGTGGCATTTCTCACGTGCTAGGCCCTACCACCGTGGTGAGGGGACCTGTTGCTCTGTCTGACTTGACAGACTCATGCAGGCTGAGAGCTCAACTACTGCACATTTCCAGGACTCATTTCTTAATACAATTCTATCTTGCCAGTTCATATACAAGCACCAAAACAGCAAAGGAAATGCAGTGTTATGTCTTCACTGGCATGTTAGGAGACAGCTACTTTGCTAGATTACCAAGAGTTTCTTCAGCTGGCTCAACAGTGTGAAGCAGACTAAAGAATGCTCTGGAATTTTTGTAGTGCATACTGTTTTGCCATCTTTTACTGCAATTTCAAGTCGTTAACTGGGATACAGTCAAATATTTCTACCTCTCACCAGATTCCTGAGAAGTGCATAGAGAGATGATAACCATGGTGTTTCTTGAAGACACTATCTATTCATTTTCTTAGCTTTTGTTGGGGAAATTGGGAGAGACTTTGCTAGAGTATGCATTTTAGAGTAGATAAGGAAAATTGTTCAAACTTTTTCATGTTTGTCTATAATCTCCTTTTCCCTGTTGTCAGTGGAATTGGTGGTGTGGCTTTCTGTCCCCTCTCTCCCTGCTGTAGAGATTGCTTTCACCTACAAGCTGAGCAGAGGGCACAGTGAGTTCTGTCCTGTCCTCCCTGTCCCCCCACCCTTGCACCCATATCTCATGGATTTAAAACAACATAAATGCTGTAAATAGTCTTACTGCACTTGAGAACCTGCTACGTCTGACTTCTACCTTACACAGACAATATGCTGAGTTTTCACAATTATTCTCTTCTGAGCAATTGCTGTGTAAGTTTTCAGGTCATGTGAAGAGTGGCAGACACTGCTTAAGGTAGAACTGCTATGATGATAATGAGCAAGGGTGCAAAGAAGTCAATGGAGTCAGACAGGCAGAGCTCAGAGACTCAACTCATTAGTGCTCTTCTACTCTCCAAATCACCCTTTCAACTCCATCCCTAGGGGTTGTGATATGTGTGAGACATTAAAGAAAATGCCTCAGGACTTCTAATATCCTTGACAGCAGGAGGAGGTAGATCTTTTCACTCCTTTCTCTTGGTTCTGCTCATTCTATTTCTGAGAACCTATTTGTGGAAGTGCTGAACCCCAGATTATGAGCTTTGGAATATCAAATACAAATTCTCCTGTGTTATTTAAGCCCTCTTGAATAGGGAACTGCTGATGTATATGACAACGGAAAGCAAAATAAAATGTGCTTCCCAAGTACACTGCTCACTCAATGAAGAATTGTAAAAGTAAAAATATTAAATAACTTTATATTCAAATGTTCAAGGGTCAATAAGGAGAACTATTGACTGAAAAAACAAGAAATCTCAAATGAGTAACAATGACCATCATGGTCCAATCTTTCTCCAAGTATGATTATACTGAAATTAACTGATTTATTAGACACAAATTTGATTGCATGGCACAAAGAAATGCATATAATGATCTGTCAGCACTTCATTTAGGGCTAACAAAAATAGTAAATACTTGGCAACAGCAACATTGCATTAGCTCATTATTTACCTCAGTACTTTGCAAAGATTGTTTAAGGCTGGAGAATGAGGTGGCAGAGCCCTATAAATGTTAAAAGGAAATTATTGCAGTCTAAAATATAATTGATCTTTTTCATTTAGACTTGAATGCAGAAGGACACCCAGGAGTAAGAGGAGGACAATAATGGTGTGGTTCAGGTCAATCGTGATCATGCTGCTGTGGAAATGGTACAGACAGTTCATCTTGTGGGATCAATGCACTGGTCACCTGCCTGAAAAGCCAGGAAAGGCATGGTTGAGTATGGAAGATGATCCAGGTACTGAAAGAGAAGGGGACCCTGGCTCCTTCTACCACTGACTCAGTCAGATTTTCTTATAATTGGACTAAACTGCCAATTGCTGTGCTTGTCAATGCTTGTTCTTTGGAAATGTAGATAAGGTGTCTTTAAAAAAAGTTTACTTCCTTTCTTTTTGTTGCTTGATCATTTTGATTTTAGCAAAAATAAGAATTTGTTAAGAGTAACACTGTAAGCTCTTCTAGTCCAAACGGATGTGTTTGAATTTTGTCAGAAGTATTGAAATCTGAACAGTTTTTAAATCTGCCCTCTTCTTGGTCCTCTTCCCTTTATTTTCAAAAAGTATGAATCTTTGTATGGGGAATACTGTCAATACACATTTGATTAATTACAGAAGATGAGAATCCATGGAAATACTGATTGCGGTAGGTACGGACATTTAACACTGTGCATTTTCATGCAGAGGTAGCTGAACTAATTCCTCTCAGACCATTTGTGTGCCAGAAACTCCTGGTCTTCTGATATTCTGTTCCAGCTGAGTTATCCAAACTCAGGAATTGCACTAATGTACCTACTTTTTGTTGTTGATGTGGCTTGAAGAAATGTGAACATATAATTTCATATAATACACATTCAAGGTTCACCTCATCAGGGTCTGAGAACACAAAACCTCTCAAACATTATGCTACTATCAATCCTGTTTAGCCATCTAGAGTATTTGATTTGGTCTGACATGAGTCTGAAATGAGTCCTGTATGAATATTTATAATAGGACTATCATTCTGAAGGAGTAAAAAAAGAAAAAAAAAACATGCTTTTCTTGCATGACAAGTAAGTATAACCTATTGTCAGATAGATTAAAAAAAAAAAAAAGAAAGAAAACTAACAGATATTTCTTTACATATAAAATTCCATAATGCATGTGCTATAGTGCTACATTATTGATTTATGCTGGAATCAAAGCATCCAGTATCACATATTAGATTAGAAACTGTCATACAGAGAGTTGAGGTTAATACATTGAGCAGTACTATGACCCTTAGTATTTAAGATCTTGTGACTATTTTAAAAGGGCTGTTACATTTGTCATTGATCAAATTTGACAGCTACATCAAAATAAGTGTATTGGCAAATAGATAGAAGGAAGTTAAACTGTAAGAAGACTTAGAGGTCAGAATAGTACAATGCAGGAACTTGACATACATTTTGTGTAAAATACCAAGGAGGAAAGAAACACCATCAAAAATTTGAAGACGGGTTTCCTGAAACCACCAGGGAACATCTGGAGATGATAAAAATAACCAAAACATGAGACAAATGTTCTGGATTTCATGTAGAACCTAAAAAGAAATAGAGTAGCTTTCGTAACTCTGGTGACTCAGTATGTAGAATAAAGCACAATCTTTTGATTTCATTATATAGAAAATGTTAAAGAAATAATGAACAGATAAAAATAATAAAAAAAAATCCTCTAAGAGATATTAAGTCAGGATTCTGATGTAAGAGATTAGAAAAAACTTAATTAATGTGAGTGTTTACTTCCCAGTGGCTTTAGGACAGAGGTATGGGTGACCTGCACATCTTAATTCATTAAAACACTACAGTGGAAATCATTCTGAACATGGGCTCAAGCAGAGCTCTTTCCTTCAGACGTTGACTTATTCTCCAAAATACTGTGGAATTACAGAATTGCAGCGATTACAGGAAAAATTACAGGAGAATTTTCACATTTGAAAGACTTTGTTAAATTGCAACCTATTAAGAGAGAAAAAAAATTACATAAAGGAAATCCTTGTGCAGGGGGAGGTATATGGAATAACTGATATTTGGGAAATGCTAATTACCCTGTTTACTTTATTTTGCCTTGTCATAAAGAATGATTAAAAATGGAAGACCTTTATAGTACACCTTAAAATATATTTCAGTTCCTCTTGGACTTGCTGGGATCTAAATTCCTACGTGAGAAAAGGACAAATGGGGAAACTATTCTTCTACTAATCCTTCCATCTGCATTTGTTTCTTTGAAAATTCTGGACATATAGAAAATTTAGTTTTTAAAATAAGTCTGCCTTTCTCTGTCTTTTTCACTTTCATTTTCTTTCACCTTTTGTTTGTTTTTTGGTTGGTTGGTAGGTTGGTTGGTTGGTGTTTTTTTCAATGCAGTGGATATTACCCGGGATGACTGAGGAGCTGGGAAAGTTAGGCTTTAACAATGCTACCAACTGTAACCTCCTATTCTCACACTGGGCAACAAAAATGTCTCAAATTCTGCCCCTGTCTATGCAAAATCCTGGATGTTATCTAGAAGAAAGGAAAATGCAGCTTGTGGAGTCAAAAATAATATAGTATTTTCCATCTATAAGATAATTAGCAGCAAAGAGTATTTAACATGGGGACAAATACAAACAAATATTTTCTTAGTGTGACAACTTATGAAAATATTCGTGTGTGCAGATGAAGTTAAGAAGAAATGATTAGTAACCTCACCTAAACACAGAGGCTGAGATTGACAGGTCTTGAGTGCACAGCAAAGCTCAGATGGACCAGCTTTAATTCACCTCCTATATCTGTCTTTTCTTCCTGGCTATGTCAAATGCTGTCTGGTAAATGTCTGAAGACTTCTCTAGCAGTGCTGACTGTGAGCTTTCCAAAGGGATCTTTTGACACAGCTTATTATTCCTTTATTTGTTGCCTCAACACTCTTACTCTGTGATGCTTTTTAAAGGATTTCTTTCTACGGCTTTGAATCTGATGATATTTTTTTTTTAATCATTGAGGAAAATAAAACACTGATTTCTGAAAACACTCAAGACTGTGAGTCAAAGAGACTGCAAAGCCTGTATTTAAATTCAGAAGTCATGGGAGAGGTATCCCCAGGTATGCTACAAAGCCACTTTTTCCAATATACAGTCATGAATGTGAGGTGTATTGATATGATCCTTGAGAAACCTATCATTTACTAAGATCTTGGAAGCCTAATGAGAAAAGCTGTAAAAGCCATTTCAAACTGTATTTGATGTTTCAGGTGGTTTTCCCCATTTCACCTATAAAGGGGAAAAAATATTAAAGAGTTGAAAAGTGGAAAATAACGTCAAACATCAGTTTAAGCAGTTTACGAGGTGCAAGAGAAATTTTAATCAAACCTTGATGGTTATGTGAAGATTGTTTTGGTGAGCTGGAAGCAAACTGAATTTTACTTCATGTTAAATTTTAAATTGTTTTGTCTGCTTTTCTTTCACTAGACTTTCAGTGGCTTCATAGGTTAACACAACACTTGGAGATTAGAAGGATTAAAATGTGGTTTCTTCTTGGGTGACTTAGATATTTGAGAACAAATTTTGAGATGTTGCAAGATTTAGATCCAATCCAGCAAAAAGGCTTTTGGGACTAACTTTTACCAGAATTCACTAGTTAGAGAGATGTCTGACAAGCTTAGGTGGTAAGCATCACGAACATAATTCATGGTGAGTTACAATAATTTAATCCAATATTCGTGCCATCTCCTGCAAGTTTATCTTCAATAGATCAACTGCAATATGGCACTGTATACAAGAATGCTAAAAAACCTGAGACCTTCTGTTTCTGAGGGCTCTCTCTGAAGTCAAGAATAAACCATAGCAGCTAACTTGAACAGTTAATATTCTGAATAGAACATTTTGGTACTTTGGAAATCTTTTACTATACACCAAAATAAAAAAAAATAAAAATAAATGAAGACAATTTTACTGGGAAATGATCAGATTTAGCAAACCAGTTTGAATGCATTCATACTGGAAGGCTGGTGGATCTTGTTTTCCTGTGCTTTTTTTAAGGACTTCCTCACCCCTATTCTCTTTTTGTCAGGAGTTCAAACAGTGATTAGGAACACCGTGTTCTGGAGGCTGCTTTCCAAAGTACTTGTTGGAGAGCACATAACAAAAATATTTTATCACAGGTAAAAACAAATATCTCTGAATAGCAATTACAAACAATTACTTAGCTTTCTGAAACATTATAGTTGTGTATCTGCTTGTTTTCTCTCTACTTTCAGGCACTCTGTTATAATTTGTTGAACTCAATCAAATAATTTTGGAAAACATAATAAACATTTAGTACACATCAAAGCCATCTGGAAATGCTCTGCACTGCACACAGAAACAGTGGGATTCATCTGTGCACATTCAACATTGGAGGTTTTTCTCTCTCTTTTACATTAGCAACCCAAATGACCCAGATTGAGAATATGCTTAAGCAAAAGAGGCTAATCAGTGTAAGGCTTTTAGAGATAGGGCATTTGAAAATATTATGAAACATCATTATCCTTTCTGACATTTAAATTCCAGTGAACACCCAGCCCCATTTTCAGATCCATCTCAGCCGTTTGGAAGACCGAATGCAAGTGCCTGGGTCAGAGCTGTTGGCAGAGTCACGGACTGGTCACATGTCCAGCTGAGGCCAGTGCTGATTACAGCGTAAGATAATCTCAAATACAGCAAGATTTTTTATGTGTTTTATACTCAACAATCACCTTTGCCATACAGAAGTACCAGGATCAAGTTAAAGCAGGAGGTCAGCACAGAAAAATGAAAACCCTGGGAGGGGAACATGGCTCAGGGTCTTAAAAGATGCAAGTACTGCCAGGACTGCTTGGGTCAAGCACTGTTGGTCCCGATTGCTAATTTTTGGTGCTGGAAAAAATCATGCGTATTGTCATACATATGCCAAATGTGTGGGTAATACACCCATCTGGGTTTGCCCAGAAGGGCGTTGGTTCTGACACAGAAGAGGAGGAGGAGGAGCAAGGTAGACCACAGTTTTTCTGCTTCAATAAACCTTTTTTTCCCCTTCATTTGTCAACAGAGTCTTTCCCTGGAAAGAAGGATGGAGAGTACCAAAGCACTTACATTATATATTATAAGACAGACAGGTTTCTATACTTGAAAATTATTGTATTGATAATACAATTAGCCTCCCTCAAAATTCTGGAACTCTGTGCCTGAGGTGTCTTACCTTCACACGTGAAGAAACAAGTCCTACTCCAAAAAACGTGTAGCAGAAGAGGAAATAAATTTAAAACACTCTATTTGGACAAAAACAGTTCCTGTAACTTATAGAAAAAAGAATATAATTAAAAAGAAGTTTGCATAGATTCACATATAATCTGTTGAAGTAAACTCTGTTATTTTCATTGAAGGCTTCACCTTCAGTATCTCTAGGTGAGGTCTGAGGCATTTCAGAGATGTGGAAAAGGGAGGAAGTCCCATCCAGAAGGAGGCATTGGTGCAGCAAGCTGTGTCTGGCAGCCCCTGTTTGCTTGCCTGCTGCAGCAGGGACTTTACCACAGCATCTCATCCTGGGTTTTCTTTCATTCTTATTGTACCCTATTACTGCTTAAGTAATGTAGAGTGCAAGACATCTGTTGAAACAACCTGAGGTTTGAAAAGGTCCACAGTTCTCCTGTAAGAGCATGACTTCACAGCTGTTGAAACAAGTTTCCCACATTTTTTGCTTCATAGTTTGTACAAATTAAAATACCTCCACCAGTATTTGCTTGTTACATGACTAATTGCTGGTTTCCTTGGGTTTGCCTGTTAACTCTGTATAATTCACCTGCTGTGTCCAAATACTGCTCTGATGGTCCAAACACTGTGGTGTATTTTGCACTACAGAAACATATTGCAACTAGAAAAATTGCCTACATTCAGCTATTGTTCAGACAACAGATCCTCACAGGTACTAATAGTTTGTTGGCATGTCATAATATTACAATATAGGAAAAAAATCCTTTGATATTTTAAGTGGTAATTGTCACAATAGATTGAACATGCAGGATTCCAAAATATGATCAGAGTTATTCCATGAGAAATCATCTCAGCATACGTGGCAAAGTATTACATATCTAACAAGAATTTATGAGCACCGCCCTTTCATGAGGCTTAACTGAATTTTACTGGCACTGAAAGCTGGAATGAAGGAAGAAAATATTAGCAGTCAGAGCTTTTTCTGCAATTTGTCATGCATGTCAACATAGGAAAAGACATGCTTGAGCTGGCAGTGACAGTGCAGTTGAGCAGATAGCACAAGACGTGCCCTTCACTGCTGACATGCACTCAGCTTACGTCACAGCACACTCAGTAGGAGCAGTTTCTGTCCTTGAGCATTCCCAGGGAAGGGACGTGCTCCTCGCCCTGCACCTGTGCTTCTCTCCAGGCTCTGGCTCCTGATTAACACAACGAGAGCAGCAGCGGCAACTCCTGTCTTTGCCCGTGCTGGATATATAGTGTGAGATGAAAAACATTCTCAATTCATATGAGTAATGAGCATTACAAATTAGACCCAGATCAATTATTAAATGAAGATGATTATGAAATATTAAGAGGAAGTTATTATACATAATGTATTTGTCACAGATTAAAAATCAGCATTCAAGTAATATCCTTCTCAGCCTGATAATGTATTTGGATATTTAACATATTTAAAGAGAGTGCAAAAAATAGGAGGGAGGTGCATTTATTAAAACAAGAAATGGACTTGCTAATGGCTTCTACAAAATGGAGTTTTCTTCTGTCTTGGGTATAATTTGTCTCTGGTCTCCGGTGAGAACATGCAGACTCATCATCTCAAGCCTCTGTGCCACTATTATCATCACTTACTGCGAAGATGCTATTTTTTTGTACACACTCTGGAAAAAAAATTGTGATTTAATATGTAGCCCTGTCAATTGTGTGGAAGTCCTGTTGACTAAAGAATGCTTTTGTACTAACAAAATGAAGTTGCTGATCGGCTGGGAGTTCATCATGACAGAAGGTACAAACAGTGGAATCACTTGTTCCCTGAGCTTCTTCTAAAGCCCTGCTGTGCTGAGATATTTTGCATTGCATCTGATGAGTCAGTGGTGCAGATTTGTATCCGTGCTTGATGTGGTGAGGACGTTTGTGCTTCTACAAAACCTCATTAAATTTATCTCAGGACCAGAGATGGCTAAAAAAAAAGAGGAATTGTTGATAGAGCAGTTCTTACCTCAGAAAATACTGGCTCTATGGAAGTGACAATCTGTGGACATTTATTTTTTCCTGTAGGAATCAGGCCAAAGGGCAGGATGCCTGGTTCTTCCTGAACCTTCCTGACTTCCCAGGTGGTGATGACACTTCTGTCTCACCTGACATCTCACTTTCCTCCTGGGTTGGAGGTCTCCTGATCTCAAAGCTGGGGTGCAGCTTTCCCAGCACACCAGCATCAAGGAGAACACACTGGCTTCTCCATCCTGATGGCTGAGCCCAGGAGGTGTCACTGAGGAAGGAGAAGGGCCAGGTGAAAGAGCAATGGCCGTGAGATTCCAAGGCACTGTGACTGTCCAGGAGAAAGGGATGGCAGGCTGCTGGGTTGCTTGTGTGCTGTGACATGGGCAGGGAAGGGGTAGAAAAGAAGCTGAAATATGGGATGCAGGGAGAGGCTGCTGCCCCTTTGCACCATGCTGTGGAGTTCCCAGCATGTGGGGCACGAAACAGGAAGCCCATTGGATGGACAGAAGGGAAGATTATATTTAGCTGCAAGAAAAAAAGCAAAATATTCCAGAAACTTGTCCTTTAAGGTTGTTTCCATATTCCCAAAATAACAACTCTTTGTAAATCAGTCTCTTTCAGGATTTTGTATTTTTGCCAATACTCAAAAGGGAAACTTAAAAATTACAAGTTATTTTGTTTTTCAGCAGGATGGGCTTTTCCTATTTACCTCTGTCAGTCTAGTGTTAACAGCTCATGTTTGGATTTTGTTTTTATTTTGGCAATCTCCCATTAGAATAACCTCTGTCATCCAAGAAGCCATCATATCCCTTGTATGTTAATATTTGAAGGTATATGGATTCTTCAGGACCTTAGGCTGAATCCTGCAGCTATCCTGTGAGAAAGGAAAATTTTTAAGTGCTTGTGGTCTACTTTTGTCTATTCTAGAAGGAATATCCCACTCATACTTCAGTTCCAAGCTATTGTTGACTGAAACCAATCATGAAGAGACTCAAAGAGCATTATTATATAATATTAAATAACATTCAGCTCATATTAGACTGAAAGGTAACAGATTTTGAAGCCATAGTAAATTATTAAAATTTTTAAAAAAATCTTTCCTGGAGGATGAAAGATCTTCTTTGAAGCCTTTTACATCTTTTGAGTAAATATATGCAGTTATAATTAGACAGTTTTGTTAAACATGTATTATGTAACCAAAAACCTGGAACAACTCCAATGCCATTTCTCTCTATCGTGTAAATATGTAATTAGGCAAGATTTTTTCCAGTACTTTTGCTGATTACATTTTCCTCGGTCATGAAAGAATGGGATTTTTCTGCTGTCAGACAAATCCGAGCTCTACAAGCCCTGATGTGGCATACTACCTTTCCACTCCCATTTACAAATTCTTTGTATGCCTCCTTCTTTTAAATGAGGCAAAGCCCATGTGAGATCTCACATAAAATATCAATCTAAAAGATGATTAAGTACCCATGAAAGCACTCAGAACAGGGATGAAAGCTAATGTTTTTCTACCACTTGTGGCCAGTGAGAGTGGAATGGGTCACAAGACCAGAGGATTCAGGTCATGAACGTGCTTCTTGTACTCAGCTATGTGGTGCCTCTTTGCATGGTCCATCTTCTGAGAGAATGCCAGACACATAAGTGCTGTGTCTCTGGGAAGCACAGGAGTTGTAGCTCCTGCCCCTTGTAGCATTTATTTATGGACAAAAGTTCTGTCTTGGTGGCTCTACCAGCCCTGATGACCAGTGAGGAATGCTGAGCTGGGCAGGCTATACAAGTAAAACCTACCTTGACTACCTACATCTGGCCTACTTGGCTGAAGGTTGATTTATACCTTCCAAGGGAACTTGGTTTAGCTGTGAATCTCTCAGTGTTAGGTTGGACTTGAAGATCCTTTGGTAGGATTTGAACCTCAATGATTCTATGATTTTTTTTTCTTGCATCGACTGGAAAAATATAGACATTTTTGTGCAAGCTTTGTGATAGCAAGATTCTGATGTCTAAGGGTAGGAAAAACTGACAAAAGTGACTGACAGGAGTATATCAGCACAGGACAGGTTATCAGTTTGGTTTAATTCTGACTTATGATTTATCATAAATCTCTTACGATTTTGCCAAGAGTTTTCTAAAAGTGGATTTTGGTTTTTAAATAATTTTGAATACAAGAGAGTAATTTTGAGGATTCATGGAGTTAGGACAGCATTTTTATTATTTCTGGATTTTATTGTATTTCCCCAAGAACATGTATCTTTGAAAAACCTTTAACATTCATAAGGCAGATAGAGCTTTTTAAAAACTTAATTAACATTTTAGTGAACTTCTGAAATAATTCAGGCATGTATGAGCCACTAATGACTCAGTGGAAGGGAATTTCCCACCACTCACCAGTGAAACAGAGCTGTGTGGTGCTCCCACACTATACTTCAAATTCTTGTTCTTAGACTGATTGTCCATCTTATTTTGCTTACCCCATAAATAAACTATAATGCTACTTTTCATGATAAATATAATACTAATATCATTCCACTTGCTGACGATCAAGAAGTTAGAAAGCATTATATATATGCTTTGAAAAACCAGAGCTGATGCTTCAGAGAACTGCAGAAAATTAAGACTTATCTTAGCAATAAAATTGATCTTTAAAAACAAAATTATTCAATTTGCAGAGATTTGAGGTAATTCAGAGAAATAGCAGCAATTTTTCTTTAAAAGAAAACCATCTGCCTCTAACCTATTGCGATGTTTTGAGCATATGAAAATAATGACAGTCTGTGGAAAAAAGGTCAATATAAATTGTGAATAGTTTTTAAAAAGCCACTAATAAAGTTCATTAAATACCTCTAGGAAGTGATCTCTGGTGACAATGTAGCCTCAATGCCTTTAAAGCAGCTCAGCTGTGAAAAAATATGAACACAGTCCATTTTTTTAATTGTGGAAAGTTAACATCAGGTATTACAAGGTTCTGTATGGGATCAATTGTTTAATTATCAATTTTACTAATGGAAAAACACTATAAATCTATTACATTAAGTATTACAAGTGTGAAGTAAAGCAGTTGTGGGGCTGAAAATAAAAATTCTGAAAGTTTCCTAAGACACAAAATTATTTCAACTAATTAGTGCAACTTATGACTGAAACTCATCAGGTCTTTAAATCGAAGAGAACAGAATTTTCCAGCTTTGATTCACTGTTGATGTCTGCCCATTGTCGCATACAATGACAATCTCATTTCTCTTACTTGTCCCAGAGCAGCTTTCAGTAATCCACAGTTTGGGGATTTCAAGAACAATCTATACTCCTTTATTTTGAGAAATGGGTTTTCAGAAAGCTGTGATTAGATAAGGTGGGATTTTTATTCTCCTACTCCATATTCTTGCTCAGCTTTTTGGGTGAGCCTCTAGGTACACATGTATGACAGGAAGGGGAAGCAAAGCCAGGGCAGAAACATCACAAACTGGGACTTCCCAGCTGCACCCATCTGCAGAGTAGTGGCTGGATATCTAAGTATTTGCAGAGGAATCATGCTGAAAATAATAAAATCCAAACAAGTTAAAAGAGAAGGGGAAAGGCAAAGTTATTTGCTTATCTTTCTGCAGTGCCTGTTTTTGAAGCCTAGGGAAGCAGGGTGTTCCAGGTGTTGTGGTCTGAATCCCTATGAGGATCCTTGTCTGTCATATCTACTGTCTTTGTTTCTTTCATAATCAATATAAATCTACTGTCAGGAACAGGGAGAAACTGTTTGACTAAAAAAGCTGTCCTGCATTAACAGTCATGAGAACTTAAGGCAGTTTTTTAATTGAACTGAACAATTCACCTTAAAAAAATAGGATGGTATTTCCCCAGAGAGAGGAAAATCAAAGCCTGATCTGTCATAACTAATAAAACTTGAACTTTATCAGTCAAACAGTGAGCAAAGACCTCAGGGGAAGGGAATTAATGGGATTTATTAACATGTTGCTGCTGCCTGAACATGTACAGCAAGTTCGCTATACAGCTGTTGAATTAAAATGTGCCGCAGCATTTTTGGAAAGTGATGCTTTTTGTTCTATTTTCTTACCTACTGTAAAAACTTCAAAAGAAAAAAAATCATAAATTATACTGAAAATAAGTGTGCTCATTAAGACAGGCTAAAATGATGCACATAAAATGAGCACTCACCTCATCTTTATTCATATTTGGAGTGAAAACATATGTGTGATTTAAGGAAATATAGAAAACTGCTGCTGATTAAATGATTGTGGTTTCTTTCCTCTCTTAATTATTGTTTCACAGTATTCAAAGGTTATGCCATACCACTGCTATTTTTGCTAATACAAAACATGTGAATATGCTTTTTTTTCTAAGAACACACAAACAAAAAAACCCTTATAATAAAAATTGTTGCAGAAAGGTACTTCAGCATCTTGATTACTCTGTTGTCAAATGCAAACATGATTTAGATGACAGGACAAGAGGATATCACCTCAAGTTGCATCAGGGTAGGCTTGGATTAGATATTAGGGAAAAACTTGTCATGTAAAAGGTCGTAAAGGATTGGATCAGGTTGCCTGGGGAAACAGTGGAGTCACCACCCTGGAAGTGTTCAAAAAAACTTGTGGGTGTGTTACTTGAGGACATGGTTTAGTGGTGAGCATGATGGTGCTGCTGGGTTGATGGTTGGGCTTGATGAACTTAACTTTTCCAACCTTAACGATTCTATTACTCTGTGAAATGCAGCAAACTATACCAGAACTGCATGACATACATGAAATCAAGTGAAAAATTATCTCCCAGACCTTTGGTGTCCTCTCTTGCTATTAAAGGGGTTCTGCAAACACTGAATATGAGGCCAATCCTACATGCAGATACTGATCCTTTTGCCTGTAAACTGCCTGAAAAATTTTAGTGTGACTGCTCATGCAGGTAAAGCTGAAATTTTTTTTGAAATTCTGTAAATAAAAGACTAAAAATGAACATTTACTTAATTCCCTTTGGAGAAAATTATGTTATTCACAGCTTCTAATTGGCTTAAAGTTGTAACAACTTATAGAATATCAACTAAAAGAATTTCTCACTGTGTTCTGTCATGTAGCAGGGATCAGAAATGTTTCTCTGCCAGGAAGAGCTTTTAGGTAGGAGTTTACAGGAGGGAGGTGTTGGTGCTTTGCTCTCCCTGCCATGTGTCTGAGGCCCCACTACAGCCTCTGGCAGCACCTGCTCCCAATTGAGGGGCCTGGGTGAGCTTCATCTTGCTGCCAGATGCACTGGCAACACATCTGGAAAGCAGATGCTGTACTTTTAAAGAGGGTAGCAGATGGTGGTGTGCTCTTTTGCCCAAACAGAAGGCATTATATCATCAGGAATATGTGAAATAGGCAGGTGTTTCACCTCTTCCAGCTCTGAAATAGCCCTGACTTCACCCACAAAATATAGCTCTCCTTTTGACATTTGTGGTTTCCAAAAGGTCACTGCAATAATTGAAGCTGCTGCCATTCACTCGTGAGGATTAAATCCCGTGTCTTGTATGTCCCCTCCTGCCTGGGGGGAAGCTGCTCAGGTTGCCCAACCCCACAGCCTGGTCTGGCTGCCCATGCAGGCAGAGTCCAGCCCCAACCCTGATGTTTCCTGCAGACCCCCAGGCTGGCACAATCTGCTAAGTAGGCTCCTGGCACCACTATGTTCCACCAGAACACCCAAATTATGGGAGCAGAAGGAAATTCAAACCTGAGGAGATGAAATTCCCAGAAACTGGAACACAACAGTGGAACTCACAGGAGGTCAAAAAATAGTCCTGTCTTCTGCCATTACCAACACTTAATACAAGCCACATTTTTTTAAGCTGAATTTTCCTTCAGTACGAAAATAAATTCTGCACACATCACATCACCCCTCTACATTGCCACTCATCCACATGAACCCTATTAGGGACAAATCTGTTATCCCAAGCAAACATTAACTGAATAAAGCAAAATTAATTGGAATGCCACTTGAGAATGAACTGAGAAAGAAGGTTAACAGAGGTACTGATTCTTTTTCTGCTGTGAAGTGGTGGGATGCTGCCCATGTTTGTATGTAAATAACTAGCTCTTTTGTACAGACACTGGAGTATAACTGACCTCAGAGAAAATGCTGTTGGTAAGATCTGTGGAAAATAAGTGAATTATAATCATACAAAAATACCCAGAAAAAAGGAAAGATGTCTCCAAAAGCCCAGGTTTCAAAGTAATGATGTAAAATTACATCTGCGATTAAATGCAGACAACGTGGTCTCAGAAAAAAACTTTAAAAAAATGGTGCTCCTTATAAATGATAAAGATACTTATAATTATAAATTATAAAGATAATTTGAAAATTGATGAGGGACTTGAAGTATCAACCCATTGCCTGTAACAAATGTAAATATAAGCACAGTGTATTTTTAATTGGAACAGCACATTCAGGATGGAAACAGAGTAGATCTTTACTGGAATGGGGAAGAAATTATAGCTTAAATAAAGCATAGACAGGAAGACATGTATTAAGATCTTAGTAGTGCATGTCTTACCATGATATCAACTAACTATTAAGATTGGTTTTACAGATGCCATACCTGTATTTAGTTCCAAAATTTATTTCAACTATATTTAATTATTTCCGATTATTTGTACTGATGAATTTATGTAAAACAGATATAAGAAAATATATGAAAAAGAGGAAAGACTTCTATATAAATATTTTTCAAGACATCACAGTCACTTTGTGACTTTTCCCCCACACTTTATGTTTCACATGGGTTTCTCCTCTCTTTATTTTCTTGACAGATTTTTGCACTGAACCTACATAACCTAGATTTGAATAAGAGCACATGTTTAGGTTGTAGCATTCTGCTGCCTGTTCCTTTTCTTTCATTATTTTGAGGTGAGATATTGGATTTTTTATTTCAGAAATTTATCCTCATCACAAGACAGCTTTTATTTCCCATTTTCTCTGTTCCATGTAGGATCACAGTAATACATTCAGATTTGTTTGTAATTCTTAATGACAGTTTAATTAAAAAATTCATGCAAGTAGCAATTGAGTATTTGCACAGGATAATACAGCTACTTCTCTAATCCTTCAGGACTCCATTACGGCCAAATTGCCAGCAAGGTTTTACTGAGGGAATTCCTTAATGCTTCTAGAGAGGATAAAATATTAAATTTTCAAGGCTATTCTGTTATGTTAGAAACTTTGGCATTGAAGGGAATGACATGCCAAACATTTTCTAACTCTACTTTTTGCATTGATTTCGATATTAATGATAAAAATCTTCTGAGAGATGGGCTAAGAATTGATGAAAATTGAGATGCAGACCCAATTCCAGGCACACCACCACTCCTGTGCAGCAATGTGTGCTGCAGGGCTGAAGGGAGTGCGGGGCTGTGAGAATGCCGTGGTGGCACAGGAGGTGGTGAGAGCACAGGGTCCTGTGAGCTCACACAGTCAGTGAGATTGCTGAACCAAGTGGATTTCATTCACTGTTAGTAGAGCATTATTCAGAAGTGAGGTGTTTTTTAGACCAAGTCTATAATGGGGGAAGGTTTGTGTGTTGTGCTATTCTGAGACCCTCTGTAGTTCAAAGGGCAATAGCTGGATAAGGACTTTATGACCACCACCTATTACAATGTCACCATAAAATTATTTCTATCTTTTTGAGACTCATGACATTGATATTATACTATAATTCTGCATTCACTTTCAGGTATTTCATTCAATTTGGTGAATTTTATTCATAGAACCTAGAAAGAAAAAACCATACGCTCCCAGCTAATATATATATAATATGTGTAGACAGATTAAAAACATCTTTTTCATGTGAAGTTCCCTATATATTGTATGTAAGCTGCATACCAATAAAAACAGTTTCCACACACAGAAAAATGTTTGTCTTTTGAATGAAAAACAAAATCAGAGAGTTCCTTGAAGTCCTGACAGGAAATGGTAACCCTGTGATCTGCTGTCTTTTGGTGGAGCACTGTCTGGAGTGAGAGGTCTTCATACCTGCTGAACCTCTGGGCTCTCTGGCAGCTGACAGGATGAGGTCTTGAAGTCATTAATCCTTCTTTCCATTTTGATCCTCTCTACATTCTTAAAGTAAAACTTTAAATGGTAATAGCCCTAGAAAAGCTTCACCCTTACAGTGCAAATATATTCACATGCTCTTAAGCTTGTATGCAATGCAGAGTGAAAATACCAGCAGTTACAATCAGTTATATGAAAGGTAAAAAAAAAAAGTTTTGCAGTGATATTTGTTCTGTAGAAAGAATTCAAGATGGTGTTTTTTTCCTACCACCTTTTGAATAAACTTCTTTGTGCCTCTTAAAATTCTTGGAACTATAGCTATGAGTAGTGTTGCTTAATACATCATACATTAAGGAAAAAGACCTTATGTGAAAACACTGCTCCATTTAGATTGTACTTTCATGCAGCACAAAAATTATTTTAAAAGCTTCTTGAGTCCCTTGTGAGAATTGACTTGATTCCCACATCACTTTTCTCAGAAGTGCAATCAAAATCTCTTAAAGAACAAGATACAGTCTAATTGACATACTTAAGAGACTTAATTGTGACTAGGTACAGCAGCTTATTTTAAGAATATGGTTTCAAAGAAAGAATTTCTTTTCTTAGAGAATCATTGCTATGGTTAGTTATATCTTTGAAAACTCCATTCAAACTTTAGCAGTTCAACTTCAAACTTGGGTTTTTGGAAATGAAAATGTTCTGTTGTTCCAGAAGATATAAATTACTAATGTTTAACTCAGCAGGTGTAAAAATCTTTCTTTGTGTATTCTTAAATATTTCATAGCCAAGTTTCAGGACTCTTGTTTCAGAACTCTTGTTCTTGTTTTCCTTTAATAATAGCCTTGAGAATAGGACAGAACACAGTCTTCCAGCTGTCCTAGTATCTCCCTCTGAAGTCAGAAAAGCACATTTATATCTGTGACTGGAGTGATGTACAGAGTCTCATGGTGTTGTTTCTGGCATTTGTTTTTCTGTAAAATCAGGTCTTTTGTCACAAGAAGCCTCCATCTCAGACCTTTAGTTATATAAAGATCAGCCCTCTTGTCTAGGAGAACCAAGAAAAGCAGCCCCCTCTCTCGCCAGAAGGTGGGTGTCAGGACACTTCCCAGTGGCAAGCCATCCTTGCCCCCTGACATGGGTAGGAGTGGGAGCAGAAACCTGCAGGTTTCTGTTCATGATGCAAGACACAGATCCTGGGTCTCATCCAATTCCCCCAGGCTACAGGTGTTTTATAACTGTACCTGTCCTGCTAAATCATGAGGGGCTGTTAGGGCTAAAGAGCTATTGGAAGTTGCACCCTAATATTTACAAAGAAAAATTAAAACAGAAGGTATGTTACTCTCAGCTAAACGCTTTTAATTTGCAAATCCTCTGAAACATTCCTTGTGCATCCCTCTATATGAATGTTCAGTCTACTGTCAATGAATTGGTTTCTTTGCTTTCACTATGTTTTACAGACCTCTTAGAAGTAGGCTAAAGAATTGCTCAAGGACACATAGATGGATGTATTAAAAAAACCCTCCTTAGAGTAAAACAGAAATTTGATGACCTCTGTTTCCTCAGTTTCTGTGATTCAGTTATGCTGGATTTTGTTTTTTATGCAAGTAATTTTCCACAGCATAAATGAAAGGAAATCTTGTGTAGAATACAGGGACAATGAAGACAAATATATGTGGCAGGTTCTAAGATAAAGTGGGCTAGACTAACACATAAAAGAAGATTTTAAATATGTTGTCACACAGGAAGGTGGGAAGAAAGAGATTTTGTGAATTATGAACCTCTGAATAGACAACAGCTCACTGGAATAGCTGAGAATTTTGAGATGTGGAAGAAGACAAAAAGTGAAAAATATTATAGACAGAATGAATGAGATATAGTAAGGTTTGTGAGATTAAATTAGAAGTACTATGTTAAATAAACATCATAAATCATAATGTGTGAAGGGACACTGAAGGTTTCCCACCCAGGGAGGTCTATTTTTCCTCTTGCATTTTTTTTCTAACTTTCCTAAAGACCTTGAATAGTCATTTCAATGCTCTGGACTTATTAGAAGATTTTCCACCTAACCAGTTTAAGTTTTCTGCATTCTATATATCTTAGCAATAATTTGTTTCTTCTCTTACCTAAAACTAAACTTTCGTTTTCTAACAATGGCTGCTTTTTGTACCCTCTATGCTCCTCCAGTATAAAAAAGTTCAAGATTCTTTCTCTGTCTCTTATAAAAATGGCATTTCACAAATTCACAGATGCCTTCTAACACTAATCCTAAGCAGAATTTCATTTTAAGTAAAAACAATATTTTTCTTAAAGGCCTGCCATCTCAAAGAAGGAAGAGGGAGGAATTTAGGCTTTCAGTTTATGAAGAACAGTTTTAAAGAAGAATGTGAAAAGGGTTTAGGCAGTTTTCACAGTTCTAATAAGAAAAATCATGAAACTTATGAAACTTTGGAGGACATATAACAGAAAGTAATCTTTTTCAGTATAAACTTCTTTTTCAGTTTTCATATAACTAGAATAGCAGTCAAGCACAAATTGGGAGAAGGAAAGAGATGTATCAGCTTAGAGACCTCTAAAAATCTTTTTCTTTGATCATAAACCTCTTCCTAGAATTTTCAGCTATTACAATATGTTAAATATATTAGTTCTTACTTGAAGACTACATGACATTTTTCTTAGGCGTTTCTCTTCCTTGTCACTAACACAGGAAATATTTGATGTACTAAACAAGAGGTGCAGTCTGTCGCATAGGTGTCCTGTTCACTTGCACTAAGAAAGTTTTACCTATTCAGTTGCTCTGGTAAACAGATCTATTATAACCTGTAATAACTGAAAAAAAATCAAGAGATGAAAGAGAGGCATCCCACAACGATTTGCAAGATACCTTCAGAACATATAGGATGAAACTTAACATACACACACACACACACAGAGCCTTTCCAGGGTTTGTGAAAATTGTCCCCTATTATTTTTTCCTACCTTTTGTAAGAATGGAAGAAAGATAAGAATGGAAGATATCAGAGACAGAATAAGACATGTCAGGTAAAAGGAGCATATCCCGGTGTGACTTACGAGAGAGAAGTGAGGAAGAAACTTTCAGGAAATGCTGGCAAAATATTCTTCCATATATGGAAAAGAAGGTAGAGGAGTGTTGCTTTGAGTGAGTGTTCTGTCTTAAAGCTATATTAAATCCTTTCGTTTTATAGACTGCCAATGATACATTCAGTAATTTTCTCGTAATATATCACAGCAATGACTGGGAGAACAGGATCCTTGGGTCAGGCAGCTGAGTTTTGGATTCTAGCTCTCAAGAGAGGCTAGATAATTTTCTTTCATACCTGAAAAATGATAAGACAGTATCAGACTTTTCAAGCTCCAATGATTTGAAGAATTAGGAATCTAGTGGATGCTGGACCTTGGAATAGGACAATTTTGAAAATATCACATTGAAATACTTTGTGAAGATTGTTATGAGTTTGCTTGTTGTTTTCGTATTTTCAGGATGTTCTACTAAATTCATATTAGCAGAGCATTTCAAAGACTCCAGTAAGGGCTCCAGCAGCCTGCTCTGGTGAAGATTTGGCTGGCCTTGAAGCAAAGTCAGTGCCCCAAATGGCATTACTGAGCATGGCCTTCATAGCACCATGCGGCTCCAGGGGCTGCTTAAGGATGAACACTTGAATTTAGCAAGTGTGGAAGAAAGAAGGATGTCCTCATGCTAAATCTCAGTTTGTGTTGCCAAACCTTGACAAGAATTGACAGGAGGTGCTTCTTGTCGAGGAGACTGACATTTCAGCTCACAGCTTCTCCTCAAAGTGTCAGGTAGGCAGGAATTCTCTCCACCTAGAGTTGTTAAAAGCAGCACCAACTGCAGCATGGTGGATTGTGCACCTTCCTGTCAGGGAGTGCAGGGCATTGACACAGGGATCTGTGACAACTCTAGTCCTTTATACTGGAGAAACTGCAACCAAAAATTTTTGGTTTGTTGGCTTTTTAAAAAACTTGGGCTCTGCCTGAATAAAACAATACTTTTCTTGTATATGTGTTTCCACTTATGTTCGTAATAATATTTCTAATTTATAAAAAATCATCAGTTATAAGATCATTAAAAACTAATTAAAAAAAATATTTTTTTCAGATCCTAAATATTACTGTGAAAAAACAAATTATTAGTATGTGAACAAATAGTAATTATAATTTTCAAGTGGTTGAGCAAAGTTAGTAACACTTCGGTAATAAAACAGTTTAGTCACTGCTTTATTATGATAGTTATTACATGATATTTTAATTTTCCTTCGGCAAACACACTTGTCTTTTTTTTTCTTAAAGCTTCTAAAAATTCTTTAAAGATCCACTGTGTAAGTGTTTCTGAAAAAAAGACATTCCAGCTCTTTCTTTTACTGTTCAATGTAATCTGCATGTGTCTGTATCTCCTCCTGAAATGTGTGCATTAAAAATGTTTAGAAAGTTCTGTGACTTTTTTGGAAGAACCAGCCCTATTTTGCCATGAATTTTGGAACTTGTGGTACCTTATTGGAGGTGAGATTATGGTGGTAGTAAGGCCCTAGGTAGGAGGATAAATTCTGGATATGACACAGGAGGACATAGATGTACTTCTCATTCCAGGAGACTCTCTCTCCTCTTCTCTCTTGACCCCACTTGCTGTCCACTCCCCCACCTGTTCCAAACTGTGACAAGCAGACCTCTGGGAAGAATTTAATAGGAAGCTGGTCAGTTAGTAGGCTTTGTTTCCATGGAAGATTAAGGAAAAATTTGTTGCAATAAAAAAATGTTTTAATTTAAAAAAAAAGTCATTTTCTTTTTGCAACAACATACAGATATTTTGATTTTGGTTTTTAATTTTCAAAAGAATAATAAAAAATTATTATTTGGGAAGTACATTTTGCATTCTTTTTAAACAGGAGTATAACTGAGCATTTGCTTGAACTTTGAAATAAGAAGAAGTTTTTAGCTTTGAAAGTTTCATAAACAAGAACACTAAACCTCAGGTATTACTACAAAAGACAGTTCAGGTGTGGGAAAGTGAGAAAGGAGTTGACTGACTTAGGCTAGTCCAGTACTCCAGATTGTATGTGACAGAAATCGTGCCTAGTGGTGGTAGTATTTCATCAGATTTAAGAGGCAGAAGGATGTTTTCAAGTCTAGGGATGTCATGGTATTCAACAGCTTATATGGAAAATAAATCCAATAAGCTACCAAGATGCAGCATCCTGAAAATATATTCAAATAAATTATGAATTTGAACATATTTGAATAAGTCATTTTGTGGAATAGGCAGCAGAAGTGCTGGTTTTTATGGTGAGGTATAAGAACCGATGTAATAAACATTAATTATTAGTAGGAAAATCTGAAAGTAAGAGTTTCTAAAGCACTCGGCAGTGACCCAGGCCAGTAGGCATTGAAGTTCTTGGAAAACTTTTTCACTGTGTTCACTAGTTAGGCCAACACTGAGTGCTTTTATACATCTCCTGTAGTTTTATCTATTAGAGGCAATGTTTATGCATCCTCAGTACAAACACACAGCTTATTTTCAGTGAAAACCTTAATTTGAAGAAAGAGTAATTTAGATTTTCCCATTGTACCCTTTTAAGCTGGATAACTACAATAATTTAAGCAATTAACAAGCTATAATTGCTGAAAATGAAACAAAAACAACACCCTCTTTTGGATATGAAAGTGTTCTCTTAAGCTTTTTTTGCTTATTTCTTTACTATTTCACATAATGCTATCAAGTCTTATCAAATCAGAATGCATAACAGAAATACTGATATTCACTGATTACCATAATATTTTACTATCTTATAACTCTTATAAATCATGTCATATCAAATAGTATTTCATATCAAAAAGATAGTCCCTGACTAAAGCATTTTTATGATGGACATTATAAAGAGCTCAGAGTAGAACCAAACAAAATTTTAAATTGGCCTCAATGCACTTGATTGAAAAAAGCACAAAACATAAAAAATACCCATAAGAAGTAATGTTTATAATTTATTAGAACCAAGACCTGTGAAAAATGCCTACAGAATTCAAGTCACACATTTGTAACGTTTTCTTTACATACATATTTCTACAGATTGTAAAAGCTTTTTAAGTGAACGTGATAGGCCATGTAGACTCATAATGTAAGTAAAAAGGGAGGGAAAAAATGTAATTAGAAGTGAGCATCTTTTTTGGAATATTTCTAGGTACTGGATGTTTAGGCTGGGTGTTAGGAAGCATTTCTTTACCAAGAAGGGGACCAAGACTGGAACAGACTTCCTGGAGAGGTGTCAGTGTGTCAGAGGCACTGGGACAGTGCCCTTAAAAACAGCTTTAGTGTGGTGAGTCCTTGGCCAGGCAGGTAGACTAAATGAATTTTTTAGCTCCCTTTCAACTGAAATAACCTATTTAGTCTAGTCTGGTCTAGCCTATTCTACCAGATGAGCTGTGTCAATTCTTCTGGTGCGTTAATCAAACTTCTCAGCTGACCAGGTGTTCACATACTGAAGGTATTCTATCTAACATATAGCAAATTCTATTTTAATATTAAAAATTGTTCAACAGAGATCATCTAAGGACTTTGATGCTTCAGCTTTGCTAATAAATTAATTAGTACCTGATGTTTTTAAATGTCCATTATGACAATTCCAGCCACGTCGTGAAAAGAAACTCTATGAAGTAATACAGAAAATATACAGAATAAGTTTGCTAGGAGATCAAACATAAAAATAGAAATTTCTAAAGCTTTATGGGATGGTTATTTCATGGACAATGTCTATATCAATGGGTTATTGTGCTTACTCATCTAGATATCTCATATTTTCATTTTAAGGATAAATAAAGAGGTTGCAAGGAGTTTTCTAAGGAAAAAATGAATGACACAATGAACAAAAAGAAAATTGAAAACAGCTTGAGTACACAGTAATGATCAATAATAGCATTTCATTATTTCAAACACTACTTGCAAGGAAAAAAAATATATATTACAAGCCAGCAAGGAAAAATGAAAGTGTAAAGAATTAAAAAGCACAGTGAGGCCAACCTTCTGTTGGAAGGGTACAGAGGGTTAATGCTGTTGTCTGAGCCAGAATGATGCTGCTTGTTATGCTGACAGTACATTTTCTCTTTTCTAGAATTCAGACTTTGCTGCACCTGATCATCTGTAATGGGGTGTGGGTACAAAATTGCTCCTGATCTCTGGTGATGTGAATGCTACTAACACAACATTTAAAGGCACAACTCATAAGATAAGGTAATTTTAGAGGTGTCTCCTGCAGATACCCAGAAGTGCAATGAAGCATTAAATTTTTCCTCGCTTTTCAGGGCTTCCCACAGGGGTATCAAAATTTTTTAATAAAGTGAATGAAAAAATCTCTTTAGGAAGTCTGTCAAGAAGAGAGTAATTTTCTGTTTCTTTATTTGTTTATCTTGTTTTGCTTTGTGTTTCTTTGTTATTTTAGATTGGAAAAAAATCAAAATATTTTCAATCACTTAAAAGCAGGGCATGGACCTCCCTGATGACAGTTAAATTGAAATGTTTATTCTCATTTCCTAGACAGAATGATTTTTCCAGATAGTTGCTTCTTTCTTTGCTGCATCAGGCCAAACCCACATTTCTTTGATTATCATACCCAGGCAGCGTGTCAGAGCATTTCTTCAATGGCTTTTCCAAAAATCAGTAGTGTTAAGGGATATAAATTGTGACAATCATGGTTGTCTGGATTGACACAAAAAGGAGCTTGCATGGGACAGACCCATATTACAGAGTGGAGCTCTGTGCAAAATAACTGAGCTAGCCTTCAGGGAAAATTTCAGTGTCCTTAAATGCTCTTCAAAGCACAACTCTTGTGGTCAGAATAAATAGACGTATAAGAGACTTTCAGCCCCTCTTCCTTGGATCACTCCTTTATGAGGCAGTATTCCTTTATATAATGCTTAGAAATTTTACAGTATGCTGACAGATAGGAAATTTAAACAAATTATAAATTAAATAGACTAAATTTGTAACTGTAAACATGGCATAAAATATCTTTATTCTAATATATTCTTAATCCTACTCTATGGATTTCTGCCAGTGAAATAATATCCAAACAGAAAGACTCTTCTCTTTTTGGCTCTTGGCTACATCTTCCTTTTTAGATGCATAGAAAAATCTTAAAATGTAACTGGATTTGGTAGAACCAATGTTATTTGCCACTTGTTCTTTTTTGCTGGTTCTCACCTGACTCTGGCCTGAGATCCATGAGTCCTAATGTCTCTGGGGGGCAGAGAAATGGCTGAAAAAAGAAGATGGGGTCAGATGAAGAGAAAGCCAAGTGTGAAATGTCCTGCTCAGCCATGGTCCAATGGAGAAGACACAGAAATCAGAAAGAGGTCTGTCAGTATCTTTTGAGGTAGAAACAGCAGGTTTGGTTCTAATTCTCCAACAAATTGTAAGAAGCTGGTTTGGACTTGGTCCTAGAAAAAAAAAAAATAATTATTTACTCCCTTTCTCTGTCACATCTCTGAAAATTGCAACTGCAAACTGTTGAGTTTTGATCACTTCTTATTTCACAATTCACACCTTGGTAAAATACCCAGTTCTTTCTCTTCTTGAGCAGATTTTTGTCCCTGCCCTAAACCCCTTCCGCTACCAGAGATTTTAGTGTTGAAAAGTTTCCTTGAAAAGTTTCATATTATTATGCAATGTTTAACATAATAGCAATAGATTTTCCTGCTGTGTATTGCAGTACTGGAAAACATTTAAATACTGTCCACAAAGCTGAACCTTTTTATAATCACCCCTTCTGTTCTCTTTAGTAACTCAAAATAATTCCTGAGTTGAGCCAGCTAATATCCTCCTTTTAAAGTGTTTCTGAAAGCACTTCAGTTGTGTGCACACCAAGGTTTCTTCCACGCTTTCCTCTTCCATCCCTGTCATTCAATGCTCCAGTCCAATGGTTTTTCCATTTCTGTTTCCAGTGAGATTATTTTAAAGTTCCAAGTCATTTCTTACCTTTATATTCTCTATTAATTTAATTTATTTCCATTTATTTCTCCTTTTTTTTAATATGTCATTATTCATATTGTCATTGCCACTATCATTCAATTTGCAATCTACATACAAGTGTTTTTCTTTTCTACTCTATGGATCTGGAAAGTGTAAGAGGTGTACTTTGATTTCTGTAACCAATTTCCTACCCATTTTTTTTCCTCTTCAAAATAGAGTATTTCCTCTCCTTTTTTCTGATTATAAAAACCAAGAATTCCCAAGTAAATCTGTTGACTTATTTTTTTCTATATTAAAGTTTTAAACTAAATATCCTCCATAGATGAAATGTGAGGTATGCACAGCCCATATTTTTTTTAATGTCAGTTTCCTAACTCAGTTTGAAATCAAAGGTATTTTTTGAATTAATTCTTTTGCTATTTATGGTGTATCCTGGATGAATATAGATCTGTAACTCTAATAAATTAGTATTCAGGTTTCTTTCCTAGGCCAATTAGAAAGGACAATTATAACTTTCCAAAGAGAACAGGGGAAAATGGCTACTATATTACAGTGAATTTGCAGTCTGCTTTTCCATGCGATATCCTGAAGGCACAACAAATGTTTCAAACACTGAGGAGCCATGGCATTAACTGCCCTAAGAGTCAATTTTAACAATTAAGATTTAGCTCATAAAAAAATGTTAAGCAAATGCAGAAGGCTGAGTCAAGCACAGATGAGGGAGTGCTGGGAGAACATTTCAAAATGAGAGGACCTCAAGGGAGGAGGACAGATAGGAGCATGATGGATTGCCTACTAGTGATAATAAATCATGTGTACAAGTTGCATCTGAAGGAAAAGGCTAATGGTTGCACTTGTTTCAAAACCCAAAGGCTACAGAAAATCTTGCCTCAAAATCTACTTTGTTATTTATATCTAGGCCCAAGTTTAGAAATTAAGTAGTATTGTTTTTCTTCTAGGTCAAGAAAATAGCCCTATGCTAAAAGCAATGAAATAACTTCCTCCTTCCAGAAATTCTTGAGTTCAGAAGGTTGAGCCTTCTGAAAGAACTGAAGTGCTGCAAATCAGAAAAAAATTGCTGCATTGTGTTGATAATGCAGAATCACAACCCTTGTACAAGGGTTTCCCTCCTAAGAAAGTGTTAGGTGATCAGGTTTAAAACATGTAACATGGGAGTTTCAGGAGTTATATGCTATGAATATATTATCCACTGTATTTAACTTGTTTGTTTGTGAATGGACCATGAAGCATGCAAAGATATTTGCTTTTTGGAACTGTTCACAAAATAATCTAAATCACTGAATATAAATCTTATATCTGCAAACATTTCACTGTAGATTGTCTGTGGTTGGTCGCTTGAAACACAAGTCCTTGTTTATCTTCTTCAGATGACAGAAATATTTCTGTTGTAATACAAGTAATAAAGAACCAAAGTTCTGCCTCAGTGGATACTCTGCATGTTTAAGATCCGTAGTTATTTATTGTTCATAGCATTAGGTCCTTTAATTCCATGTACTTCAAAAGATAATGATGATGATGATAATTATAAAAATAATATGCTTGTTGAGTTTTGACAAAAAGGTATATAGTGTCAGCACAAAGTGGTGGTAGATTTTAATTCTCGTCCTCAGGCCTCTACTGCTGAAGAGCAGGGTTATTTGTTATTTTTAAACTACAGTGATAAAGAAAGGTAGGGTGGATTAAGTTTTTCACAGGAGTAATGGTTTGAGCCCATTTTGTCCTACTTCTGACACCCTCCTCCTGTGGGCTCCAATCCTATGGGCTCACCACTCCACCTGGCTGGCAGAGGGAGACCTCGCCAACAGTAATGCTTTTCTGCTTCCTGCATGTCCATGCTTAATCCTGTAGTCCATAGGATGACAAGTGGGGAGACCCACAGTCTAGATCACATTGCTCCTGAAACTGGGATTGGCACAGGGAAGGGATGCTCTTCCTGCTTGCAAAGGTTGAGAACCTTTAGCTGGTGAAAGAGCTCCATAGATTTATGCATCACTGAAGGTAGTCATCAGACTAGACATAACACATGGAGAATATGTTTTCATAATCATAAAATCAATCCTCAAAAATATGCAGTTCTACTGCAAATATTTATGTAAAGTGTTCAGTGTTCATTCTGTGTACTGTTTATGTTCCTCTGTTTCTTATGTCACTCACTGAAATTTCCCCTTAGATAGGAATGCTTTTTTTTTTTTTTCCCAGGATGAGTATGTACAAAAATGTCTAAATGCAGAATGGAGGTTTGGGTAGGAGGTTTTTTTTGTTTGTTTGCTTCTTTTGAACATTTTTGGGGAGGGAGGCAGGGGGGCTGGAGGGGAAGTCTGATCTAAAGTAGTGGATTTTGTTTTGTGATTGAGAATCACCTCATATTCATAGCCCTGTGAGAAGAGGGTTGCTGTCCTACCTGAGGCCAGCAGCTGCTGGTTCAGCAGGCAGAGGCCCACTGAGGTACCTGCAGAAACTGAGACCTTTACTATCCCATGGTGAGGGATGCAGAATCAGTACCAGGACCACTGTGTTGGATGTTTGGATGCATGATACCAATGGCCAGGGATACTCTGGATATCTGGGAAGGGTCATCCTTTGGATCTATCCTTTCTCACTCATCTCCTGAAATAAGAGACAAAAATGAGGAAGTGCATCCCCTGTGTGTAAAATCATATTTTATTGAATTGTTGTATTTCTGTAATTTTTTTGCCATGTCATGTTGATAGTAACTAAATAATGCCATAAACATTTTCTATGAAAATACATCGACCACTCCTAAGGAGGGAGGACAGTTAGGAGTTCTCTGAACCCTTTTTGGCTGATCTGTGAGGTTGCAATACCCTGTTGCATGCTACATTATATTTTAGACCATCAGGCAGATTGCAGTTTATGACTTTCAATGATACCCTGGTACAGTTTTCCCAAGTTGATATATACTTACACACACCTGTGGGACCAAAGGGCAGCTGAAATGGAGAAGCAGTCCACAGATTATTTTGGTTATGCAGGCAAGAGTCCTGCCTACACAGAAGATTTAGTAAGGAAAGTGTTTGTTTTTTTTTCTATCAATACCTATTCAGGTGTTAGTGAAGACACTTTAGTAACTCCTCAACATTTTCTACTGGCTGAGCCATCAGACTGACACAGCCCATGTGCTACAGAATGCAATTTTATGCCAGAATATCTATACCAAAATATGATTCTAGAACAAAAGTTGAAATACAGATGAGCAAGCTCACCCAGCATAGATTTCTCATCTCCTTTTTTCCTTTCTTTTCTGTTTTTTTTTCCCACATAGGAAGTCATCAGAGTTATATTTTTCCTGATTAACACATTTCTTCATCAACTATAATTGCAACCATTAAATTAGATTGCCTCCTGTTAATCTTCTACTGCTTCAATCCTATTATGCAGAAAAATAATGTAAACTGTCAGAGTGAGAGGATGCAATTGCCAATCTTGAAACTGGAAAAAAATATTGTTTTAATAAAAAGTCTTTCCATCACAGTGAATTTTAAAGTAATACAGAGATGACATTTTTTTAAACCACAAGAAATATGCATAAAAAATGGAAATCTTTTCATTAACAGGAAGAAATAAACATCATATCAAAGCTGATGGCATTCTTGCATGCATCATTTGTATAGCTCGTCAGATAGCTTAGAATAAAAGGTACCCTCAGGCAAGGAGTAGAAGCAAATAGTCTTAATTTATATCTCAATATAAAGTTTATAAGCCTAGATAAAAAAGTAGGTACTGAAACATTAAGCCCCAACAGTCTAGCCAGTCTGATTAATATCTCTTTGAACAGAACTTACATTAAGACAGAGACAGCTGGGTTTGAAACACAAAGCCTGGCACAGCTGCCAGGCTTGGAACATAACGGAGGTGGAATACTTCCTTTAGAGCTAACTTATGTTAAAGTACCATATCAATCTTGCAGGGAGTTTAAAGGATCTCATGATCTGAGAGAACGTACTTGCTTTTGCAGAACTGAAGCATTCTATACATTCTCCTCTGATTTTTGAAGACTTTATCAAAGATTCAGTAGAGCTGCAGCATGTTCAGAAAAATTCTACATTTTTAAATATTAAATTAAATTATAAATTGTGTCTAGTTTTCTAGTGTATAGATAAAACCTATGACCCTTGTACTTAACTTTTCATCTTCAGTGCCGTTGTAGTCCATGGTCAATGAATTATTTTTGGATATTTGAGATAATAAGGGGAAAAAAAAGCTTATTATCAGAATAAGTAGAATTAAATTAGCTATGAAGTGAAGAGTAAGATATTAATATTTATAGAATTATAATTTTTATAGAAATCTACTGTTTGTTTATTGCCTACTTTCTAGGATGGCTTAGGAACATTGCTATCAGTAGATCTTAAGAATTGATTGTCAATTCAGACATAAAACATGTGACAGGAATGCCAAAAGAAAAAGACAAAATAAATAAAAATTAGACAGAGTACTTCCATAAATCCCCAGCTCATACATTTTCTTCCCAAGGTTTCTCCATTAGTTTTTTTAAAGTATGATTTCTTTTTTCTCCCATATGTTATCATGAAGGTATTCTCAGAATTCTTTCAAGCTCTCATTTGTAACTATTATTATTACAATAAGTACTTGCCCTGCAATAGCAAAAGTTCTCATTTTTTTCAGGCTTAACTAGTCTACTGCAAACTTTGCAATTCTTTTTTCCTTGGTGCAGTTACTTAGCCATTCTCCAGCTGTGGCCTGCAGGGATTAGTTGATGTCCTCTGCCAGAATGATTACTTCTATTTTCAAAGGGGTTGAAAGAAGCTTAAATGTGTAGTTTGCTTTTATGACCTTACTTTTCTGCATATCAGATTTCAGTAGTCACCCTCAGCACATTCTGCTGCTGAGAATCAGTTCTCCTGAGTTTAGGAGAGCTGTGCTCAGGGGTGGTGGTGTTTCAAAGGAGGAGGCCCCTGGGGTGGGGACACCTGGGATGACAGCTCTGCAGTTGCAGGCTGACCTCGGCCAGCCAAGGATTTGGGTAACGGCTGGAGGGAGGCTCAGGGCATGCCTGTGGTCTGCAGTGTGGTGCTGTGGTCACACATCTCTGGCTGGTTGTGTACAAGGCTTGCATGATGTGAAATATAACTGACAGTACTTAGGGAAGAGAGTCATTGCTTTGCCAGGGGGAGCAGGAATGACTTTAACAGCTGAGGATGACAAGCAATGCAGAGCTCACTATTGCAGAACTACATTGTTTTATATCAGCATGCCTTCAAAGGTAAGAAGTACAGAAAACAAGAAAATGGGGAAGGCAGCAAGGAAGAATTTTTGATGACAAGAAGAAGAGGAAAGAAAAAGAAACACAGAAATGCAAAGCAGATAGAGAAGTGACCATGGGGAAGAAAGGATGGAAAGAATTGGGAGAAGATTCACAAAGATGCTGAAAGAAAATTAAAGTGAAAATAAGCAAAGTGATTCAGAGAAGAAGAAATTGTGAAAAATTCAGAGAAAGTTTGAGTAGTCACTGACAAGAGAAATAAGGAAACCAGAGCCTGTGCTCATGCAGGGGTGTGTGATAATAGGAGCCAGCACAATACCCATCACCCTCACAGATCAGACACAACAGTAGAATCCTTGTGCTCTTCCAGGCACATCCTTGGACCTTAATCCTTTCAACCTAACCTGACATAGTAAAAGGCAAAGGTACTGCTTGAAGTAAATGAATGAGTCAGGCCCAGTGAGTTCCTTCCCTGTGTGTAAATGTGATCTGTCACAAGAAGGAAACACCTGCTGGCACCAGTGGGGTGAGACACCACTGGGGTCTGAGATCTCCCACTGCCTCCAGTGCTGCCCTCAGACCACTTGCCTTTTCTGCTCAGTTTTTGGTTATGTTGTCACTCTGGCAGCGGTGACATCTGTATAGCATGTGAGTTTTTAATTTATGAAAAAAGACTTGTCAGAAGTGGATGAGGCATTTTTGTTCTAGGAATTCCCATTCTGTGTCTTTGTCTCTCAATCTGTCTTATCTAGTTCTAAACTACCTACTTCAGATTCAAAGCAAAAGGTATGTTCTTAATTCTGTGAAATATTTTCTAAAGTATTTTATGTATATGTTCGAACATGGAGTGTGGAGCCTAATTAAATTACAATTACATAATAATTTTAATGGTAAAAGTTATTATAAATTTTCAATCTAAATACAGATAAGTTTAATGAGAATTGAAAAGTTATTAGTCTATCATAGAGTGAAACATTCTAGGAAATCACCATTTTGTCTCATTTGCACATCATTGTCTAAAAATACAATGACAGAATTGTTTGTATGACCATCTCAAAAACATTTTGCTAAAAGGAGTTATTTGTTCAGATTTGAATGAGCAAGATGATGAGAGCCCTTTCTTTGACTCCCAAAACTTTTACATTCAATCATCTGGCTACAAACCACAGAAATTCTTCTGGAGGAGACAGACAGGTCTTCAACATGCCCTCAGGTGCTTTCTGAGATAAGATGGAAATGAAAAGTAGAAGGGCATCTGTATACTGGGTGACAAGAATGAAAAAACTGTGACAGAGTGATTTACAGAATATCCAAGATATACATGAAGTAATTTTTCTTTGTTGCTTTAAAAGAAATGGATCTTTGCACATGGGTCGGTTTTGGACTGTTAATTGGGGTTTGTCAGAACGAGATATAAGTGCAGGGAGACTGCCACAAGATAAAACAGCTGAGCAAAACAAAGATTTTCCAAAATATTGGTAACTGCATAAACTTTGATCTTTTGAATTACCTTTAAAATGTTTTGAACAGTATCTTCATGGTCACAGTATTCATGAGAGAGCTGCTATCTGCTGGAGAAATATTTCAGGTAACCTTAAGATAGTAACTCAGTTATTTCTGTAGTTGTTATATCTTTAGTAACTACCTCATTCTGTTTAAGCCCAGCCTCTTTTAGAGGGAGAACAAAAATCTGTCTCCCAAAGGTCTTACTTCTTGGGAAAGAGACAGCTGGTCCTGAAGCTGTTCAGGCTTACATGGTAAAACCTAAAATGGGGAGTTCCTTTGAACCATTGCTTTACACTGTAACTCAATATGAATGTATTGAGTATGTATGAAGAGAATAATTTTGTCAATAAAAGTAGCAAGGTCCAGCTGAGGCCATGATGGGGCCTATTTGTTACTGATGGAAGTGGAAAAGCAGAGTGAAATGTCTCACCAATGTCTGCCAAACTAGCAGACTGTGCCAAACCTCTGCTAGGAATGAGCCTGCACATCCTGCTCCCTACTTCCTAAAGAAGTGCCAACAGGTTTCAAAATAATGACAGTGGTGTTGAGTGGACTGCAGCATGCTTTTCTTTTCCATCATCACCCACAAGAGGAGGACTAATGATGATCTTGCTTCTGTTGGCAATATAAGATTTTACACTGTTCTTGGGACTCTTGCTTCCGTGGATCTTCACCCTTCTCTCTGCTCCTGAAGAAAAACTACAAGGTGGTCCTTGAACCTCAGCATCCTCTATTTTATTATTAGGCATGAAAATAGAGGAAATAAACCACACATTACAAAATATTTTTGTGGTGTAAATGCATGCTTAAAAAACCCAAAATACCAAACAAGCTGAATTCTTTCTATTCTTGTTGAGGTTTTAGCCATGGAAAGGGAAAGACTGAAAAGAAACACTAACAAATCACTCATTGCAAAACTGGAACTGCTCAGAAATTTGTACATGTAGCTATTTTAAAACTACCAACAGAGTGATGACATCTTGAAATGAATGCCTAGAGAGTTAGGAAGCATAGAGTAAATTAGTTTCAGATGGATGACAGACATATTTTTTAGAAATGCTTAAGTGACTTAGAAATCTAAATCTTCCTTTCAGACATGACTCAAGGCACTTAGAAAGACATTTCTTTCAAAGTATGACTTGATCACCTGAATCACAGACACCCTTTGAAAACTGTTCAAATGTAAGACAGTTTGCTTTGTAAAGTAGAAACATGAGAAATTTTAGATAGACCTACATGAGGAGGTTTTTAAGGAGCTTTACTGAGTATTGTTGAGATGAGACTTCAAGAAAATAGAGTTCTTGGAAACCTCAAGACTTGGCTAAAGTGTCTCAGGCTGCTTACTGACATTTCTATTGCTCATTTTCCCAGATGAGCAGCAGTAGAGATAACAGGAACCGATGAAAATATGAGAGTCATTAACCAAAGTAGATTCTGTTTAGGTTTCACAAGTTAGCAATACGGAAATTTGCCCTGAAATGCAAGCAATATCAACACATGCAGAGCAATTTATTCTATAATTTTCTAAAAAAAAGGAATGTGTGTCACTCTTGCTAAAACATGTGGAGTCATCTTGCAGCAGCCAGGAGCATTTCCAGGGAAATTCCTCCAGTAGGAAGTGCTGTGTGCCATCTGGTTTCTCATCTATTCCTGTGCTCTGTAGTCTCTGATCTCTGCCATGGTTTTAGTTCAGTTAATTTAGTTACTAAAGAACCAGTTATTCTCCAGGCTCCAGAGATATCGATATATTTTCACATTTTACAGTCTAAAAACATTTGTTCACAAATTGCAAACTCTGTTACCCATCAGTTTGCCAATACCTTATGTCCCAAATCTATAGCTTTTTTGATAACCTTGTTATACAAATTTGTGATAAGGATTGCTTTGATCTCAGCATCACAGGCATGCAGTCTGAACAATGTTAGAATTAGTTATCAGCAATGTACAATTCTTGATGTCCTACACAAAAGAAAAATAAAATGAACCTTTATGAACTTGTATAGAGCAGAAATTTGTTTCTCATGTAGTTACAGCTGACACACTATGTTAACATCTCTATTGAAACACGAGTCTTTGGCGTTAATTTGTGAAATTTTATGTAAGGATTAGAACAACATAACACAAGGAGTAATCACATTCCCAATGTTATGCAGTTGGTAATTCCAGTAAGTTATGTTTTGCATGTAAAAATACATTGCAGATGTATTTTTTTTGTGCACTACTTTTTTGACCACCCATATGCTTTCTGTGAGCATCAGAGTCCTGGTCCAGCTGCTATCAGGGTGTGAAAAGGTATGATGTCACAATATATTTAAGCAAAATGCTGTCGGAATCTTAACAAGTAATTTCTAAACTTGGGTCTCTTGTAAATGTTGACAACTTTTTTTTCAAAGTGTATTGAAATGACTTGAATAAGTTATTTTCAGGAAGCCATGTTCTGCCAGGAAAATTATAAGACTATTTTGCATAAACAAACATGAATAATCTGGCCACACCAAACAAGGAATATAGAAAAGTAAGCTTCATTGATTTTAAGGAAGACATTTTCAATAAAACCAACCACCCACAGATATATTTAATCACCTTAGTAAAGAGGATTTGATTTTCTGTGGCAACCAAACATCTGTCACATCCAGTAATTTCCAAGATACTTTGAATGTTTTGTTTTGAAACGGATGTCCACAGTGACCTTTGAGTGAATATTTGATGTTCCATCTGGTCCAGGTGTGTGTGTGCTCCTGCTACTGCATTTGTGACAGATTTCTACCATCCAGATTTTTTAAAGAAAAATTTGTAAGCAATGCTTTTGACTTTTGGATGCTCAGGCCCCATCAGCCCATAGATACATTTAGGACAGAGCACATGTGCTCTGCTGGATGTGACTGCTTTCTCAGTCAGAATGTAGGTTAATAAAAGTAACATTTTGCATTTTTTTTTTTGGAAAGATCCATCTGGGTTTTTTCCTCCTCTGAGCCTGTGAAATTCAGAATACTCTGGCTTTCTGTAGCATTTTGCATAACAACGTGAGTCTCCTTAGTGGACTCTGTGGCTTGAATTAGATGATTCTCCCATTCAGATATATCCTGTCTGTAACTGCTTGCTCCTGAAATAGCTTTCAATAAAGCAGAGTAGCTCCATTCACCCTGAGGGATACTCCCACAGGGCAGTAATTCCTGTGGCTGGGAGCGGTGATGTCTGAGAGCCCCAGGGAGGCTGCTGGAGCTACATCTTCATCTGTGGGCAAAGTTGTGTTAGCATTAATCATTCCTCCTTACCACATCTAAAACGTGCATGCCATATCTTTGTTTAAATGCATGTATAAATGTCTTTATTAGATTCTATCAGAGAGGGATGATCAGTCCTGGAAGTTTTAGATTAGTAAATCAAATTTGATTTGATGAGCTAATTTGAATTTTGATGATTAATACTTTGATAGCATCAGATAACAATGGAAAATGAGCAGAAGGAACTTCTGAACAGAAAAATCTTAGCAAATGCAGATGTGATACAGAAATGAAAGCTGTTGCATGGCTTTCCTCACTGGCAGGGCTTATTAAAGACTTTAATAATTTTATTTTCCTAAAATGTCTATTTTCATGTGTAGTTGATTAGATGAGGGAAAAAAATGACATTTATCTAATTTTCAAGTCAAGTATTTGATTTTAAAAAAGCCAGAAAATATAAAAGAGTAAGAAATTATGTTGTCTAACCTTGGTGTAACAGAGTGATGATCAACAATTTCCTTTGATGGCCCAAAGCATCAAAACCTTCTTGAATACTAAAGGAACTCAGATACAGAACAGACTGAAATACACTTGGCACCTGAAAAAAATTAGCCTGCTCCAAAATCACTAAATTTTATTTATTTATAGGTTTTATGAGACTTTTGTGTGTATTAAAAATTATTTTGTATGTGTGACATCCCACCCTAAGGGGAAGGGACCGCCCAAGATTGGCAGATGTCTGCAGTCAAAAGCAAATGGCAACAGTCAAAGATCTTCAAAAACTTAAAATTGTTTTATTAGTAAATTACACACTTGACATGGAAATAGACATAAGTTAGTTCCTCATTTTTGAGTATAAACACACTTGGATGGATTTTGCTTGAGGAATGGAGTGAAAGAGAAGAGAGAGAATGAGCGAGAGATTAAAAAGGTAGAGACAAATAAAGGAGGAATGAAAAAAAGACATCACCAGTTCTAGCTCCAGTGTTGCTCCTGCTGTTGGTTTTAGGGTGCTTGTGGTGCCCAGGCTTCCTGAGGGTGCCTTTTCATAGATAAGTTTCCCCCTGCTGGAGCTGTTTCATGCTTTCTGTGCTAGTTATTAATCATGTGCAGTCTACTCTTGTAGACGTTTCAGGAAAAGAGTCGGAGGGCTCCAGGTCTCCCACCCTACTGAGTCTGCCCTTGGTCAAAAGTCCATGTCCACTTCTCAACCTCGTTCACAAGCTTCTGCTGTGCTGTTTTGTGCTTATCTTCAGGAGCCAGAGCAAGAACATTTGTCCCAGAAAAGTGCTGCTCTACATCTGAATGGCTCCTTTTCCAGCCACATCCTGCACTTTCTCACAGTCTGTTCTTGCCAACAGTCTTTGATGCTGGCTATCTGGCTATCAGTATTAGACACATACAGTATAGTGCCTTTTCTTCTGGACTTTTACAATAGGAAACAGAATTTCTAAATAAAAAATTGCTATTTATCAACACTGAATCCTGGGTCTATCCACATTACTTCTCTGAAGCATGAATTGCATTTAAAAAAGACATAATTATTTTTGTATCATAACAAGAATTCATACTGAATCCAAATCAGGAATGACTGACATAAAATAAATACTTTGCTTACAAGTCAGTGTTCTTCTAAATTTATATATTCTGATTGGATTCAGTGCTTAGGTCTCATTTTTAAAAAATGGAGAAGAGTAAATTTTACTTCTTTTAAATTTTGCTGCAAATTGTTAATGCATGTTTCCATGTCAGAATCTAAAAAGTGCTCTACCAGAAGTGCACATTACTTTGATATTAAATGGACAAATTCTCCTCTTGGATATACATTTCTACTTTCATATGTAAGATGAGAATTTGATCCACAGTTTACAGTTGAGCAAAGACAAAAAGTAAAATTTCTAGCCTGAAATAAAGAGACATGAAGCATTTTTATCTTGGGCCAAATCAAGCATGCTCAATCCAAAATGTAATGCTGCCTTTACAAGACCAGAAAGCCTAGTTTTTAGAGACATTTATGTTCTGTGTTTATGACATATCTTAGTACTTCAGTCTGCTGAAAACACGGGTGTAACTCTCTTCTCTGTTGGGACAGTTTAAAGCTGCTTCATGGATATCAAGCCTTTATGGCTGGGTTTGAAGATACCCTACAGTCATTGTTCACAGTTTCTTCTGGGGACAGTTTTTCATATGTATACACTCATAGCATCTGTGAATTAATTGCTCGTTCATTACTATGTTAAGTATTGGACTGCAAAGCTTCTGGGTCAGTTATCTCTCCCTACATGATTTTATATATTTTTTTTCTTTTTTATTTTATGTTTTGTACTATATACATTCATTTTAGTGCACTTCATAAAGGACAGAAAATATTTGCTGGGAGAAGGTGGCATACAGTGCATTGATTCCTCAAGAAATAGTATATTGTCATATATATTGAGAGATAAATGTATAAATATCAGGAAGAATTTGAATTAAGATTTCATTCTTAGTGGTGAACAATATGGTCTGGTAACAGAAGTTGTATGGAATGCACACATTCCTCCCATTCCCCCAACCTCAGATACACTTCCACACATACAGATATCCATAACTCAAATCAGTGTATAACAATGCTATCACCACTGCAAGGCTAATTGCTTATTTCTCTTCTCCTGCTAGACTTTCTGAATCTAAACTTGGTTGCTCTCATAAAAATCAGGCTTGAAATATCCCTCTTGAAAGCTTTCCTTTGTATCACATGCTGAAAGGGAACAAGCAAACAAAGAAGCATAATGTTCAGTCTTCTAGGTGATTCCCTGTTTTTTGAAGGTTCCTTGGTACTTTCAAATTGGAATGCTCTCTTTTTTTTCTGCAGTTTCTCCTATGTTCAAGAGATAGTTGTTTGACAAGGAAGTAGAGGGACAGTGACAAGGAAGCTGAGGGACAATGCTTTGCTTAGGAAAAGGACAGATGTTTCTCAGCCAGAGTCAGTCTCAGAGCTGATGAGATTCCTTGGTATGCCATTTAAAACAACAAGCACAATTTAATCCTGACCTGAAATAGTGCTCACTGATGAAGGTAACTTTGCTTTTTAAGTGTATCTTAAAAGACTGGGTTATGAAAGGGAAGAGGGAGTTTTCTTCTGTACAAATTGTTCTTTCTCATTTCTACAGCGGTGTGGAAGGATTCTGAGAAGCACATTCACAGAACAGCCGTGGTTGGTGGGATGTTGGGCAGTCATTTCAGCCTGCCCTGGACTCACAACAGAGCTGTCTCCAGCCTCAGGTCAGGTTGGTTGGGCCTTAATCCATTTGAGGGTTTAGTAGCTCCAAGGGTGGAAATTCAGCAGCCTCTCCGTGTTTTTTTTCAGCAATCAGTTCCTCTAAGAGCTAAACTAGGATGGGTTTTTTTCAGTGTTAATACAGAGGTTGTTATATACCCTTTGAAATCTTGTCTCACATTTTCTGTGAGATCCTCTGGATAATTTTCATTTGCCACATATTAACTGGACTGATTTTTGCTTTTTTTTTTTCAAAGAACTCTGTGATTTTCTTCAATTTTGTCTCTGAAGAACAGGTATAGCCATTTTCTTGCCAATTAGTATAAGCCACCTGAGGGAGTAATCTAAACAGAAAATTGCAGGGAGCCCATCTCACAGTTATTGGGAAAGAACAGCATCTCTAGAAAGTATTTTTGCCCACCCAGGCTCTGAAATGTTGAAAACAAAAAATTGTCTAAAAAAAAAATAAAAGAAATATATCATTAAAATAAATCTAAACATAGCATTCCAACTTGAGGAACAGTTGTTTTTCTACTGACAAAAAATTTGTTACATTTGCCTGAATTCACATATTCAATAAACTGCATTTTTCAACAAATTAGAGGGTTAAGGTCTCTGCCTTGCCTGCATTAATTTTATATAATTAGGGATCAGTTTTTTACAAGTCTGAGGAACTGAATTACCTGTCTGGATTTTACATTGTGAAGAAGTCTAAAATAAATTTTAGTTCAAATTTAAGAAAAGCAGGTAATTAGTTAGGCAGATGATGTTTAAGCAGGCAAACAGCTGGCACGCTAAAGAAAAGCTGCTCCCTTCCCACTGGCTGCACTGCAGCTTGCCATGAGAAACCGACCCTCGGGCTAAGGGGCACTTTGGCCTCCAAGATACCGGTGTGAGTGAGACTGGGGAGGAGGTGATAGGGGTCACCCCAAAGTCTCCAAAAGATTCAAGTATTTTTCTTTCTTCTTCGTGACCCATTCTGCTCCATCTCAGCTGCATGGGAAGCATAAAACATTTTGCTACAATGGGAATTTATATGCAAATGAGTTTCACGCTGCATTGAGAAGCAGATTCAAATCCCTAAAGTGCCTGGGAGCCAGGCCTTAGGATCAGGTCCTCAATGGCTTTTGGTAAGTGAAATTCCTTAGTACTGGGCTGATGTTGCTAATGCTGTGATTCTCCACACTCATGAAGGGATGGATTAATTTCTTCCATAGTTCTCTAGCTTCCATATCAGAAGTGGTAGCCCAAGAGAATCAATGGCACTCACATGTCGCAAATGGACTGTGTTTATTCTTAATATGTTCTTCATGATACAAAAAAAAAATGCTTCAGTAAATGAATATTCACTTTAAAATGTTTTTCATGATTGACTCTAAATGAATTGCACATAAGATTGGTTGTATGAAATGGGACAACACTTTTAGGTATTTTGGTAGAGAAGCCTATGTTTTAGGAATTTTTTTAAAGGAAAATATGTGTTAAAAATTTGAAAACCTGACAAGTCATCCCCCCTAACATATCAAATGACTACAGAACTGTGGGTATATCTCTCAACCTATGTGAAATGTCCTTTATCAAAATAATTTGAATAAATGTTCTTTGACTTTTCAATTGTCTGCATACATACAGATTTTTTACCTTCAGAGTGCCCATGCCTCATGTGGTGATTCAGTCTCAGTTGGCATAATTTATTAGAAAAGCTTAAAAACATAAAGAGTAAAAGTACATTGCAACTATTTGGCTGTTTCTGCTCACTGTGAACAATTTTCAGGGGTTACAGAAACAAGGAGGTTATTGCATTATTCTGATTCAGTGAAAAAACAAATTCAATGGCAGGAATAATTTAGCTGAGGAAAAACGAAACAGAAAACATCACCAGGCCACTCTATAATACTTTCACACAGCATGTCCTGAAAATTGGCTATAATTCTAATGCAAGGCTCTCAGAAGATTGAAGTAGAATCAAAAATAGCATTGAGAAGGGTGATGAGGATGATCACAGACACCAGAGAGACTTTGCATGCAGATGGACTGATGAGATTTTTCTGACTGAAAAGAGATGAAGGGATGGTATGGCAGATGACTGCAGATGACTGTGAAATTGCATGTGGGGTGAAGAAGGTAAACAGAAAATGAAGTTTCATGGTGCTTGTAGTGCCTTAGTGCTTCAGGATGTGTAATATTACAGGTCAATATTTGCAGCTCTACAGCCCGAGCTGCCTGGAGTCACACAGGCAGTTCTTCCTTGCATTCCCTTGCTTTTATGCAGATGCTGGTACCATTGGTCTCATGCCCCCACACCTGCAGGCTTCAACAATACTGTTATGTGGGTTCTCACAGGAAGCAAAAGACACTGGCATGAGAAATAACCCTGCCCAGCCCTCTTCACTCTTATTTTGCTGATTTTAGTTTATACTGGGGAAAATCAAGTGAAATGAACAACAAAGCAGGTTACAATCTATGAAATACTTGATAAACATTACACTGAAATGCATGTGCATGGAGACTTAGAAGCTGATCAGTAGGTATTTCTGATGCCTTGATAGGTTCTTTGACCAGTGCTAATAGCATGACAAACAGGAACACCACTAGGGAGTTCAGGCCAATCCCCATGGAAAGCATTGGGGAAAAATGTAACAGTACTTGGGGAAGAGCAATCAGCAGGACTAGAGATAAAGCAAAGGGATACTCAAAAATGTGAAAGTTATTCAGAGTTATAAGATGAGGAGACAGATGATGTAATTTAGGCCAGGTGAACCACACCCATAGATTTAGGGGAGCTAGGAAAGGCTATAAAGATAGCAGGATGGAAAGGAGAAGATACAGATGGGCATGAACCAAGCAACTGTGAATAAAACACATGGTTTTTGTAGTGAGTTAGAGACATCTTAATGCCTTGTTAAATCCAGGTCTGAAAGAGAGAGGAGATGCTACTGTGTTGTGGGTGTGGGATGCCTCCTGTATCTAACGGATGGTTCCAGAGGTGACATTCCTCACTTGCATCCTTAGTGGTAAGTGCATATAAAAAGGACCATGGCAAATATTTTAATTTCAGATTTTTGAGTATCTTCAGGTTGAATGTGAGTTTTGTGACAGTTTACCATAATAGCACAGGGAGAGACCTGTTTTCCTGTGTTCTTGTGGGAACCAGACTCCGCTTATGACAAGTCTCCAGCCTGTCAAAACCAGCCAGATGAGTAATACTGGGATAGAGCCAGCAGGCAATGTTCACTAATTTATTTTCCTCTTCAGATTTTGTGAAATCTTAGCATGCAGCTACCACTTTATTGTGTAAGGAAGCAGAAGTAAGTTTAAAACCTGTTTTTCTCCTGATAAACTCACACACTTGCAAAGGAATTTAAAAGTTAACAATTTCATTTAAAAACTAAAGCAGCTGCTACTGTTAAAATGAGTTGGACGTCTATAATGAGAGGCTAAATTACCTCCCTGGTTTCTTAGAATACATTTAGCATTTAAGTAGTAGAGAACTGGTACTCCTCAGACAGCCTGATCATTACTAGGCATATCAGAAGGACCCCAGTTATATGCACATATTAACACAGTATTAGCAGGCTTTATGTGTTTAGCAGTTTCCTTGGAAAGACAGAGGGCAGGATTTGCAGATGGATATGAGAGGCTTAAGAGCAAAAACTCAGTTACTTTTGACAAGTTTCTCCCGTTCCCTCTGTGGTTGACTGGATCATTACTGAACAGAAGCATCTGCAATTGCATACATGAGTTTTTATTAATCAGCAGGAGCCATACATCCCAATGGGATTGAGGCAGACCATGCATGCCAGTCAGGCATGTGCCTTCCTTACATTTGGCCAGTCTCTGGCAGGGGCAGTGCTCAGCAGCAATAGCATCTGCTGTGCCAGAAGGTTGGCAGAGCATGGCCTGTGTGAGAGCCAGGCAGGGGAAAATGCTGGACATCTTACCCTGGCTGTCACTCTGTGTGAAACCATGGTTTAAATTGTGAGATACCCAGCATAGTCACCATGTAACAAGAATCCTGCACTCTAACTGTTTTGAGAAAAGATTAGGAAAATGAGTTGGAAAATGAGGACATTGACTTTAAACGGGCAGCCTAGGGTCTTTCAGATAGCCGGATGTTGGAGCATGGTTAATGAGATGTTCCCTCTGAACCTCAGAAGATCTCTCAGGTTGTCTCCTTCATTGTGTATTGGTGTTTCCAGACAGACTCTGGAGGCCTGGGCAGACTCTGTGGACAGTGTATGGGTTTTCTTAGATACTGGTGGCTTTGGGTGTTTTCTTACACCAGGAAACATGCCCCATTTTGAAGGTCCTTCTAGTCCCTTACAAAACTCTTGCACACATTAGAAAAAATGGGCCTTTGACATGCTAAATTTTTTCTGAAAGATATTCTATTGTAAAGCAGTCTCATTTTTATTTAAGACATATACAACTGTTTATACTTATACATTAAGGATATGCTTTAAAGCATTTTTTTCCCCAGAACTTGTGAAATGTAGATCTAGTGATGGGAAAAGAAGGATTCTGAATGTGCAGAGACCAAAATAAGAGAAAATGGAATGAGAATGCATGTCTCATACCTTGGGGGCAACAGAAAAAAGGTTTATGTGGTACTAATGGAAAAGACTTTCTTTTATTTTCCAGATACAAGCACTCTTTAAAGGCAAAATGGAATAGGAGTCAAGGAGCCAAATGTAACAAAGAACTTTCCTGACATGTCTTACAGCAATGCTAAATGGGAATATGTTGGAAACACATTGTTTAGTAGAAACAATGGACTGTAGGAGAAGGATGTGAGGTGAAATAAATGGAAACAGAACTAATTTCAAAGTCTGCATAAAGAACATGCATTAATGGTCACTGAGCAGGAGATCTGGAAAACATTGCATTGAAAATCTGGGTTTTCTGCATTAACTAACTCAAAAAAATGAATCTTCTGTATATAAAAATATCAAATAGTGAGTGACATGGGAAGTGCACCAGACAATAATGGAAAAAAGGGATTCTCAGAAAGTTTAAAAGAGGTACACATATACATGTTTTTGCTGCTGTAGGATGAAGTTAGCTCAAAGGTCATTCTCCAATGTCAATTGCTATTTTATTTTCCTTGATTCCAAGGCAAAACCCCAATACTGATAAATGAAGGCAATATGAAGACAAAGATGAAAACTCAAAGGCTATTTTACCTTTGTAAAAATGGGTTTCAGTAAAAACATAGTGTCATTTTGATAAAGTAAGGGAGCAACTCAGGGATAAAACTTTTGAATGTATTATTTTGTGCCTGAAATGAGGCACAGCACATGTTTAACCACAAAGGCAACACTTAAAGCTCAGTCTAGACAAAAAACTAGCAGAATCCCAGAGCATAGCTGCTTAGAGAGCACCAAGAAAATGCATCTTACTTATCTTAATTTCAGTACAATTCTAATCCAATCTTCATTATTACATGTTAGATACTTACTAATTTTTTATCATTTCAAATAACATAAGGGATGAGATGTCTCAAGTAAAAACAGTTTTTATGTTTGTCTACTTCTTTTGGTTCACCGGCAAGAATAAGGTCATTTTGTGAGGAAATTGAGTTACGAGATTTCTTGCAGATGTCAGGAGTTCATATCATAAACAGTGACAATCATTCTCAGAGAATGGGAGATGTAATATCCCATGGCCAAAACAAAACCTGTTGTCACTTCAGCTGAAGAACTTATCCTATAACTACCACTGATGTTTAGTAAAGCATCCTCTGCTCTTGAGATCCTGGCAGAATTAAAGACTATGTCCATTTCTCACTTAGGCACCCTGAAGTTGTCGTATACTGTACAACAGCTGCCATCCTCTACCCCTCTGAGACCCTTCAGCAGCTCCTGCTTTTTCCTTTGGCCCATCCATCCACAAACCAGACCCATCGGAGCCCTATGTCTTCCTGACCTGAATGTCCCATGCCACCTGAATGTCCCATGCTCTATTTTATAATACCTAATGATCCCTATGCTAGTGTTCCCTTGGCAGTGATTGCTGCCTTGTGACATCATCGTACCAGGGAAAAATCCCCTGAAATCTACTTGCAGTGGAAGTCAGGTGGAGAGAGTAAAAAAACTGGGTGCATAGGCCTCATTTTGTTAGTAGTGATTGCTTATATTCAGAAAGGCTCTACTTATCCTCTGGTTTCATTATGTGATTTTTTCCCTCAATGTCTCCCAAAACAAGTACATGAGACTTCTTTCAAGTGTCTGAGAAGGGGAATTTGATTCTCTGTGATATTCCTACAGACACAGATTTATAAACAGGCAGCCAGTTGGAAAGGGGAGAAAAACTTTAAAGGAAGGGATTTTATAAGTACATACTCACATTGTTTACATTCAGAATTTTCTTTTGTTTCTCTTGGTGAAATAAAGCTATTTCAGAAAAACTGATGAAATAAGATTTCTAGACAGGTAAGTATGGTTAACTTGTATTAGAAACATTATTTCTTTTTTATGTTAAAGATACCAAAGTAATGTTTTAAGACCTGTCTTTAACTGGTTTATGGTTTTAATTTTTTCATATGGTTATAACTCTCTGACAATCAGTTCATGGTAAACCCAAAAAATTGTCTCCTTCTGCCATGGAGATTTGGCTTCCTTGAGGTTACTCTGCAAAGATACTCCTGCGCAAAACATTTCGATAATGTAGCAAATAAATATAACCATCATAATTACTTGATATTATGGCTCAACATACATCCAAATTAAATAAAAATACTTTGTTACATTCTGTTAGAGAGAGAATTGATTTGATAAAGCTATATTAAACCAATATATCCCTGAATATGACAAGGAACTGCAAAAATAAGGTAAATATTTTATGTCAGCTAAACAATTTTAAAAGCTCCTGAAAAAGTGATACTTTTATTTCTAAACTTCACTACTAAAATTTCTGACCTCTCTGTAGTTTTGTGTTTGCATCACCCTTTGGTAGTATAATGGCAATTGAGATGTTATCAGTAGCAAAACCTGGAATCCGAAAATAACAGCTTTCCGTGGAATTCTGTTTTTCTTCAGCTAACACAAATCCAGTGCTAATATGCCTTGATCAGAAAACAAAACTTTTATTGAAGATAGGTGACAGTACATCAGGTGATAGATTTACAACCCTGCATGAAGCTTGATCAACTTCTAGAGTTAGAACTCTACAAAAATATATTGGACTATTTTCTTATCAAGTAAGTGACAATGTTTGCCCTGATAAATGATTTAAAGAATATTTTTCTTGCAGTTTTAGGGCAGATGAAAATGTCAACTTACCTAGAGGACTAGAAGGAGTATTCACTTATCAAACTGTCAAAGTCACCATCAGAGATCCTTTCATTTACAAAATGCATGTGGGGTTGAAGAGTCCACCGTGTGTGCATGAAACAAGATTGGATATATTCCTGTAAATTATGGAGTCAATGAATTTATTCATATGATGAAATACCATTCAAGTTGGAATAAATAAAAGTACTTCACCTGGATTTCTTGATCATTTTATACTTAAAAGGCTTTTTTTTTTCAGTAGTACTTACCTCACTTTTAATTCTGGTCACTGAATGTTGGATTTTTTACATAATCTTAATTTTGGAATAAAATGAAGTAAAGAACAGTTTTGAGCCTGAAATACCAGAGTACTAGGGCTGAAATAATGACAGCACAGGTTCAATGAATCTCTGAATGTCACTTTTCTGCTTCATTCCTTTACGTAGGATACATCTTATGCAGTCTCTTAATTTAAAATCTCCAGGTTTCTGACATGATCTGGGCTCACTTGATAGTCAATGGAGACAGGAAAGAAATTTCTAAATGTCAATAAATTTCATCTACTTCCAGTATCTAAGTCAGTCTCTCCTACTCATATGAAAACAGAAACCATACAGTCAACTGACTAAAGCTACACCTCTAGATTCTAAATAGCCCAAGTAAGGTTACACAAATCCCATCATGAGCTACTGCTTCATGCCATTCATTGCCATTCCTCTGGAATTTCCCAAATGCACTACACAATTCACAAAATTAAGTTCAATATATAGTTTGATAGAAAGGACTCAGAGAATAGTTTTCTATATGATTATTAAAGTCAGAAATGTGTTAAGTTGGAGCTGCTTGTTTAAACATCTTTAAGAAAAGAATAACACAGAGTCCTTCATAAGGAATAAGATTTTCACACTGTTTTTGCTTAAAATTAATTTATAGTATTTCAGACATTGCATCTACTACTTTGTCCTTTTGTCAGCTGTATTCTGCAAATGTGGTAGGTTCTTTATTTTTAGAGATGATATGGAACTTTTAAAACCTATTTGTTCTCATTTTAAAAACAGATTAGGATCAGATAGCATGTTCTCAACAGTCCCCAAAATCTGTGCTTTGGCCTAAAAGTTAAGTTGGCTTGTGGAAAGAAATACAGAATGATGGCTGAAACCTATTGCATACAATCAAGTGTAAAACAATGGAATATTATTAATGAAGTGCTAAAGAGTCATTTAAGAAAAGTTAGCATTCAGGCTGTAGAAATGCAGTATTTTTAATTATTTGACAAAATGAATGAAAATTTCTTTTGCATTTGCTTCACTGCAAGAGCATTCGTTATTAACATTTACATTTCAACAGGCCACTACATCCTCTTCCTTCCCCATTTCTTTGACAGAGTTTGCGATTAAACATATTAGCATACTCTGTCTCTGGAAAGGAAAGGCAGCAGCTGTATTTTGCAGTAATTTCTTACTCTCATTGAATTGCTTATTCAAAATACTGCAACTGCTTTGTAAATTCCATGTGTTAGCTGAGCCTTAGTGAGAAATAGGGGCAAGTTCAAACAGAATTGCAATTCTAGTAACAGAGTTCCTTTCTAGATTAAAACAAGGTCCTGTCTATAAATACTTCTGGATGCAAGGGTCCATCTAATTCCTGCAATAGCACATCAAGGCACAGCCCAATGATCTCTTTCAAAATGATATCTTAGATATCTAAGCTCTAGCAAGCTTTTAACAGCAGAGGTGCTTTTAGTCACAAAGACATTTGAGAAAAACACCTCTGTGATCATACACCTGGCACAGCTGCTTGTTCTTCTGCCCAGCAGCCTCTGCTGTGGCTTAGAGGTGGATGTAACCTCTGTCCTTCTGGAGAATGGCCAGCCTGTGAATGTGCTGTGTGAGAGGGCGCTAAAAAGGCTGGATGAGATGCTGCTGAGACTGGTTAAGGAAGGCTGAATGCTACTTCATGTCCACTGGTGGGAATGTGAGATTGATCATGGGGGTCATATGGAAAACTCCACGGAGACAATTCAGACTCCCATAGGAATCATGAGGAAAGAGCTGAGGTTATTGTCAAGGGCAGTAACACAGAAGCATTGCTCCGTGTTGCTTAGGACTAACTCTACTGAAAAGGACAATTTCTTCCAGCTGAGCTCTCTGCAGGTTGTACTGTCACTGCAATGCTTCCTTTGACAGACAGAACCTGTGTTTCCCATGGGTGTTAGGGCAGATCTGGCAAATGCAAAAAATGCATTTCATCTTCTCAAGGCTGACATTTCTAGCCCTGAAATCAGACAATATCTCATACCTGCACTGTGCTATGAGAAGTTTTTCATTATTCTGTTGGCATACATCAAAAAAATTCCTCATGCTCTCTCTCTGCTGATATTGCAAGCAATGAAGAACCTCAGGAAACTATTCTTCAAAGTGTTGTTATACATGGAAATATATAAGAAATCATTTAATATTTGGTATGATGATTTCCTTGCCTAGATAGCTTTATGACATCATTATTAATGTGATCAGAAGCTATTAGCATTATAGCCACACTACAAAGGCTTGGGGAGTTGCACATTATATTAACAATAATTATCCTGGACAGAAGCTCATTCCTGGTTGGTGCTGCTGAGGTGCTCTCCCAGAATAGGTTTTCTGGCTTAGCTCACCCAAATGGAATCCAAGACTGCACTCTGAAATAACTCAAATGAAAATGAGTTAGGTGAGAGAATTGTGGAAGATGTGCATCTTTTTAAATGTGAACTAAAGCACCAATGGTGCTTTATTATACAACAATAAGAATTATATTGTGATATATACAGCAATTACATTACAATTATGCAACAATATGAAACCTGCAGATCTGCTGTTTAGTGGGACTCCTGGGCTTATTTTTCAATGAACTAAATTAGAAGAAATCAGCATGTCCTATTTTCTATCACCATTTTCTTGGGCTATGTCTTTTACATATAAACTTCTAAGTCAAAATCATCTTGGGATGTAACTCTTTCTAATCAGTCAAGTAATAGGTGCATAATTTAAACAAATAAGCAGAATTTCATTCAATTGGTCCAAAAAATATTTACGTTTATGACATATAAGGACTCACTTTTGAAACAGCAGAGGTGTTTTCCAAGTAGGAATAAAACCTATGTGAAAAACTGCAGTTTTATGCTGTACCACATACAGCAAGAACTAAATACTATCCTGACCTCAATTCCATTAATCTAAGATCATTCTCTTACCATGCTACTGAGTTGAACTGACTTATTCTGAGGGTGAATTTAGCCTGATGACTTTGACAAAATACAATGGTATCTAGAGGAGTGTCAAAGACATTTGGCTTTATTTTCAGAACTCAGGCTTAAAAATCTGCTTGTCAGTTTCTGGTAGAACAACACAGAACTATTCAATATTATATCATGAAACAGCAACTTGCTCTGTGACTTACAGGGCTACAACTTAGAACAGAATTTCTGTGATATCAAACTCATAGCAGAATGAAGGTGTTATATCCCAGAATTGAAAGAGATAAAAAAAATAATAAATTTTTAATAGACATATTTTTACTTTCAGTCCTATTTTCATTTCTGTGGGTGGTTGTAACTTCTTGAGCTTCTGCTTCCAAATTATATAAACTCCACAATTTGAGTCAGATAGATTAACTTTATTCAAATAGCCCAATCTACAGTCCTTTTCAAATATTCTTCTCCTAACACCTGTGGATACATAAAATGTCCACAGACACACACACAACACACATCCCTCCAAGCTTTTTTTGAAAAATTTTCCACCATTAAATGTTGAGAGAAACAGAGTAAGAAAATATTGACAAAAAAACTGTTGGCCCTGATAACTGTGAATATAGCAAAAGTTTTTGACATTTCCCATAAATCATAATTTTCTTTGTATACTGGAATGCATGTTCTATAATATTAATAATCTATATTATTAAAGATAGACTCCACTGACAGTAGTTTATATTAATTTGTAAATGACAATAGGCTCTGTTTAAGGAAAATTGAGTCAAATTTCCTATGGGAAAATTTGACACTTTCTTGGATAGAAGGAAAATAGAGAGAAAAATAGTGCAAAGGATGAGTAGGGTTTTCTTCCCAGTAGCCAAACTGCAAATTAATTCCTTTTTTTCTTTGTTGTGCTTTTCTACTGTTTCCAGCAAATCTGCACAGTAGGCATTTGGATCCCTTCAGAAATGAGCTCCTGACAGCTGTGAGGAGATAGCAATACAACTTATGTTGTTGTCATTTGTTCCTGCTGTACATGTAGGTATCATCATAAAACAGGATGGCAGTTTGTTTATGGAGAAGCAAACTTGTGTTTGGATTTGATAGGCTATATTGCAAAGCCTGAAAGCTATTTTAATCCATCTAACATTCTGGGAGATAATGCCCAATTAATATGAGACCAACCAACATTTTGTTTCTGGAGACAAACATCGGAAAATGTTTACAAGGATGTTTCGATATGTATTGTCATTAATACTGGTACTGTGCAAATTGAATCAAAGTCAGTCAAATAACATTAGGTACAGCGGTCTTTAATAGCACAGGAAGCAGTAATGTACAGAGAAAGAGCTGCTGTGCTCATCCTCAGGGGAACATTATGGATTTATGTCAATTATACCAGGTAAGAATCTCTCCCATGATGTATGGGTGTTATAGAGATATGAAAATGCTGCCCCTGGGCACGAAAGGCAGCATAGCTGTAGAAGCAATTTCCCCTTTACCTTCACCTGCAAGATGACTTCTGTTTTTGAAAGACTTTCAGTGAAGGAGAAAACCTAAAAATGCATTTTCTGTACTAATTTCAGATCAGACTGGTACTTCTGCTAAAAAACAAGCTACTGCCATCATTCCCCATTTTCCACACCATGTTTTATCCTTTTCAGAATAACATTAGACCCACACATAGCTCCAAACAAGTGGTCCAGGGCTACCCATTTTTGTCAGTTTTATACTGTATCTTTAGTGTGTGGCTATCAGTCCTTATGGAAAGGTTCTTGACAGATTCTGTTGACTAACAATCAGATATCTGGTTGTCCAGCTGAAAAAGGTTTTCAAATGGATGCTCATTTACACTGAAAATCTCTTGATCCTGCCCTGTCAAGGAAAATTTGCCTTTCACACTTCAACCTACAGAACCAGGGCATTCAGCATGACTCTAAATATCATTTATATGTTTATGTTTTCTTTAGGAAGAAATATGAGACAGTCGTCAGCTTGAATTGGCCTTTACAACTTTGATTAATTCTGATTTGTACACGAAGTCATATTAAGTCACACAGAATATTTTCTGCGGGTTTATCATTGCACTATTATTGAGAAGGAAACGGAATGTAACTCACAGAAAATGCAGAAGAGGTTTGTTCCACAAAACAAAGGATTCACCCCTTATAAGCTGCAGAGACCATACATGTTAATTTGAAGATTGTTTTTCCTCCTGCCAGGAATCTAGAGATTTTCAGAGAAGTTTCAGAGAAGCGCCTGATTTCAGAAATATCAGACCTGATATTGACATAACAACTTTCAAAATTATGAAGATGATTAATGCAATTGCGTTTACTGCTTTTATTTTTTATTTCTAAGGTTAATTTTCTCACTGAAAATCTGTATATTTTCAAACATCTTTTAAGAAATATTTCCTTAAATTGAGAAGATATCCTATCTGGTTTAATCTGATTTTTTTTCATTTTTTTAAATAATGATAAAATTTACAATAATTTTAATGAAAGTTGAAAATATGAACATATATAAACTATATCTAATGTTCCTAAAGGGAAAATATCTCAAACCCAGAAACCTGCATTAGTTTACATTTTGCTGCATATTCCAGCTAAATCAATAGAATTATTCATTTTACTCAATTAATTACATAAGGTTTTTTTTTCCAAAAGACAAAACTATATGTTTATGTGGAAATGTGATAAACAATAAAAATCAGGCAGAAATATTTAATATGTCCCTTGATATATGTGCACCAAAATTTCTTCCTGTGTGCTCTAAAAAAAGGGCAGTTTTCCATTTGTTGCAGTGAATTGGGCATGTGGCTCAGACACTCCAGGGTAAACTAGTGTGAGGTCATGGAGCTATTGTAGGGAACATGAGAAGGGACATCATTATGGAACCACCCTGCTAGGAGGTTTGAATCAAGCCAAGAAGGAAAATGCTCTCAGTTTTTTGGCATATTTTGCAGCTGATGATCTTGTTCAATGTAAGCTTAAAATAGTTGCCATTTCCATGTTTTGGTCCAGTTGCAAGGATTTAAAAAGCTCTTCTCCTATAAGACTCAGAAGGCTCACAGTGCAATCATTTAAATAAAATACTCAGGAAGAAAATAGTGACCTGAAATGAAATAGGAAAAATGAGTGGATGGGTGTTACTTAAGCATATAGTTTTAGTCATCTCATGCATAGTTAACTTCCATTCTTTAATGTTTCATCCAAAGGACACAAGGGGTAGTGCTGGGATAATTCTGCAGCCACACATCACCTGCTGACAAGTTTATAACCCTAATTTCTGGTGTCTGAGTCTCCAAAAGTCACACTGAAATATGAAATAAAGCTTCCTCTTTCTCTGCAGGCTCCGTTGCAATGTATTGCACAAGGTCTATGTAGGCTTGCATATCACAGAATGAAGTCCATTCAGACCTGTGCTTATATAGGCAATCAGTTGCAAAGCTTGGGAGGGGCTACAAACTAATTAAGGTCTTAGGGAGGGAGTGAAGAGCCTGGTAGAGGGATCTGAAACAGTTTTAAACAAGAGCAAAGTGTATTTATCTGGGATTTGAGGTATGGACCGGGGGGGGGGGGGGGGACTTGGGGATAACAA